>VZTG01004406.1:52784-67376 GCA_013397845.1 Melanocharis versteri
GTGACCCCACGGAGCCGGGAATGACCCCACAGATCCTGGAGTGACCCCACGGATCCTGGAGTGACCCCACGGAGCCGGGAGTGACCGCTGCATATTGGCAGCACTGGAGCCCAGTGACCAAAACTTCCCTTTGAAAACTGTCCTGACCCGGGATTTACCAACACCGGAACAAACTCCTGCTCACAGCCCATCCCACCAGCAGGGTTTTCCAGGCAGGAACAGCCTTCATTTCCAACGTGACTTTGCTGAGTCTTTTCCCTGCCCCTATCAGAACCAGCATGAGGAGGAGGAAGGAGATGGGAACCAGATCCCAACCAACCTCCCCCTCCAACCTCCCTCAAACTCCTCAGCTGTGTTTCCATCAAGGATATCACACGGATTTTGATAAGGTCTGCTGGCATAATTTAATTATTTTACATTGACATAAAAAAATCTCATTAATCACACTCTGAAAATAATATTTATGGCCTTCCCCATCACCCGTATTTGAATATCCCAACCATCCAAGACCAAGATTATTGGATTAATAAGACAAAGAGCAAAGAAAAGACTGTAGTGAGATATTCTGTATTTAATACGTTTTAAATCAACAGGAATAAAAGCCTGTTCCTGTTGGTGCCACCTCCAGAGGGTGTGCGAGGTGATGCCTTCTGCCTGCTTTGGGATTAATGCTTTAATTTGTGTTGTAAATGAAAAAATAAATCACCACGACCCAAAATGTCCCTGAATGCCATAAAATTAAATGTTTATATCCTGGACATTCCAGAGTATTTTCACCAACAATGGTACCGACCCTACAAGATCCCTAATATCTAAAATTAGCCCATTTTCAGATTAACCTCTGGACTTCGCTGGGTTTCATCCTGTCCCAGGTGTGCACAAGGCCATTCCTCGCTGCTGGAAAATGATTTCTGTTATCACAGGCTGGATCAGTGCCCAAAGCCCCAGCGCTGCTGTGTTTAATCCACAGCCTGAGCGGGACACCAGACCCAGCCTCAAATGCATAACTTAAACCTTGTGTTTGTGCCTAAAGCCATTTTTATATCCTAAACCAGAACCCTTCCAGGAGGATCTGCAACGCAGGGTAAGAAAAGCTGAACTGAGGTCTTAACATGAAAATTTCAGCCCTGTTTTCTCTAAAATCACCGGATCCTCCTGGGCTCTGCTGCATCCATGGCCAAATCAGCACCTTCCAGATGGGAATGTTTAGTCCCTGCCATGATCCTGACTTTATGAACCGTACAGATGCCTAAAAATAAACTTTATAAACTCCACAGATGTCTAAAAATCCCTGGAGCTGCGAGGCCAGCGACACCTCAGATCACAGCAGTGCAAGCCCTGCCTGCAGCCAGAGAATTCCCTCTCAGCACACGCAGGAATTCCCAAGAATTCCCCAGGCACAGGCCACGGTCGGTGCTTTGGTGCCTTTCCAGCCCTAAAAACGTGGAGAGAAAACCCCAAACAGCCCCAGCCTGTCCCCAGTTCCAGCTCACCCCTGCTCCGTGTTTTCCTCCTCCTCAGCCATGCACAGCAGCTCAGAGACTTCCAGAACCGCTCTGGAACAGCACGAACCCCACAGGGATCGCTCACAGCTCCTGGCCCCGCACAGGACATCCCAAAATCCCACCCCTGGGAGCTCCCGGAGCTCCGGCAGCCTTGGGAATGTCCCATTCCCCGGGGAGCTGTTCCAGTGCCCCACTACCCTCTGGGGAAAGAGCTTTTCCCTAAAATCCAGCCTAAATCCCTAAAACCCGGCCCAAATCCCTCCTGACACAGCCCCTGGGTGCCATCCCTGCTCACCAGAGAGAAGAGCTCAACACCCGATTGTCACTCAACTCCTTCCTCCCACAGCAAGCGGTGAAAGGACATTTAAAACCAAGAAAACAACAAAACCAAGAATCTAATCTATTTCCAGATCATCTTCTGAACACCAGCAGCTCCTCCGCCTCCTCGGGGGTACAAACACCCCAACCCCACAGCAGCTTCCTGCTCCGTCAGGGGTTTCTGGACGTGGCCACATGATTTTATTTCAGGGCTCTCCACTCCAAGCACGGACACTTCATAGCAGCAGCTCCTGGGCTGAGAATGAAGGAGCAGCTCCCTCAATAAAAGGGTTTTGGCCATTCCCGTTTGTTTATTTTGGGCTTTCTCCATTTTCTGACAGGTTTTTGCTGTGTTTCCTCTCTGCACCGAGCAGCAAACCCCAGCAGAGCGAGGCTGGAGGAACCAGCGAGATCTTACATAATCCTCCACCCGTGCAGCAAATCCAGCTGGAGCCCGGCGGGGAGCAGGGATCCCACAGAATTCCCGTGGAATTCCCACGCGTGGAGCCCCCACGGCGCAGCTCCAGCTCCGGCCTGCACGGGGAACGGGAGCATTCCCAGCTCCCTGCCCGACCTGGCAGGGATAACGCTCGGGATTGGGGCGATCCCGAGCTCCCAGGTGCCCAGGAACGAGCAGCAAACCCCACAGGGAAATGCCAGCAGTGAGGCTGGGACTTCCCCGCCACTGGTGTCCAGAAAAATCCCGCTGGGAACAAGCCCAGCCCCCAGTCTGTGCCCAGGAGAGGCTCAGCTGCACTCCCAGATTAACCCCAGAGCTCCCCCAGCGCTGCCCCAGTGGAAACTGGGACAGGAGCTGCTCACTTAACTGGGTTTAACATTTATCAGGGATGTGGGCAGGACCGGAGCCTCCTCCACGGGAAAACAGCAGGGAACTGGAGTAACGATGGCACAAGAAACAACGTTTTTTTACAGTATTTCAGTGTGCGCTGGGCCGGCAGCGATGCCCTCACATTAACCCTCGTCCCTGACCTGTATTTGTGCCCAAATCCCCGGGATTTTGGGGAGAAAAGGAGTGGTTTTATAACCGTAACTCCACTCCAGTGAATCAGGCTGTCAAATGTGGCAGCAGTTTCCATTCGACGGGCTCAGTTTTGAGTTACTGTCCTCTGCTGATGCAGTGACAGGATGACACCCTCCAAGCACTTCTGCTGCTGGGCTGTCCTGAGCTCGATCCCACCCATAACAAAGTATCAAAAAAGGAAACAAAATAATCTTTTTTTTTTTTTTTCAGGTTACCATAAAACAAGGGAAAAAAGGACAGCAAATCGTTCTGGGCAGCTGGTCGGCAAATGTCACTGAAAGAGAAATCAGGTGGACGTTTGACTGAAATAATTTAGGGTTAAGAGCTGTGTTTCATAGAGCATAAATAAGTGTCATTCTTCAGACTCTCACAAGGCTTCACAACAAGCCACCACTGAGAAAGGGAAAAAAGAGGAAATGAGGGAAACGTGCTTCTTTTCCTTATGTCAGGACGATGGTCTAGAACCACAACAAACACATTCAGCAGGGCTGAGTTAGAGAGAACTGACGCCAGATCCCATCACACCTGAGATTTTCCTGCCCCTCTAAGAACTCCTGTCAGAACCAGACAATTCCATTTCCCACTCCAGGCACTCTGTTTTCCCTTTGGAACACCAGGAATGCAGACGATGCTTGCAGCAGCACCAGCAGCGCTCCAGGATGGCCCCAGCTCCCCGGCAAAGGGAATTATTTCCTTTTCCACACTGCAGGATGATGCACCATTTCCTCCAAACAGCACCACAGGCCCGACACTCGCCTGGGGAGCAGCAGCCGCGATCCCGGATCCCATTCCCAGCGAGCCCAACTTCCCTGCTGCTTCGGGAATGTGCTCCAAGGTCCCGGCCAGGCCACAACCTGTCACCCCTCAGCGCCTGATGCTGCTCCTCACCCCAGCGCTCCCCCTCCGGCCCGCTTCCCTTTCTCCCACTCGTGTTTCCTCACCCGGCTCCAGGCACCCCACAGCCCCTCTCCCCCAGCCTGGCGATCTCCGGGAATCCCCGCTCCAAGTTTTTCCCCAACTTTTCCCCACCGCCCCCTCACCTCGTCCCTCAGGCCCTGCGCTCCCCCCCCACCCCCCCTCACAACTCCTTCCCCTCCGCTCTCACCTCGCGGCCCGAGGAGCGGCCCCGCCGGCGGTGCGGCGCTGCTGGGAGGCCGGAGGGAGGCGGGGAGCGCTGCCCGGGCAGGTGCGGTGTGTGGGGACGGCCCCCGGACCCCGCAGCCCCCTCAGGAGACCACCAGCAGCTTCGGATCACTATTTGGCAGCATGTCCTCCCGGGCCGGTCTCCGCCGAGCGCGACCTGGGGATCACTATTGCGCAGGTGCCCGCAGCAGCTCAGCGCGCCTGCGCGCGGTGCCGGGGCGGCGGGGGGGGCCGGGATATGGCGCTGCCCAGCGCTCCCCTCACGGCTGCGCACGCGCAGTGCCGGGCTGACGCCGCCGGCCACGCCCACCGCCTTTTATAGCGCGCGCCCGTCGCGCGAGACCTCTCCCCCTTTCCGCGAGCACGCGCGGCCGCTCCGGCTCCTGCGCATGTGTCCAACGCATCGTTCCCTTTGTGGCAGCTCCTGCCTCTCCTGCCCTTTCAGGAATAGGTCACTTTGTGGCAGGCGTGCCTTGGCGGCCGTGCGCCTCCTGTTCCTCGCTAATGAATCCTCGTCCGGCCGCGCCGCGGAGCGTGCGCCGTGTCCCTCACTGTCCCCGCTCGGCACCGGGCTGCTGCTGTCGCAGTGCCGTTCCACCGCGGGGCGTGCGCGGGCGGCGCTCCCGCTGCCCTCATGTCTGCCACAGAGCCCTGCCCCACACGCCCCTCACAGGCGGCACCGCCGTCCCTCGTCCCCGGGGAGGTTTCCAGGTGTGCCTTCGCCCTTTTCCTCATGGCTCTGTGAGGGACTGGCTGCCAGAGGGAATGGCGGGAGCCGTCTCCCCTCACGGCTCCGTGAGGGTACACCTCCCCGAGGGAATGGCGGGAACATCGCCCCTTCCCTCACGGCTCTGTGAGGGAGCACCTGCCTGAGGGAAGGGCAGGAACATCTCCCCTCACGCTCCGTGAGAGCCTGGCTGCCTGAGGAAACGGTGGGTGCTGCTTCCCCTCACAGCTCTGTGAGGAAGTGTTACCAAAATCCTCCGAAAACGTCATGAAAAATAAGGCTCCACCCCTGTTTTTCAGTGTTATCGCGTCAGGCCGTGCTTTCTTCTCGGCCCAGGCTCGTGTACGGCCGACAAAGTTCCTCCACACCCACGCTGATACAAAACTTTTAAACTTATTTATACATTTTCAGCAAAGGAAGCAATTAATTAGTTGGTATGGCTCTTCTCTGCTTCTTTGTAGTGGTTTGTAACCGGTGAAGCAAAAGTTTCATTGTTACCAGTCCTTAATTACCTGAATGTTTGTAGGGAAGCTTATCCAGAGCGAGCCTTCCCCTCCTGCCCCTTCCAGCCTCACGGTGAATTAATTTCATTACACAAAAAGCAGCCCAATAACCGAATTACCCAGGTTCTGTAACACAACCACGCTTATTGAAATGGGAAATGCAAAATATGTTTGTCTTCTCTCTCCTTCTCCGAGGTGAGAAATGCTGGTCCTGGCCCACGGCTGGCTCCTGGATTTTTGGGAATGTTCTCTGCAGTGTCCCAGGTTTTCCTGGGGTCTCCTCCAAGTCCGGAGCAATCCTTGGATCCCGCTGCATTCCTTCGTGTCCCCAAGTGCTGCCCGTGGTGACAGAGCAGCAGGTGATGCTGCACTGATGAAGAAATGGCTCTGTGAGGTACAGGACTGGTGTCTGCGTTCCTGTGCTGGCCACACATTTCTCCTGGTAACCGCTTTTCATCCTCTTCCCATTCCCATTTTATATTCCCACCTAAGCTGTGGGGTTTTTGTGATGGATTTCTCCTCTCAGAGCCGAAGTAGCAGAGGAAATTACAGCACCAGTTTTACAGACAACAAAGAGATCCCCCCTCCTCCCTGGCAGCCTCTCTGTGACCAGAACGAACAGAGAAATTCTCCTTTAATCCAGCTCTGGCCGAGTGTCACTCTGCAGTGGGGAAGTCAAGTTCTTTTTCAGGTTCTCCTGATCAAAATTCTCTTGCTCCCAGGAAGCGGAAAATTAAATTGGTTACCTGTGGAAATGGAGGTGGAATTTCACCTCCCTTTGCAGAAGTTACTTAGGCTCAGCTCTGTCCCCCTTGGTGGCTGGGAGAAGAGAATTATTATCTCTTCTTCGTGCCTGGGACACAATTCTGTGATAAATAAACAATTCCAGATGCTTGAACCTTGGATATTCGGATGGGGATTGTGATGTGTGTGAAGTGAGAGCTCTGAATTCCCGGCTCTGGGGGCAATTCCCGCCTGGATGGCACCAGACAGGTGACATTTCCCTGTGACGAGGGACGCCAAATGCTGCTGTGTCCCCAGGTTTGGAGGTGTCACCCCTCGCAGTTTGATTTCCACAGGAAGCTGATTAAACCGATGGCTCTGAGGCGAGCTGTGTGCAAGAATTTTAACTAGCTGCTGCTTTTTAATATTCACTTCCTCTTCGGGTTTAATTATTTTGTTCCTGCGTTTTCCCTTTCAATTTACTAAAACTCCAGAAATGTAATTAGGGAGAGGCTGAGCTGCAGAGAGCTGCCAGCGTTTCTCCGCCGTGATTAAATGGAGCAGCCCTGCCTTCGGCGAGGGGCTGCAGGACAGGATTCCAATCATTATCCCGTTATCCAGGAAGGATCTGCGGCACGTCGGGATCAGGGTTATTGAAAATGCAGCACTAATTAAACTCCCCTATCAGGAGAGGATGAAAACGCAGTTATTTCATTATTTCCTGGATTTGCCAGCTCTGTTACGAACCCAAACACACCGCGCTCCAAACAAAGCCCAGCTCAATCACGGGGGAGACTTAATGAGGCTTTAATTTGTGCGGCAGTCACGGAACCTGTGCAAGGTGCTGCTGCCCCTCTGCCCCTGCCAGGGGCACCTGTGGAGCCCATTCCCATCTGGGGAGCACCAGGAATGCCCCAGATTGTCAGGGAATCATTGCTGGGCTTGGGGACATGCTTGGTTTGTGCAAAATTTAAGTCATTAAAGAACGTGGATATCACAGGCTTTGATGGTTTAGTCGTTGAATGGTGAATTTTTGGTCACAGCCAATTAAAAATCCATTCTCTCGCCCTTGTGCCAGGGTGTTTCCACCCCTTGCAGATCTCCTGCTCCCCCCCAGCCCAGCCCCGCTGGAGATTTAGTCCTGTCACCTCAGCGTGCCCCAGGGGACACTCGCTGCTCACACGGGGGCTGAGGAGGGGCAGAGCTGCTGGATCCCGGAATCCCTGGACCACGGCAGGCTGAGGGAAAGGGAACAGAGAGCCTGGATGCTGCAGCCCTTGTGTCCAGGTGGGATTTGGACTGGAACAGCAGCACCCAGCGAGAGGCTGAGCCCAGCAGTGCCACCTTCCCTTCCCTGGGAATGAAGGAGTGCAGGGCAGGAGGGGAAGAGAAATATCCTCACCTCTGAGAACTCCTAAAGTTGGAGAGAAGGCTAAGCAGCTTATTTATGTGTATGAATGAAATATCTATGTCTTTTACAGAAATAAATCAAATATTGATGTCCTTTACGTGGATAAAAGATTTGACAAACTGGCGGCTTCCAGGTTCAAGGCAGGAACCCAGAAGGCTACAGGAATTAGGTAGGTGTTCCTTCAGGTGGGATTTCCGTCCCTGTAAGGGCAGGGAGGGGCTGGGATGGAATTCCCAGAGGAGCTGTGGCTGCCCCTGGATCCCTGGAAGTGTCCAGGGCCAGGCTGGACAGGGCTTGGAGCCACCTGGAACCATGGAAGGTGTCCCTGGATGGAACTGGATGGGCTTTGAGGTCCTCCCGACCCAAACCCACTCTGGAATTCTGTGATGGAGGCACCCAGATCCCAGCACAGCCTCAAACTCAGTGCAAACCCACAGGCATCAGCCCTTCCATGAGAATTCCTGCTGCTGTGCTGGGACAGTCCCCTTAAAACCCCTTTCAAACCACTCAGAGTTCCCTGCTCTGCACATTTCCCACCCAAATTTCCTCCCCTGACTCCAAAACACCTCAAGAAACCTTCTCTCGGTCCTTGCTGCTATGATTAAAATCCGCTTTTGTTTGGGAAAAAACAAACACCGCTTAAAACAAGCCCTGCCCTGGAGGTTTTAATTGCAGGGAATCTGCCGGGTTGCTATTTTTACCTGGGCTGGAGGGGCATCAAAGCTGATTCTGGAGGAGAGGAGAGGAGGAACGCAGCCTTTAAAACGCTCGATGGTGAACGAGCAGCTCCCCCAGCCCCGAGCGGGGCTCTGCTGCTCGTTAGCAGCGGCTCCTGATGAGGCTGCTCTTGTTTTCCAGGCTGCTTTTGATCCCAGACTCATTAAAACCTGATCCTGCTGTGGGATTGTTTCCCTCTCCCCAAACCTCGGCACCTGCGGGGTGGGGGGGGCCCAGAGCGCTGTCCCCAGCTCCCCGAATTTATTCCAGAGCAGATTTCCCCACAGCCAGGAGCTCGTCCTCATGGCAGCACAGCCTCCAGCCCGGGTCCCTCCCAACCCAACCCAACCCAACCCAACCCAAACCATTCCAGGATTTTGTTTTCCCTGCCACACTCACCGCAAAACAAATTAACAAATGAGGGGTTTTATTGCCCTGGAATATTCAATTTTGGGGATATTTGGAGCAGTTTTCTGCTGGCCGTGGGGAGAGGCCTCTGCTCCTGCCCCAGGGCCGCCTCCAGGTCCCTCCTGGGGGCTCCAAACTGGGATTTTATGAAGGGAAAATCCCAACATTTGGTTCTATGTGGGGACAATTAAACCAAACCTGCAGGGAAGCGAAACATTAAATCATCAAATCATTCACCAGCCTGGAAACCTTTCCTTGTTGTCCCCAAAACCTCCTTGAGGCGTTTCAAAGGAACACCGGAATTCCAAGGGAATGGCAACAACTCCTTGCCCATCTTTACTCTCCCGCGAGCAGAAAATGATCATTGACAGAATTATCTCCATCCCTACAAAACATCCGAAAATCCAGTCCCCTCCACCTCCCTCTCCAAACATTTGGGGTTTTTTTGTTTGTTTGGTTTTTTTTAACCATCTGCTGCTGGAGCCGCGGGAGGAGCTGGGAGAAGCAGGGGAGATGAAAGGAGAGGGAGCGGAGCTGCCAAACTCCCCCCTGCGGGTGCCAGCGCTCCGCTCCTCAATCCAGCCGCCCCTTCCCGTCCCTCCCGGAGCAGCTGCGGGCTCGGTTCCGATCCCCCCGAACCCGACAGAGCTTCCCGGCAGAATCCCAGCGGGAATGTTTTCCACGCGAGCTGCCGGGGGTGGTGCTGAGCCGGGAGCGGCTGCGGGTGAGCTCGGAGCTGTCAGGGAGGAGCAGGGGGAGGATTTCAGCTCCAAACCCGGCTCCAGCGGGGCTCTGCTGGTGGCCGGGAAGGATTAAACGCGACAAAAATGGAGAAAAGCTGGATTTGCACCTGGGTTTGGCTCCAGCAGCGCAGCTCGAGCAGGGATTGCACGGGAGCCGCTTTTTGTTGGGTTTCTGCCGGTGTTTGCTGGGAATGGCTGAAAGCAGAGTTCCCCCTGCCGGTAACTGAGGCCGGAGCGGGCTCAGGTTGGGATCCGGAGCCAACAAAAACCGGGAGTGAGGAAAAATGGGATCGGTTCAGAGCTGCTCAGCTCGGCCCTCGCCATCTGCACCTGCCTGAGGCACCGAACAATTTCCCCTCCTGCCCGGGGACAGCCCGGCCTGGGGGGAGCAATCCCCAGGAATTCCCGTCGGGAATCTCCTGCCCAGCCAGGCCAGCCCCAGAACATTCCAGAGCCTCACTCCTGCCCCAAAATTCCTGCTGGGAAAGAGCTCCTTATCCCAAAACTGCACAGGCAGGGAACGCTCCCCAGGCTGAAAAAACCCCAAAATCTTTGATTTACCTGGATTTGCATCCCATAAACTGGAGGAGGTCTGGTCCAAGCTGGGACTGAAGCCCGGGCTGCTGTGGAGACCCTAGGCATTGGGATTTATTCCTTGGAATTTCCCCCCAGTCCAAGCCCTGCCTCTGGTTGTGAAAAAGGAGCAAAGCCCAAAACCCACGGAACAGAATCTTCCCTTTCCCAAAGTGCCCGGGAGAGGAGCAGCCATTCCCAGCAGGAAAAAGCAGCAGAGGAGGGAAATTCATTGAATCCCACCCCAGCTCCTTTGGGGTTCATCCCGAGGGACAGCTGGATCCAGGCAGGAACATCCCAAAGGCTCCTCAGGGGGTGCCGGGAGGTCTGGGGGGTTCAGCCCCAGAGCTGTCCCGAATTTGGGGAATTCTCATTTCCTGGGAGCCAGGGCTGGGCTGAGGCACATCCAGGATTTCCCTGCTTACACATGGAAGAAAATCCAAGGGGCTGCTCCGACCCTCTGGAAAACCCCACAGCCGGGAGAGGGTGCCTCCAACAAGGCTTTAAAACTGGGATCACCCCAAAGAACCGGGATCATTCCTGTCCCTCCCTGGAAATCAGAGCTGAGTCCCCCCAAAAATCAGCCAAATGCCCAAAGAAAGTCCAGGAGAAGCGGCCGTTGTCCGTTTTTCTTTAATAAAGATAGGAAGGATTTGTGTTTTCCTGTTAAGGCAAGGATCTGCTGCTGCTGCTCGGCTCCAGGGGGCAGCTCTGATTACACAAAAAAAAAGCTGAATTACACCTCAAACTAAAGGATTACATTTTAGAGACGATTTAGAATTTAAAAAAAACAAACCAAACCCAAAAATAAATTCCACACGGTCTCCTTCTGATTCCCTGTCCTGAGTCCAGTTCCACACCAGATTCTGAGGTACAAGACAATAAATTAAAAGTTCATTCCAACGGCGGGGATCGCCCGATCAACCTCAATGCGACGTCTTCTTCACCCCCTTCCCGAATTTGGCATCGAGTCCAAGGCCTGGGAGGAGACAAAACAACAAGTTTGTGTTTTGAAAGCAGCAAAAAGCCGGGAATTTTGGGAAAAATCACCTGAATATCCCCAAATTCACCCACGGAACGAGCCGGGGGGGAAAGGACCGTGTTGATCTGCCGGTCCCACACTCCCTCCAGAGCATCTTTGTCCCATTCCCGTGGGTTTGAGGAGCTCCCAGGGGAAGGAGCCTCCCAGAACCCACGGATTCCCTTCCCAAACTCACCCAGGAACACCAGGACGGTGCCCACCCACTGCATGGGGCTGATGGGGTTGGCGAACAGCACCACGGAGGCCAGGATGGTGAAGAACTTGCGGGTGGTGGTGATGATGGAGCAGGTCAGCGGCCCGAAGTACACCACGGTCATGAAGATGAAACTCTGCGTGGACACAGAGCCCCTGTCACCACCACTGCCAGGACAGGCAGCCGGGGAAAACCCCACAGGATCTCGCTTCAAATCCCGGTGATTCGTGGGTTGAAGTGGGTTTATGGAATCCTGGGATGGGCTGGGAGCTCATCCAGGGACACCTTCCCCCATCCCGGGGTGCTCCAGCCTGGCCTGGGGCTCTCCCAAGGATGGGGCAGCCACAGCTTCCCTGGGAATTCCACCCCAGCCCCTCCCACGGAAGGAAACTCCACCCGAAATCCCGACCCTGACCCCGTGGGACGGACCCAGCCCAGGGCACCGACCTGGCCCAGGGCGCTGGTGAGCCCGAAGAGGAGGATGTTGGAGATGATGCTGGGATAACGCTCCATGAAACTCAGGAACTCCCAGAGCTCCCCCGTGAACAGGATCCCTGGAAAAACAGCCCGGGATGAGGATTCCCCACCCACGTGGGGTCAGGTTGGGCTCACAACCCCCAAAAACAGGCAGGGAATTCCAGAAACACCAGGAGGAAACACCAGGAGGGGAAGCAATTGCCCTCCTGGTTAATTAGTGAAAGAAAGATCATTAACAGGGATCAAATTCCAACAGAACAGTCCCCAGCAATTAACCAGGAGCGCTGCTGCCTGACCCAGAAATGGTTTGGGCTGGAAGGGACTGTAAAGCTCCTCCAGTGCCGCGGGCAGGGGCAGCTCCCGCTGTCCCAGGCTGCTCCCAGCCCCGCTGGGCTCCGGTCTCTGCTCCCAGCTGGGGCAGCAGCTGCTCTGGGATGAGCCCAGGGGGTGGCAGGGGCTGGGCCACGAACAAACCAACAAAAATCACAACAAAACCAAGTTCTGAAGTGCTCCAGGCCCATTTCAGGCCCCGGGATCCACCCCCGGCTCCTCACCTGCCCCCGGGATCCACTCCCGGCTCCTCACCTGCCCCCGGGATCCACCCCCGGCTCCTCACCTGCCCCCAGGAACAGCGTGGACCAGAGGTTGACGTTGAGCATCATGTGGTTGGAGCCTGTCTGGTAGTGAGCCCTCATGTGATCCTGGGACACCCCCGTGAGCCCGTCCAGGGTCAGCGACAGCAGCTGGGCACGGACAGCGCACGGACAGCGGACAGACAGCGGACACCGTCAGGAAAATCTTAATTCCCCCCCCTTTTTGCAGCAGTTAATTAACAGGGATTGTTAATGGGGGCTGGAGGAGTGTGCAGAGCACAGGAAGGCTCCTCTCACTCCCACCCGTCCTGCCACAGCTCCAGGGCACACCTGAGAGCCTGGGGTTTATCCCAGGTGTAAATCCCACCTGAGAGCCTGGGGTTTATCCCAGGTGCAAATCCCACCTGAGAGCCTGGGGTTTATCCCAGGTGAGGGATAGATCCCACCTGAGATTCCAGAACTTATCCCAGGTGTAAATCCCTCCTGAGGTCCCAGGATTTATCCCAGGTGAGCAATAAATCCCACCTGAGACCTTGGGGTTTATTCCAGGTGCAAATCCCACCTGAGAGCCCTGGGGTTTATCCCAGGTGAGGGATAAATCCCACCTGAGATTCCAGAACTTATCCCAGGTGTAAATCTCTCCTGAGGCCCCAGGATTTATCCCAGGTGAGCAGTAAATCCCACCTGAGACCCTGGGGGTTTATCCCAGGTGTAAACCCCACCTGAGTCCCAGAATTCATTCCAGGTGAGGAGTAAATCCCACCCAAGACCCCGAGGTTTGTCCCAGGTGTAACCCCCCCCGAGGCCCGGCCCTGTGGGGTCCCCGCACTCACCAGGAGCAGCTCCCCGTAGCCAAAGATGTGCTCGGTGTCCCCCGTCCCCTTCTTGGGCTTGTAGAGGAACAGGGCCACCCCCGCCACGATGAGCAGCACGCACAGGTACTTGGCTGGGGGGTACCTCTTCCGCAGCAGGGTCACCCCCAGCAGCATCACTGCGAGAGGGGACATCAAAAACCGGCCCTGGAACCCCTCAGGGGAGTTAAATCCCCACAAAGTCACCCTCAGCAGCATCACTGCGAGATGGGAGGTCAAAAGCTGCTCCTAAAATCCCCTCACAGGAACTGGACCCCCTAAAAACTCATTCCCAAGTCATGCCGGGGGAGAAAGGACATCACAAACTGATCCCAAAACCCCTCACAGGAATCAGGCCCCTGCAAAGTCACCCCCAGGAGCATCACTGGAGAGAAGGAACATCACAACCCACTCCCAAAACCCTCCACAGGAATGAAACCCCTAAAAACGCCATTCCCAAACCATTCCTGGGGAGAAGGGACATCACAAACGGATCCCCAGCCCCTCCCTGGAATCAAAGCCAGCCCAGCCCGAGGCAGAGCTGAGATGGCTCTGACATGTCAGGGGCTGCTGGAGGCAGAGAAATCCACACAAACCCACAAAAATCTGGGAATTCTCTTACCTGGGATGGGCTTACAGGACTTGCCCAGGACCTGGGAAGGGAAGATGGGTGTTAATGATCCACGTCCCAAAATGAGACACCAAACATCCCCGGGGCACCTGTCACTCAACGGTGAAAGTTCAGCACCTGCCCCATGTGGAATCATCCCGATTCCCTCTCAATTAACAAACTCTCATCATTTCTAGGGGATTTCGCTGCCCTTTCCTGAGCTCTCTCAGCCCCTCCCTCCACCCCCAGCAGTGACCATGACACGAAAGCGACCGCAGGAAAACGAGTGTCGGGGTCGCTGTCCCATTCCGTGTCACACGCAGTGTCCCCCCCGCCCCGTCCCGGCCCCGGGGGCTCCGCGGGCCCACCTGCGTGGGGTAACTGACGAACTGCAGGGCGGAGTTGCTGGAGACCATGGCGCCCAGGTAGGACAGCGAGCAGGCCCCGTACAGCCACCCCCGCGTGCGGTCCGGCCGCGCCGCGTCCACGAACCGGATCACTGCGGGGACAGCGACAGCTCAGGAGCGGCCCCGGGCCGGGCCACACCGCCCCGGGGGTCCCGGGGGTCCCGGGGAGCCCGCACTTACGGAGCTTGGCGAAGGCGGCGTTGATCACGCACTGGATGAACACGAGGGTCAGCGCGTACTTGAACTTCTCCTGCTTCGCGCCCTCCCCATAGCGGCCCCGGGTGCTGCGGGACGGACAGCGGGGATAGAGCGGGACAGGCACCGGTGACACCGGGGACAGAGCGGGACAGGCACCGGTGACACCGGGGACAGAGCGGGACAGGCACCGGTGGCACCGGAGACCGAGCCCGGGGCACGGGGAAGGAGCCGCGCGCTCCAGCCGGGTGCGGCTGCCCGCGTCTCCCCCGGTCCCTCCGCTCCAGAGCCCCCAGCCCCGGGTGTCCCCGTCCCCCCAGCCCCGGGTCCCTCTCCGGTGTCCCCGTCCGGTGTCCCCCAGCCCCGTTACTCCCCAGCCCGTCCCGTCCCGTTACTCCCCAGCCCCAAGTC
>VZTG01004409.1:0-21938 GCA_013397845.1 Melanocharis versteri
AAGACCAAAAAAGACCAGAAAGAAACCAAAACAAAAGATAACCACCGAAAATGGCAAAAAAACCAAACAAACAGAGAAAAGTCACAAAAAAAGACAAAAGTCAGAAAAAAAAGACAAAATCACAAAAAAACCCCCAAAAATCACAAAAAAAAAATCAGAAAAATCATGGAATGTTAAGGGGTTGAAAGGGACCTTGAAGTCCATCCAGGTCCATCCCCTGCCATGGGCAGGGACACCTTCCCCTATCCCAGGCTGCTCCAAGACCTGTTCAGCCTGGACATTTCCAGGGATCCAGGGGCAGACATCTGCTCCAGGCAGCCTGTGCCAGGGCCTCCCCACCCTCCCAGGGAAGAATCTTTTATCATCTAACCCAAATTTCCCCTCTTTCTATTTGTATCCATTGCTCCTTGGCCCATCACTACAGTTCCTGACAATACAGAGATAATATTAATACAGTTACAGTTAATATTAATACAGTTATATAGTGAATTATTAATACAGTCCCTGTATTAATAAGTCATGCCCAGTTGTTATTATTATTATTTTTGGCATGAACCTTCCAGCTGTAACGTCCCTAATTCTGGTTTGCCTCAGATAGTGACACTGATTTAAATCCCAGTGCTCACTTGTATGGATATTCACTGTTCATTTTTTTCAGAGAGCAGCCAGGTTGGGACAAACATACCTACCTTAAACAAAGCATTAAATAACTTTAATTAATTATAATATAATAACAAATAACTGCTCAGGCCGCCACTACAGCTGGGATCTGGAACAAAAATCTAAAGATCCAGGTAAAGATCGTTGCAGTGGGTTCATGGGAATATAGATAAATTACAACAAGTTTAACAAACCCACTTCATCACAAAAACCAAAGGTTTGCTTGCCATTCCAAATTGATTATTTCTATTCTTTTTAATCAAATTAAAAAAAGAAATCACAGACTAAATTAGTCAAATGGGCATCACTGCAAATGCTACTCATACTCCCAGCACTGCCAACAACTGTTGATCAGTTCATTTCATGTGCTCCTTAAAATACCAGACTCAAATTAGTAAGTCCCCGAGCTGGTAGACTAAAGATGTATTTTAACTTACTTTTAAAATCTTCCTCATTGTTTCTCCATTTCCTGAAGCATTTTACCCAAAACCAAGAAAAATTTAAATGCCTTAACTACAATCTCCCTCTTTCAGGGCTCAATGAACATGGGGCTGGTGGAGACCAGATCCTATTTTCAGTCATTAAATCAGAGCAAAGGGTGTCCTCAGACTATTATTTCCACTCTGAAGCCAAAGGGGAATTTTGTATCAAGAAGAAAAGTAGGATTTCTTTCTTCTACAGCCCACTTTTTAGTGGGTCTCACAGCACATGATAAAGGTGGCAATTATCATCATACCCTCAGACACTGGAACAACAAGAGCTGCAAGATGCCAACAACTAAGGGAAGAGTTTAAGCTGTAACATAAGCAAAGCCTATGGTTTGGCTTCTTCAGTTCCAGAGGCCTGATAGGATAAATAGTGGCAAAGTTATTTGCATGGCTTTGTAGCTGGTGAGCAGCAAGGAAGGCAGCAGAGCTGTCTGATGCAAAAAAAACCCCTTATCATCTAAAAAATATACAAAGCCAGAGCAAACATCTGGCTGAGGTTTCAGGCAATGCAAACACAGGGTGGTAATGAGCATGTAATTTGTTGGCTGCATGGCTGGAGCTAACATTCAACTTGATGAATTTAGTTTTATTGTGACTGCTCCAGAATCTAAACTAAGCCCTCTAACCTTGTACTTCTAAAATGAAATGCAGCAGCAGCTTCAAAACCAGACAATTAAAGCTATTCCCTCAGTAGCAATGTGAGGGAAGGACCACACTGAGCAAGTGCCACTCGTACCACCACTCTTCCCCATGACACCCTCCAGCAACAACTCCAAAACCCAACCTCCTCCAAACTCTTCCCTGCAGATCCTTGGCGTAGCAGTGTCAGCCTGGGACAGCCTGGCTAAAAAAGGTATGAATTTCATGAAGGCTCATTAGGCTGATAATTCCCACACACTTATTTGTGCTTTTTGTTTTAATTGCGACATTTAGCAGTCCTTAATCTGAGTATTTTCTGTTCAAAAGGCTTACAGGAAGTACAAAATTTGTTATTTTCAAGAGTAATATCCTAACAAGTTATTAACCTAACCTAAGTAACCTAAGATTCTAAAAGTCCAATTGCCTAGAAGTCAATTAATTGTGCATGTTCAAGCACTCTAATGTGTCTTGTACAGACTGAGATGGGCATTCGCCTGCCCAACCTCATCAGAGTACTTCTTTTTCACCACAGACACTGCATTTTACTGTGATATGTGCTTCTGCACCTGGGTGTGGCCTCATCTCACCAAACAGAGCCAAAGTGAACAGTCTGACATTTACTTGTGCGAATCTTTCACACTCTATAACCCAATGTTATGTTGCTCTCTCCTATGTAACAGGGAGGATCTTGAGTTATTTTAAACCTGTTGGGCAAAACAGTCTTCCATAAGTAAATTAATTTCATTTTAATCAGAGACAGTTTCATAGCCAAGCATCTTCAGAAGACTTGTTGAAACTGAGTTTTCACTGTATTTTACAGAACAACACTACACAGTGAGCTCCTCTCATGAGAAGATGCAGGAAGAGCTGAAACTGCATCGTGAGTTTAAGCTGTTCCCCTGCAACATCACGGCTCTCACACAGGCATCCTGGGGAAAGCAGATGCAAAACAGCTTAACAAATACCCTCAGCCCTTCAGTAAAGATGAAGAGAAGATGGAAGACAAAAACATTTGCTTGTGCTCACTCACAAGTTCTATTCTATAACTATTAATTGAGAGCAGGGAACAAGGAAGTTAAAGCTCTACAGTTCTGAGGTGGTTCTACACCAAGCAAATTTGG
The DNA here is from genome assembly GCA_013397845.1 of Melanocharis versteri. NCBI lineage: Eukaryota > Metazoa > Chordata > Aves > Passeriformes > Melanocharitidae > Melanocharis > Melanocharis versteri. The sequence continues at coordinate 2,909 of VZTG01004409.1, forward strand.
ACTTTGTTATCTTAGCAATGAGGCTTGGAAATCAGCCTGTTTAACTTACAAATTAAAAACCAACAAAAAGCTGAAGGAAGCCTTGGGAAAACTAAGACCTCATGACTATACTTTCAATGCTTCAAGGTAAAGCAGAATAAAATTACACACAAGCCACCTGAAATCTCCTTTGGGGGTAAATAAAACCAGTGCTGTTTATTTGTCAGCAAGTGGAATTCCCCTAAATTTATGAATTATGATAAAGATCAGGAAAGAACCATGTGCTCATACCTGGGCTGCTAAATTCACAGCAGGTTTGAAATGGCAGTGTAGAGATCCTAACGTTGTATGCAAAAGATAAGGACATTTAAGATGTTCTTTATTACATGCCTTCTTTTGTCTCAGTTAGCAGTAAGGTGTGACTGGGATAAAATTCATCAAGTTGCAAGAGAACAGTCAAAGGAACAAAAGGATATTCCAGTGCTGAGACAAGGTATTTGTTATTCTGTCATCAGTGCTCAGCCTCTTTTAGCAGTACAGTTATTTTCCGAAGTGCAGTACCATCCATCAAATAAACAAATTTTAAACATGTGAATGCTTGTCTCTGTCAGGACTAAAACTTTTGCAGAAAAGATTCAATGAGAAATTTAAAATGTCAGAGTGACTCCAAGAGCACACTTATATTAATGAACTAGTGGGACTGTGGGCAAAGGCAGAGGAAATCCAAGATAAAGTGAACAGAGTAATCAAGGCTGGCTGCAGAGTCATACTGGGAGTCTGCCCTCTGAGAATAAACACTGCAGACAAGTCAGTAGTCTGGCTGGCAATAGTGAACCTCTATTTGAATGCCATCAGAAAGCTCAGAAAATGTTTAGCAGGTTTTTTCAATCTAGCTTGAGTGACCTAAATATAACATTTATCTACTGCTGTACTGCCCCATAAACTTCAAAACTGCACAGGACCAACTCACTCTTTTATTAAGCAAATACCAGTTACTCACAGATACTGTTGGCCTCACAAGGAAATGGAAGGAACAACAATAGTGCAAAAACAAGGCTGCATATACCCCTAACCCCTGAAAGTATTTTAAATAAAAACAAAGTCAAGCTACACACACTCACTGCTAGGAGGTCTTGATCAGGGATTCAAGAAATACTTCAGAGCCTCAATATTCTTAACCTAACATGCTCCAACATTATAGTTAAACCATTTTTTTTCTTGGTTTGGGAGATAAAATGCTCCAGGAATTACACCTTTTTCCCTGCCTCCCCCTCATAACCTAAACAAAACTGAAATGGTATAAAACCATGAGAAATAGTTTCATGGAGCTATCCATAAAAGCGTCTTGACAGCCAAACTTTGTCATACAAGGCACAGACCACAAAAATAACTGATTACTGCAAAAACATCCTTAGCAGAAAGAGTTTTGATATCTACAAAAATAGAAAAACATTTATTTCATATACTCTGTAGTTTTTCAGTCTAGTTTGTCTCAAATTTGGTGCTACAGCAAATCATTATCCAGTAAGATAAGACTTAGTGGTGAAACATCCTGTAGTTTAACAGTAAATCCTAATGTCAACTGTATTGGCAGGTAAGAATTTATACCAATGATGGGTAGCATTTGCAGTGTTTTAAATATATTTCAGAAAATGTTTCAAACGGTTTAATATAAATAGTAAGAAAAAAGTTTTTTAATAAAGCAGAATAAAAAGTGGTAATAATAAAAGATAACAAAGTAGCAGCTGTTCAGACAGTGATACCTTTAAACTCTTGTAGTAAATGGTCCTGTTGATCTCCAGTGGAAAGAGATTCTGCTCCTTCCCCGAGCGGGCCCAGTTTATGTAGCGCAGCCAGTTGCCCTTCTCTGGGTCGGTGGCATCCACACACATCCAGCCCAGGTTTGGGTAATACACCTGTGAGACAGACAGCAGACAGAGGGACAGCTATGAGAGAGACAGACAGCAGACAGAGGGACACCTGCTCACAGCACAGCACTAAAACACTGCATTTCACAGCCACACAAAGCACTCGGTACCACCCACGGCCAGGGACAGCACAGAGTGCACAGCAGGGCCAGGGCTGCACCGGGGCAAAGTGCTGCTGCTCTGCTGCAATCTTCTAGAGACACTGCTACAATTGGGAAAAAACCCACTCGTGGCCTGCAATCCCACCTCTGAAGGCTCTGGGCTCAAAAGCCAAAATCCTTAAAACATTTTACACTTTCTTTTCAGTCTGACAAGGCTGAAATGATACTCTAGATTTTGCATTTAGTAAAATGACCGATTTTAAGATATCAAGGCCACAGAGCTCTATTTATACCATCTGATGAATTGGAAAAAGCAACTATATAGAAGCTAGAAGCATTTGCTTTATTTGGAGAGATATGGGAAAGCATACTTTATATTTAATCTTTTTTTAGGGTATAAAAGAACATTTTAATCTTTCAGAAATCCTGTGATCACCTTAAAAAAACTGACTATGTCAATAAAATTCTGCATGTTCCAAGATGCTGTGTAAATTCTTTGGTTTCTGTCCTTGGGGAAAAGGCTGACACCTACTCCTGGTTTACATTTCCAGACAACTTGCAAAAAAGCAAGCAGGGGACTGACATCTTCACTATTTTCTGATGACAGGTGACTCTGCTTCTCTTTCAAGACGTTGTGCATCTCCCACTCTTCCTATAATCTAAGTTAGATGCCTATAAGAAGAGCTATCAGTGGGTATTTTTCCTTTTCTGTTTTTTTCTAAAAGTCCAAAAATCTACAATGTTGTGGCTATTTATTTTCTGATACTTTACAAGTAATTCCAAGGCTTTTCAAACTGTTCTCCAATTTCAATCTCATGTACACTTCTACAACAGCTTAGAAAAACCCCTATTTATTAAATACAGTATTTTTGAGGGGCTGATAATACTGTCGATCTAATGAAATAGAATTTTATCAATAAAAGTGAAGTTTTAATAAATATACCACAACCATCTTAGTTTCTTTCCAAGCAAACAGAAAATATCTCCCTTACTTCAACTATTCCAGCATGGATTCCATCAGCTGACTTTTGAAAGAATGTTCACGAGCACACCCAGCCCTTGCAATATGAAACATAAAGTGTGTCCCAGGTGACTGCAAAGCAATTCTTTTGGTTAAAATGGAAGAGAAGAGCCAAAGAGTGCTGTGGGAGAGCTAAACAGATATGGAATATATGTCTAAACATAATTACTGATTACTTATATACATATATAACCTTTATATATATATAACCTTACTATGTTTTTATGTTACTTTATTATGGTCTTTCCACAAACCAAAATACTTAACTGCTTTTCTAATTTACAGAATATTATAGTCTGATTTACAGAATATTGTTTAAAGGCCTTGTGCAATGTGAGAAAGAAAATAGCTCCAACTCCTCCCCATAACATTGTGACTTTAAGTGATTCCTGTACTCACAATAAAACCCACTCAGCACACCTGTGCCAGTCATTTTGAACCAGCATTTCCCTCCCTTTTCAGACACTTGCTCTCATTCTCCCAACTGTGGCTTTTCTCCAGTAGAAAAGGAAAATATGTTCTCTCCTCAGACACCAGAGGCATACACTGACACACACAACTCATCTTTTTCACAATGAGCCTCTGGTGTGACAGTTCAAAATCATTATAAGTGACTGGAGATGCCAGTTTTAGAAACCTTACTTTTCATCCAGATTAATTTGACTGAAGAAGCAAATGGAATGCTTGTGGAAAAGGTTGTTCCCCAAGTTGAGTGTCCATATACTAAACTGCTCCTACACACCACCATCCTTCTACAAACTGTATTTTCTAACAGTTGAGATTCTGGACTGGTTTCAGGTATCAGCATATGGGACCAACTGTTGCAGTCTCATTTTAGCTGCTTTTTTTCTAACTCTAAAATCACTATTAAAGCAACACACAGATACTTTGCAATCTAACAAGGGTTCCTATCATCACCTGCATTGCAAACTAAGAAACTCTGAAACAGCTGGCTTGCAACTGTCATTTCTCAACACAAACTGAAAAAAAATATCCACCATGAACATTCAGCATCCAGCACTGAGAAACACAACTGTAAGGTCAATAATTTACTTGGCTGATTCAATCTCACCAATGTTCCTGTACCAGATCAATACTGGAGATAACTTATGTAGTGGAGTTTGAGACAGCATGAGCTCAATGCAACAAACATGATACTTGAAAACTTTATGCTTTTCTAAATGAGAAGTTGAATTTATGGGGGTGTCCTAGATCAACTCCTCTGACAGAGGTTAACACTAAGCTCTGTGCATGTTTTTAGTGTTTTAGGGAGTTCCATTTTTGCAGGCAAGGGGACAGAAGGATGAATGACCATAATCAGCATCTTTAGCCTAAAAATCCATGTTCCAGAACATTCTATGCCACAGTTCCTCTACCCCTCCCCTCCCTGACTATTCACTCTGCTAAAATCACGCATCGTGTTTGTCTTCAGAAAGACTGAAGAAGTCTTTGGAAGTGGTTATGAACTGCCCTAAAGATACAGTAGATGGGATTCAGCTCAAGACTATGACATTTACATTCTGAAATCTACATAATAGCCAAGGTCTCCTGACTACCAGTGGAGCTTCCAGAGCTGTTCAGCTGCCCAGACAGCACTTGCTCCAAGGCAAGCCCAGCACAAGAAATACTGCAACACTTGAGAACTCTTACAAAAACTGCAAAAGCTGGTTTTCAAAGAGCTAAATGAAGAGGAGTGATGTGGTTTCCTTAAGAAATACCATATCCTCCTAATTTCCCTACTTTCATAAGCAGTTGACAGCACTCAGCTGCACTCAGGGTTCAAGCCAACAAAGCAAAGATCAGCAACAAACTCTTAAGGGCAGGTGTGATCCACACACAGCATATTAAAAATACAGCAATTTCAAACAATGCCAATAGTTCACAAAGCCTTGTAATTCAGAATGGTTGCTCCATCCAAGTGTCTATAAATAACCATTAGTAACAGCAGTAATAGATGGCAATTACCTTACATCAAGTTTATTTCTAAAATACCTGGAAAAAGTAAAGGCTAAATACAAAATATTGACCTGGTGACAGGCAAATTTTTCCATTTACGAGCTGTTTCTTACCTCCCACATGTACACATTGCTCTTAACTTGAGATCTTTTTTTCTTGTCACCAACAAATGGTCCAAACTTCTTGCCTTTCAAAATTGACTTTGTTGCCCAGACACCTGAAGAGACATGTATCAGGAGTTAAAACTAATCTAAGCTATTTCAAGCAAATCTTCTACTCAATTCGTATTTCTTAAGAACGTTACATACGTCTGTCTCAGACCAGGGAGCTGTCCACTCTTCCCAAGAGGAATTATTTCAGACAAATACACCAGACATCATCTCTACCCAGCACAGGAGGGCACCAGGCTTTCACGGCAACCCCAATTTATGTGAGCTACTGTAAAAATCTTAATTCTCTTTCCACAGCTGTAGCACTCACCAAGCCGAGTCTTGTCAACAGCAGATGGGAAGAGCCTCACGTCCTCAGGAAGGCCCCTAAGCACGTGCTCAGGAACATCATCCAAGGTCTCCACAGCAACAGGGGAGTCAGTTGTGTTCTACAAGTCAAAAAGCCAACCACCATTAACAGGCAAAAACAACTGCACAACAGGTGATCAACCCGCACGAGCTTCAAAACCTTCTGACTTGTAGTTAAAGTAAAATTTCCAAACTCACCGCACTGAGAATAATGTCACGTATATTTGCAATAATTTCTTTGCCTTTCACGGAGGGTGACTTCCTGGCACCCTCAACCTAATCAGACCCTCCAAAACCAATCAAAAATACTTTCTCACCTTGCCTTATGTTACAAACTATCCCTTGTGAGAAAGACTAAAAAGTAACTTTAGGAGAAAATGAAACTCGAAGTTCCAGTAAGTGCATACAGTTAAAAAAGCCGAGCAGTTACTCGCTCTGCCATTTGAAGCGAGCATGCTGCAGTAAATGAACCACTCCAGCGCAGACACAAGGGATACACCAGCTCCTCTGCCACAGTGTAGCAGGATGCTCTGCCCGGAATGGGGTAAGACAATGCCCTATTTGCAAAGCTGCCAGCGGTGAATGGAGGGGGGTGGGGTCATGCTGCTTTTGGTGTTGAATAATGCTAAAAGCAGGCAGACTCATCAATCCCAAAGTTAAACATCCTGAGGGTGAGGAGAAGATGCGGCAGAGCTGGCAAAACACCCGATAAAGGAATAAACAAGTGATACTCCTGATAACCTGCCTAAAGCTGCTGAGCTGGCACAGCTGCCTGGGGACACCCGACTGACAGCTCAGCACTTCATCCTAGAAAAGCCCAGGCCCGCTTCTGAACAGGGTCTTCTGACACTTCCCTTCTTGCGGTGTGTGTGGGGATTCCTCCCTGCAGTAGGGACGCCCCTCACGGGCATCTTTCAAGCCCATCCAGTGCCACCCCGTGCCACGTGCAGGGACACCTTCCACCATCCCAGCATGCCCCAAGCCCCATTTTTGGCTGGGTTTCGTCTGGGGGGCTGGTTTCTTTGGAGAGTGCTGTTTTTGGTCCGGGGTTCTGATGAGAGTTAAAAATGTCAAGGTCCCTGGCCTCGGACACTTCCAGGGATGGGGCAGCCACAGCTCCTCTGGGCAGCCTGAGCCAGGGCCTCCCCACCCTCAGAGCCAAGAATTCCTTCCCGATAGCCAACAGCCAATCTAAACCTACTCTCTGTCAGCGTGAAGCCATTCCCCCTCGTCCTGTCACTACAGTTCTTGGCGATTAAAGTATGTGCATGTCAAGTTTACTGCTCTGCAAGAAAGAGAATAAGCTAAAAGCAGCTTTTAAAGAGCATAAAAGGGTTTAAATAGTTATTATTTCAGTATCATAAATGTTACTCACATTTCCTACATCAAGCAACAGCTCAGAACTTTAGCCAGCAACTTATAATTAATACAAGAAGTTTTAAGATACTTTTATATTAAAGTTTGATAGGCAATATAAAGGTAATAAATTATTTACTGTCCAGTAAGAGATTAGTTCCATTTTATGGAGCCTCCAAGGTTCAATATTACTCTTATAATATTGCCCATACTATGGCTACTCACACTTGCCATAAAACAACCTGCTCCCTATTACCTACTTATAATAAACAAAACACTATTTCTGATAGAAATGACCGGAATTTCAAAGTTACAAGAACGCAAAGTTCCCTGTAAAATGTGTCCACATTGTGAAAGAACTGTGCTTGGTGAGAACCAGGCCTTTATTGAACCACATGCCCTAAAAAAACTCCCTGCCCTCTGACATGGAACTCTAATCATTCTGATCAGGAACAAACACTGGTGGTAATGGCAGGAACAACTCTAATATTAAGGATGTTATACCTAAGCTCAGAAACCATTTTAAGAAGAGGTTAAACTGAGAAATTTTTCCAAATAAACTCCAATTTTTTGGAAAAGATTCTGGCTTTTACCTATAACCATAAAGCACAGATATAACAGTAGTTTTCATATATTGAGTAATACTCAGAGTACTTTCCTGTGAGTAATTTTGAAATATGCTGAAAGGTTACTGGAAATATATTTTAAAATGCATCTCAATATGCTATCAAATTTAATTTTTTTTAATCTCTAAAGCAAAACAGATAAAGATTCTCAGGCCTTGCTCCTCAGCACCCCATCTTTGTTAGGGTGCTGCTATGGCAATCATTCACTACGTCTGAAAACCCAGTTTGCTGAGTGGAGTTACAAGCACAATTCTTTTGCCAGTTTTAAGTGCAACAATGAGGAAAATGATAAAACTGGAGTCAGAGCAAGGTTATTCTAGTGCTGCCTTCATAAGCCTTAACAGCTGCACAGAGAGCTCCTGGAGAACTATTTGTGGGAGACAAAGACCCCCATGTTGGAAACCATGGAAGGGAGAGAATGCCAGAAATCCCTTCCCATCCAAGAGTGAAGACACCAGGGATAAATACTTATTCATTAGTTAGAATAGCTGAAGTCTATTCAAAGCAGAGCAAAGCTTTATTTTGCTCTTCCAACAACCCAAAAGGAAAAATACTGATGAAAGCAGCCTGATTTTCAGACATCTGTTTGTCTTGAACTGATAGGCAAGAAGCCACATCTCAGTTGAAAAAGAAACATGCTCTTCTCAGCATATCAAAGAAATCTAAACATCTTCCCAGTACGTTACCCCAGGATTTCATCAGGGGAGAACCAAGCCTATTTTTCCCAGTGGTTTCTAACAAGTTATATACAGACATAGAAGAGGGTGGCTGACAGGTCTCAGAACGGTGCACTTCCAGTTTCAAGCTAAAAGCGGGATGGTTTTTTGGCTGGGCTTCATTTGGGGGTTTGGTTTCTTTGGAGAGTGTTGGTTTTCATTTGGGGTTTTGATGAGCAGTTGAAAATCTCAAATCTCAAGCCTGCAAATAAACTTTAACTTATCAAAACTGAAAAATGAGACTCAACTGATTCCGACAGAAGCGTACAGCACGGTGATACATCTTTGATTTTCTTGGTATATTCCTTAATATTCACACCTCTAAACTGTAAATATCCCCAAACTGTCCTACCATTTAAGAAGTGTATTTGTATAGAGTAGTATACAATCAGAATTTTATTGTGCATCTACCTACACAAATCAGAGATTAGCAGGACATGCAGAGAACACAACACTCAGACTCACCCAACACTTGCCATATTAATGGATTTCACAAGTACTAGAAAACTGGATATGGCTTTTACACAACAATACATTTCACACCTCAAATGAACGGTAATAAGTAATCAAATTCAAAACAGTAAAATAAACAATTTAGTTCAGTCAAATCAGTGCAATCTCCTTTTATCTGCAATTTAGATATAGCTACTTGAAACTTTTTCCAGATCACAACTTGTCCCCAAGCAATGTCTGTCTACCAAAAAGAAATACTGTATTTCAATCACTTTTCTACCAAGACTTAACAATCACATTTAATTTTATTTTTCTGTTTACAAAATTCGCCTCTTGATAAGGGTAGTGCACTTGTGTATGTCCTACAGCCAACTTTTGCAGTTGAAGCCTTAACAGTATTTTCCACTCCTTCCTAGGCTGCAATTTTAAATACAAAAACACCTGAAGCTTATTTCATTTTTAAGCTTCTTACTCTGAAGTTCATCAGAAAATTACATTCTAGCATTTAAATCAGCTAGTATGAAGTGACTTTAGAACAATGCCAAAGGATCATTTGAGGGCTGAAGTGGTGCCTTAGCTGAAACTATCTTTTCCTGTTTCCATCAAATCCAGAGTCCAGACACTCTGACAGCACCTTTTAACACACTAAGCAACTTTTCACACCACTTTCAATACAACTGCACTTATGAACCAACCACAGATTAGTCTATAATGTTACAAACAGTATTTAAGCAGAGTAGAAAAGGCACCTGCAACAAGATATTTACAGGTGATAAAACATTAGAGTGAAAAGGAAAGAAACCATCCTGAACAGTGCAATGAATGACAGACAGCCAGTTAGTGTCCTGTCACGGTAGACACAGGATTAGGATAAACGAGAAGATAAAGGAAAGGATGCCACTGAAGAGGGAGGGAGGAGATGGCAGAGAAGTTAAAAGAGGTAGTTGAGGAAGGGTAGTTGTGCCAGCTAGCACAGGAAAGCAGAAAGGTCTCTCCTTGTCCAGACACCTTACCAGGCTACCCCTCTTTGCCACAATTTCACACAATTTGTGTGCTTGAAAATTAAAAGATGTATTGGAAATATTTGAAATAATAATTGAAAAATTCAGAAGGAATGGGGGGAGGAAGACTCAGTACAAGTACAGGTGTCCTCTGTTCCTGTATTCTTCAGCACTTTTTAAGTAACTGTCCATGCTGTTTTCCAGGTAGCACCCAAATTCCTCCTACTCTGTCTTACTGCAGTCTGAGATGTAGTAAATGCTACAAATGAAACCCCATGTTTGCCTGGGGTTTTTAAAATAAATTATTCAGCTATTCTGATGAACTAATTTACATATTAGAGGAAGATCTCCTTTTAAAAGAGGACACATACTGCCTATCTTGAGACAACAATCTTCCAAGAAACCCAAAAACATAAATTCCAACAACAGATAGGGGTTTTTTAATCCTTCTTCTCCTTACAAGAAGAAGGCCATATCAAAGAATTTATTAAAAGGTTTTCCTTCACTACTTCAAGATTTCTGTGGGATAAACCTCAAAACTAACAGTCTTTTCACATAAACCAAATCAACACCAGCCCAGTTAGTTTCAGGGTCATCGAAGTCACACCAAAAGCAGAGATAAGCAGAATGAAAGAAATGTGAGAACAAACCACTTGAAAGATGTTCGGCATCAGGCAAAAACATTTCGTATACAGACCTGGCACTACAACTTGTCAACAGTGAATGAAATGACAAGGGCACTGCAAGAAAAAACACCACAGGGTTGGTGCTAAATACACACTTCATAGGAATGCTCAGCGAACAATTAAAAGCCATATGGGCTCCACGTGCTTTAGAAACCAAAGGTGAAAGCCAGAAACACCAAGGAGGACCCTAAGCTGTTGGAAGAACTCCCTGAGGAAGGGTCATCTCGCCCTTTAATTGTAAGATGACACACATCACAGCATGGCATAAATGAGATCAGCAATCCCCATAAGAAAGAAGAGGAACTTTGATACAGCACAGAAATCTGATTTAATTCTAGAAACAGATCAGGGTGGAGGAACACAACAACAGACAGGACAGAGGGGACACGGACACACAAACGGGAAGGAATTAGTCAATAATAACAATTGCAGATTAGGATTTACAGTTTTCAGGGTTTTATTAGTCATTCCAATAAGCTTTGGATTGTGCTAAAACAGGATTATATCCTCAAGCAGACAGAGCAATGGGCTGCTGGCTTCATACCACTGAGTGCATCAAAACAAATCTTACAGGTGAAAAAATTTCAAGTCTCAATAGAAATTTTGAAGCAACAGTTAACCCTGCTCCCCAAAACAGACTATTAATGCTTAAAAGTGCACTAATGCAAATGTAATTTCTATTTTTTATATATAATTCATATTTATCTATAGCTATAATACAAGTATGTATTTTTACCATACATATTTCAATGCTCTGATAGAGATTATATTTTGCTTTTTACCTTTTTAATATGTACAGATATATTGAATACTTTTTACTTGAATTCAGAGAAAAAAAAGCAACAGGAAACATCCCATCAATCCATTCCATGCAGCAATTACTTATGCATACACCTCTATGACTTCACAGAAAACACACTTCAGCAAATGCTAACTGTATTCAGGCCTGCCACTGATCAAATAAGGATAATAAAAGCACACATTAGCTACAGGCATTGAAGTATACAAAGTATTTTATGCAACTGTATCCTATGGTTGTTTCTGACTCATAAAGCTTCTGTTCATGGCTGACTTTCTCAGCAAAGTAAAAATGGCTTTTCTGCAGTGTGATATCCTATGGTCACATTCCCATGCCAAAGGGACTTGGTAAGATCAGCCAGAGAGGGAAGAGCCTGTGAGAAAAGTTTGAAGCAACACGTACTTTTTCTATATCTCTACCTAACACAATTGTGTGTGACCGACAAACTGATGGACAATTCCTACTTGGATAAACAAATGCAGAATAATATGCTGCACAGTTGGTGCTGATTAGAACAACACCCTCCAGTTAGGATACTCGTGACTCCACACAGCAAAGTGCTGCTCCACAAAGGAAACGTGCTTTCCCAGTCCTTCCACTTGGTTCCAGGAGAAACACTTCAGATTCCAGAAAAGTGTGACATTTCCCAATCAATCAATTCGTGGCAGATTGTTTACTGCACATTTGAAAAAGGAAAGTGATTATAAAAGGATTTTAAAAAATGGAAGCCTTCAATTTTCAAACCACTTTTATAAGGAACTGAATTATTACGTACAGCTTCAGGAGGAAACAGAATTTTCTGGAGAGGCGTTCTTAGAAGAGGTGCCAGGAGTAATAACTTACACACTGCTAAAGGGAATCCACAAAAACCTTGAATCCATGAAATAGCAGACATCTCACAAACATACATGCTGTAGAATGGGTGATTATGAAATTTAATGAGACCGAAGATTTTAAAGAACATTTTTTAGTGGATGATTTACTTTTCTTATTAATAATTAACTGTTCTAAGTATTTTGATGAAGTCTTACATTTCTACTCACCTGATTCATTTTGAATTCCTGTTGTGTTCTGAAAAGATACACACAACAAAGAAACTCCTTTGATTACATGAACCCTAAAAAGAAAAACAGACAATTGTAATACGTACCTATGTACAAATTTACATTGAACTGAAAGTACACACAGAGCTGTAGTTTCTCTTCCTAAATCATCTGTAGAAAAGGAGCATTTTGCTTTAGAAAAAATCTGCTCCAAGCCACAGTTTTGTTATTACAGCTCAAATGTGTCTGAATAATCTCAACATGGATATCCAGCATTAATCTTTTTCCCACTTTAAATGATGATGTAACAGATGTGCTCAGGTGAGATTGTTCCATTTGTTTCTTAAAGTAAGTTAGTTTGCTTAAGATTGAGTACTTTTAAGAAGTTTAGAAGTCAGATCTCTTTAGAATTTTATATCAAAGCATTATGGAAGGCCTGACATGGTTCTCAAATTTTAAAAATGCATGTATTGAGTCTCTACTCTTCCGTATTAGAAACAAGAAAACGTTTCTTAAAATGGAGCTGTATTGAGGTATTTTATTACACTAATGCATTTTACATTCCTTTTTAATAAAAGCCTGAGATTTCAAAGGGTATATCACAAAAATTCCAAGATCGAGTAGGCATCCAATTTGGAAACTCTCGACTTGAGGCAAAACTATTCAGAAAAATGCCATATCTAAGGGTCGAGGACATCAACTCACTTCCTTTCTTTGTTAACGTATACAAAACAGCTTTTTTGCAAATTAGGCCGAAAACACTTTTAGTCCCATTGTCATAGAGAATTTTCAATAAATTAATGTCCCCATTTTTGAAAGTTAAATGGTCCCTCTTCACTTAAAGCACTTCATTCAAGTACTGCTATTTCTTCCCTGTCTTTAGTTTTCCTACTATAACAATGATCAACTGAATATTTTACTAAGTACTCTGCATAAGTACTAACGTTTAATTTAAAATAAGTTTAAGCAAAATCTGCTCCAAATAAATTTCACATAATCCCTCACATCTTTGCACTGGAAGAATTCTTAACGCTGTGCAAAAGTGACAACACTGCCAAGCATCATTCAAATGTTACATTGCTTAAGAAATCCATGAGAAGAGGAAAAATGTCCTTGGAAATGATATTTCTGTTGTAGACAGCTCTTCCAGGATTAACTCCTTTTGTCCCGGTGTTTCCATACTATGTGAGCATTTAAACAAAGAGCTGAAACATCTGTATTTCAGTTCCAGTTTTGCAACTGATTCTGTGGGATTTAAAGTTTGCCAGCAAAGACCAGTTATGGGATAAGGAGCTCCATCTGAACAGCTTGTACTCATCCAAAGAAAAACATTCCTTTTGGAATGCATTATTACTAACTTCCTAACTTATTTTAGTATTGGAGTCAGTATTAACTTCTGTACTTAAGCTGAGGCCTGAACATCAGGGAAAAACCCAGCACTCTTACTCACTGTTCATTGGGACAAAACCAACACAACATCGTTTAATAAATGAAATATTTTGCGTAGCAAGAGAGGCATCAAATAATTTCCTAGTATGAAACCCAACTTATTTTTAGTATCAAATGTCTCATTTTTCTATAATATTAGAATATTTTTATACAATTATTCACATAAAGTCAAGAAAAGCCAGAACCTTTCATGGACACAGGAGTACAGCCTGAGGAGCACCAGGCTGTGGCACAAGTTTATTTGTACCTTTTCTCCTCCCTCTCACCAAAGATCATCATTCCCTCAGGGTCACAGGCTCAGCTGCTCACATGAGCACTTTTGATCACAAATCTGGAAAGAAATCTAAGGAAGCAACTGCAGGAACTGCCCACGTCACAGTGGTGAATGACTGTCCTCTGACACCTCATCTCCAACACTGCACACTCAGCCCAAAACTCCAGATACACACAGACAATAAGGATTTAAAGCACTGTCTTACAGAAGCAAACACTGAACAGCATCACTATCCACCACTAAATGAGCAGAACCTGAGACAAGTAAATATCAATAAAGTGACAGGCTGCAGAGTTAAAGCAAAGCCCTGTCAAGGTGAAAATTTCCTCTAAGCTGAATTTTCTTAGCCCAGTTATTAAATAAATTACTCAAAAAACTTGAAAAGTACACAGAATCTTCTTACTTTGTTTCATTTGAGCAGTAAAAAATACACTTTTCTTCTTTTTAGTATACCAATTCAATAATACTTTGCTTAGAATTAATAGTTAACAATTTTCAAAACAAGAATAATGACATTTTTACATATTTTTAAAATATTTTATCCAACTTTTATACAACTGGTTGTATCCAAACCTCTCAATGGTATTTCTTAGGACATGACAACAAATCTTCATATACTGATGTAGTTAAATATCCACATAACACAGTTTGGGCAGACCCCTAACAGACTGTACTACTCTATATTCTTTCAACTACCAATCACCAGTGGAACCACTTGAACATAAAACAGAATCAGGTGAGAAATTCAATTTGTAGCAAACCAAAAGCTTCAACAAGTAATTTTAAAGCTATTAATTTAAAATACACACTTCATATTAAAATTTTATACTTGCAGTTCTGCATTTTTCCCCTCTTCCACATTACTTATTTTGTTAGCAGTGAACGCAACTATGTGGAAAGCAAGATTAATTGCACTGGAAAATAAATAAAATTAATACTGTACAGAGTCTTGTGTACAGCCACTAGTTTTCTTTCTACCTAAAAGGAAACGTCGAAAGAACAGACGTATCTGTATCAGTAAGCTTGGGGTTTAACTTTTGGTACACAAAGTTCAACAAACACAAGAAAATATGAAACAAATTCTACAAGTGCTGCCCAAATACTAGCTCCCAGCATGAGCACTGAGTCCCAACAAGGTCTTTACTCTCATCACTGCAAGCAGGAACGAGCTGTGACTCCGGACACCACGGAATTCCCAGGCACACGCAGTCAGGTCCCATGCAGCATTTCCCAGGAAAGCCTGAGAAAACCACGCGGCTCTGATGCGTCACCAGGGGAATCTGTCACCTATGAAAGGCACAATGACGGCCCCACTAAATCAGTTTTAAAGTTAGCAATAGTCCACAGCTGCATTAGTACTTTGAAAAAGTCACTCAGCAGCTCTATCAAATACAGGTAACAAGTATTTTCACCCCTTTCCTCCAAACTCAACAGCAACATAAACTATTAAAGACCTGGATATTGTTAATAACATCTACCACAGTAAACTTCAGCCATTCACTGAGAGCCCTAAGAAAAGAATAATAAAGGTTCTATACCAAAAGTGAAGCACACACACCAGCAACCTGAATTTTCAAAATTAATTCTCAGAAAACATTGCCAAGTCATATTGATTTTAAACTACTACTTCCTGCTGTATCTCATGAGTACAAAAATACTACACACTTACTCAAGACATTAAACCATCTGGGAAACAAAGAAGAGAAAGAAGATCTATTGGATCATCTTATCTTAGAGTTTCAGAAAAATTAGTTTTTCTGAAAGGCTCAGTTTTAGGCAATAAATTGTATTTATTCCGGTAAGAATATACAAGGCATTTGTATTTAAGGAAATACAGTGGTCTCTAAAATAAAATGCTTAAAGCAAAAAGTATTTTGACATTATTTCTGAAACTATGCTTCAGAATTTTAAATATTCCCTTAAAAAACCTATTACTTGTTAGGAATACAGTCTGCAAACAAAAGCAAGTAATTTTATTCAAAACCAGCATTGCAGATCATCCCTTTCCAACTCAATCAGACTGAAACAGACTAGTAAGCATTTCTAGGTTTTACTAAGTAGACTATCTTCTGATTTTATAAGCCATATTTATAATTTCTGAATGTGGGGATTTTTTAAATCCCAGAATCAAAAAGCATTTTGAAAGAGAATGCTGCTTCCAATGCAGAGAAAGGGAAAACCAGGCATGAGAGTATCAATCCTATTTTGGAAGCTGAAAATGGGACATGCATTACGTCACTGCTCCAGTAAAAACACGTTCATTAGAGAACCAGGAACAATTTGAAAATCTCCACGGCCTGTTTTCCTAATGACCGGGGTTCAGGCTGGGATACTGCACAGCTCTTGGCTTTGTTTTACTTTCTAGCTGCAGCACATGACCATTTTTTAAACATCAGGACAACTACATGTTTTCCATTCAATACTGAAATATTCTCATCCACAAATTCTTCATGCATTAGATGAAATAAAACTTGCCAATTTAAAAAAATAAAGTTCATGTTAACTCTGAAAGATCAAAATATGCATGTGATAGGGCATCCTGTTTCTACTGACAGGCACTTAAATGCAAAGACATCTTCAGTTACCCAAGGCTGCCTGAATAAGAACAGAGAAAAAATGGGCAGACAATGACTTTCTGAACACTAAAATCTATCACCTATTGTCCAGTAAGAAAAAAGGCTTTGCTTACTGCCATGTAACCAAATAAACTGTTACACCTCAGGAAGGTTTATTCAGGTAACCAAGATAGTAAGCCAAGAAATCACCAACACAACACAAACCCCTGGTTTATTAATTAAACAGCAACTAGTCAAGAGAAGTCAACAGAAAATAACAAGTCTCTAACAAGTGCAAATATGCAGAAACACCATTCCAATCTTCAGATATGAGTGCACTTTAATTTGACTTGCAAATGCAGTAAAACCCAAAGAAAATTTTGTCAGATAAGTACACTGCTGATTTACTACTATGTGAAAAAGCCAATTTCAGACATTTCTTTTTACAACACAGGACTCATCCTCCCACTTTTGACTACAGCATGTTTTATACTGAGGTAGAGAAGAAATATTTTTCAGCTCATTTTTCAGCTTATTCTCTGTGGAGAGAAAACACATTGGTAAAAGAAATTATGTCATTTCGGGGGGTTAAGTATCAGGATCATATCTGCCCTTTCCACGCTAACAAGTTCAACAGCAAAGATATCACAGTACTTTAAATAGGTTTGCCAAGGCAGGAATACATTACTGGTCATCTCTAAACCTCTCTGAACTTCTGTTTTCAAGAGAGAGATACCCAGTAAGCAGCATCTCCCTTTAATACACGTTATATTACTTGTTTACCCCTAAGGATCAAGGCTTTTATGTGTAACAGTGAAATAGGTATATCACTGCACTGCTGGATGGACTTCCAGAGTAATTTCAATTCTCACAGAAAAAGACTTTCTGCTTTACTTCTCTTCCATTCTCAAGCAAATGTTCAATAGTAAAAAATGGATATGTTATACAAATGCACGGAAGCACGTGAACATTCTTCCCCACCTTCCACGCTGCGCTGGCAGAAAGCTGTTTTTGGGTTCCCACAAAACAGGCACCAACTCAGGAATCTCCAAACACCATACTTATCATAGCATTTCTAGCAAAGATAGAAGTGATCCAAAGTGATGATTTGCCCTTTAATTAATATAATTAGGGTTTCACTGTAAGTACCACTTATTTTTATGGTCTATATCATGCACTGTGGAGGCATTGCTGTCCCAGCAAATCCTGGGAGCCCTATCCTTGAAAATGAACAGGCACCTCCACATGGTTCTCACTGCTGTCTCCGCAAGCCCAAAAGTTCTTCTGTTTCCTAGAAGTCACTCCCTCATCTCTCAGTGATGCAGATCTCCATCTGAAAAGTGCCAATGCTCTCACTGATTCACCATCATGCTTTTCCACAGCTGGAAGTGCTGGCAATCTCTCTACACCAAGGAAAGCAGCCCTGAATTCTTAACATGCCCATCATTTTTACTGAAATGTGGTAAATGTCAGAAGACAAGGATACAGAATCATGGAATGGCTTGGGCTGGAAGAGACCTTAAAGCTCATCCACTCCCACCACCTGCCATGGGCCGGGACACCTTCACTATCCCAGGCTGCTCCAAGCCCTGTCCAACCTTGGACACTTCCAGGGATCCAGGGGCAGCCACAGCTTCTCTGGGCACCCTGTGCCAGGGCCTCACCACCCTCATTGGGAACAATTTCTTCCATATATCTAAACTAGACTTCCCCTCTTTCAGTTTGAAACCATTCCTTCTTGTCCTATCACTACAGCTCCTGGTGAGGAACATAATAATTACACACCATGCTGCTGTACATCTCCAGTTCTCCTAATCCACTTAGTATATTTGAATAAGCTGGAAAAAACTTTGCATTCAAATAACATGCTCAAAGTCCAGAGCACAGACTGGGAACAGCAAACTGGGGCAGCATCAGGAGCACAAGCAGCCCTGCTGTTCTCTAGAGCTGTCCACTGCTGCTCACTCAAATGTGAAATAAGAAAAATAGTTCTCTTGCCACTGAATGATCATTTAGCAGGTGCAGCCATACCACCTTCTCTTCCTTCCTCAACAGTTAAAAACAACTTAAAATTTTCCTTACTGCTTCAGAATGGAAATTTTGTAGCTTCATATGAATTTGAAACCACTGGAAACTTCACTGAATACTTCAGCTACCTGTCCATGAGATGGTTATCAGCAATGCTCCACAGGCTGCTCTGGCTTCAAATAAAAAAATGCACCTAAGATACATCTCTTGAGCTGTTCTAAATGTCTTACATGAATAGTTTTCATCTCACCGCAAACATTTTTCCCCCACGGTACCACTGCACCATAATGAATTATTCTCCGACTTGGGAGAACAATTCATAGATGGACATCTCCAGTGAGGGGACCAATTCTGGAGTTAATTTCTTCAAGCCCTGCTCACCCAGCTTGGCGGAACGTGACCCGCAGGAGCCGTGGGGCCCGCGAAGCGCCAGAACTTCTGAAGACAGTTTGAAAGAGCAGAGTTCTCTCAGCATCAGGCTGGCAACGGCCGGAGCCAGCCGACACTTCCGAGGCGGCATTTCCAAGGTAAAAAAATTGAA
>VZTG01004409.1:23476-110872 GCA_013397845.1 Melanocharis versteri
CCTCATCCCTCTCATCCTCTTCATCGCCCTCATCCTCTTCATCGCCCTCATCCCTAACAGCCCCTTTCTGCCCCTCATGGCCTTCATCGCCTTCATCCCCCTCATCACCCTCATCCCCTTCATTCTCTTCATTGCCCTCATCTCTAACAGCCCCTTTCTGCCCCTCATCACCNACAGCCCCTTTTGCCTTCGTCCCCTACACTGCCTTCACCCCCAACATCCACAACATCCCCTTCATCACCTTCATTCCATTTGTTCCCTTTGTCACCTTCATTCCATTCATTCCCTTCACCCCCTTTCTCCCCTTCATCACGTTCATTCCCTTACCCGTTTCACCCCTTTCATCCCCAACATCACCTTCCTCCCATTCATCCCCTTCATCTCTTTTCACCCCCTTCACCCCCTTTCTCCCCTTCATCACGTTCATTCCCTTACCCGTTTCACCCCTTTCATCCCCAACATCACCTTCCTCCCATTCATCCCCTTCATCTCTTTTCACCCCCTTCACCCTCTGTACCCCCTTTATCCTCTCCAGCCCCTCCATCCCCTGAGCCCCCCTCAGATCACACCACATGCTCCAGCCACCTCCATCCACTGCCCTCTGCCAGACAATCAACAGGTTCTCCTTCCCATTGCATTTTTTTTTCAGTCTTTTTCATCTTTTTGTGGTAAAGCAGCACCAGAGGGTTCTCACCTGTGACTAAAAACAACAAAAAAAAAAAGCAAACAAGGTGACTGAGGGGAAATTATTTGGGTCACTGAGGTGATGTGGGGACTGACCCTCAGAGCCCTGAGGGGCCCAGACTGTCTCTGGGTTGGGACCCATTTGTGCTGCACATAAGATGTACCGTTCCATCTGAGCCAAGTTTATCTCTACTGCTATTCCTGAGCAAGTACCTGAGAGGAAAAAAACCTCCATAATCACCTTCTGGGAGATGTCTGTATTTGTACTACAGGACATAACAGTGTCTCTACCCCTTATTTTTCTCTCCCTTGAATGTTCTATTCATAACGCAGCTGAAGGTGTATTCCTCCCAGGCTAGGACTGTATTTTACCTTGAATTGTTAGGAATTTGCCATTTTCCCGGAGGAAAATCCCCCAACTTAAATCCATAGGACATTAATGCAGTTACAGAGAAGAGTAAGTTCAAAAATGTTTTACGTTTATTTGATTATGTACATCAATGAGTAACATTAAAACTGTCGGTAAGGCTGGACACAAAAAATACTCCTATAGCATCAGGACAGAGGAATCCCTTTCCATTCCATGAAGCTGGAAGGTTTCCTCAGCAAGTGGCCGAGTAAGTCACCTGTCTGCCCACTCTTATCCAAACAAAGCTTTTTTAAAATAATCCACCGTATTACCAAGAAACACAGCTACAGAGATAACCTTTCATACGTGTGGAAGACACACACTGCCAGGGAATTTGAACACTTCTGCAGTGATGCTTAGCTTCGGCAAGCAACAGCAGACTGAAAAATAACAGGACACAGTGATTTTTCCACCTGAAACACTCAGGAAGCCTTCATATTACAAAATGTTGGGTAGGTACACCGTAATCAGTTTTGAAGCCTCTAATTTTAGTAGTAAGAAAACCACAAATATGTTTAAATTACTTTGATTTATTAGATTAAATTAATTCTAATTTAGCTGTATTAACATTTAATTTTATAATTGAGCTAGACTAGTTACACCTGTGTAAGTTTGGGTGCTATTTTAAGAAAAATCAAGGCTTCCACTTAACATGTTAGAGCCCTATACCTGTAACAGAAAAATTAAAAACATAGAACAAATTACTTGCCCAACTAGCTAGAATATGAACCTTTTAACCTTCAAGATTAAGTATAAGATTTCCTGAAAGTATCACAAATAAAAGAAATGATAACTTTTCTCCCCCTGTGTGCACAAGTCATCCTTATTTTCCCTGCATTTTTACTAAGAATATCTACCATCTGGTGGTGTTACAGGGGACCTGCACTTTCAATTTACACTTTCAGTGGTCAGAGAAGCCCACAAATCTTTACTTGATTGAAGTTCTGAACACTTAATTTTTTGTATTCTGAAAACATCAATATTTCTGCTGTTGTGCTCTCTAAAATGATAAATAAGCTCTTCTGGTTACTTGGAGGTGTGTAAGCACACAGGAGAGACAAATACTAGCAAAAACCTTTTTGTAAATCTTGGGCGTCTGACTGAATATATTCAGGGTGACTGAAAAGGTGGCTCATGAGTTGGAGAAAATGAACTTCTTGTGTGTGAAAATCTTATGTGCCATGGCAGGAGAAAATATTTCTAGAAAAGATTCTTTTATCAGAAGGTCTAAAGTAGCCTTGCAAGTAGGTGGTCTCCAGTGATACCAGTATGGCCAGTTCTTCTCTTGTTAAATGGGACATGGTCTCTTTTATCATAACTTTCTGTGCTGTTCTGGTTTGTCCTTATAAACACAGAAAACAATGTGCTGCATGTTATGGCTCTGAGAAAGACTGAACTATTCAGGGTACTGGTTATTAATGCTCTGAATTTAAGCAATTTTTTCTGTCTTTTTCTAGAAGTGTATTTTTGGAAAATAAAGACTCGACTGAACTGCTGAGATATTTCGGGAGGTTGTGCTCAAAATGTCCTGGGGAATGGGACTCTTAAGACTCAAACGTTAAGTATTCCTGCTGCCTTCACTTGCTGCTGGTTTAGGTAAGCCCTTCTAACCTCAAGGTCCTTCACAGTCCTCATTTCTGCTTTCTACAGCCTGCACCAGTAGCAGGTTTTCTTACAAAAATCTAATTTTTCACAGTTTAAAGCAATGTCCGAGCTTTCACACGGCTCAAACGTCTCATGGTTCGGTTGTCACTCTTGTCTGTGTACCTACTCACCTGTTACATTGTACAAAAGTTCCTCACCTACTGACCCATACGTGCTGCTTTTCCTACAGCTATGGAGCGGTCCCTTTCCAGGACCACTTCACGGAATTGATCATAGGTCATACCTAGTTAGTCTCAGATATTTGGGTTCCATATCCTGCTCCAGGCGGCTTTCCCAGAACTCCCATTTGACTGACTCTAGCAAAAGGGTAACCAGGATATCTGGTGGGGCAGGGGAGGGGTGTTAAGTCAGTTATGTTGATTCATTCCCTCTTGATCACAGGTTGTGATCCCAAGACTTTTACCCTGTTTTACACAAGAGATTACTCCTGTCCAAGGCTGATCTGCCCTCTCCAGAATGTGACAGCTGCTGAGATCTTCAGTCCAGCAGATAAATTCTGTAGGACTTGGTAGGATGGGTTGGATTGGACCTTAAGGATTATCCAGTTCTAACCCCCTGCCATGGGCAGAGGCACCTTCCACTAGACCAGGTTGCTCCAAGCCTTGTCCACCTTGGCCTTGAACACTTCCAGGGACAGGGCAGTTGTATTAAGATGGATTTAGTATCCATTTCCTGAGTACTACACACACTAACTGGCTAAGATTTATTTATATCAGTCGCACCAATAGTGTCACAGGGGTAAAGATAAAGTTCACTAAAATGTAAATTTATCAATGACATTGGACAACCTCCATTGCAAACTAGAGCAGATATTTTAGGACTGTCTCTGTAAACTGATTTGAACACTACAGAACTGGGTCCAAAATATTGATGACCATGAGCTTCTCAGCTGAATTAATCACTTAAGCTTACTTAATCAATAAATATTTATGTTGAGAGATATGTTGGCAATATCAGTGGAAGGAAAAGCAGGTGAGAATTGTTTTCAACTCTTGGATGTGCTGCCTACTACTTGTGTAGTGACAAGCTGGCTCAGAGGATGAAAACAGCACTGAGAATGGAGAAAGCATCTCATTATCTGCACTCCTGCGTCTTCCAACTTCCAGCAGCTGGATCAACCAGAACCACTGAGGTGCTGTGTAGATGGTGTAGGCAAACCGTGAGTAACCAATATGTTGCTTTTGTTTCGTTGGAAGCATTCTAAAAATAAAACCAAGCTTGATGACTAGGAGGAAATACATAAGAATCTGAAGCTTTTATGTTATGAACATGCTCATCTTTCCTGTAAAAATGCCATCAGTAATTCCCACCACTAGCTGGGGCTCAGGTACAGCTTACTGAGTGTGCAGTTATAGTGCATCTACATCAGCCTGCAGTGAGGAGTCTTTAATTTTAATATTCTGCTCGTGCATTTCTTTACCCATTGTTTTTTGTCAGGTGTATGAAATCTGAAGTCATTCTTGTGGCTCTTGCTCACTTTTCTGCATGAAATGCCACCATGGTTTACCTTCTCAATAATTCTATTGCTACTTTCCCCTCAATCAACCATGCCTATTGGGTTAGTAAGTTAAGTATTAATCATGACAAAATGAACTAGAAGAATTAATCAGGAAAATTGTTTTCAAGGAGAAGCTTTATAGTTATGAGTTAAATATTTCTTAATTTCAGCCCTTCCAGGTTTAAATGAACAGGTGGCAGGCTTTGCCTCCCTGTGAGAGGTGATTAATAGTAATGTATGCTTTCATGGTCTCATTAATATTTTGTCCATTACAAAGACACAGACCTTAGTGCCAGGAGTAGTTTCCTCAGGCTAAGTCCAGGTCTGGATCACAGAGGGACCTTTAAGTAGCAACTTACACCAAGTAAATTCTTCTACTACTTTATAACAGGCAGCCTTTGCTCTACTGTAAAAGTGAGCTGTGCTTTTTATATAGAACTTACCTTTAAGGGCTGGTTTTTAGGTCAAAATCTCTTGTACCACCTATATCTAAAGCTCTGTCTAAGTGGTGAGAAGTGGACTTTTCTCAGTTCTCTTTGTCTAAACAGTTTGTAGGGGCGTAGGCAGGAAAACAGCTCTGGCTGTCCCTTGTTTCTCAGTAAATTGCCTCAGTGCCTGATGTACAGGAGAGGACATTCCTTCAAGAAGGAAGCTGGAATGTACTACACTGTGCTCAGTTATTGCTGCCTATTCAACTCCTGCGGGGTTTATTCCTGGGGTGGATAGGAAATGAGGAAGAGCTGACATTCCTATCTCTTTTCCCTTGAGCTCACCTGCTGAACCTGCTAATCCCTTCCCTGTTTCCTGCATAGGATGAATCAAATGTCATGAGGCAAAATAACCACAGGACTCAAAGGAATGTGTTATTTGAGGATAACATGGTTCATAAAGGCAGGAAATGGAGTTGCTTCCCAGCTCAAATGAGACATACAGTACTAATTTCCTAGGACAAACATCAGTACATTTAAAATTGCCTTGATAGAAAATGTTTGGTCATTCTGGAGGGAAGAAGGGAGTGTTTTAATAAGGATTTAGGTTCATCCACTTCTAGTCAATGACTTAACTCAGTTGCTGATCAGTATTGCCTTCAAGTTATTACCAGTAATTGTAAGAAAAATTCGTTCAAGAGCTTGTGTAGTATGATGAAATCCATGTTCTTAGAACATTGATAGGTTCCAGATCTGCATGGGAGAAAGAAGCCCCTGGGTCCTCTGATGGATAGGACAGATTCCCCTTCAATAGGACCATCTTCCCCTTCAAAACCCAGCTTTTTTACATGGCTGTTACTGGACTTGTTTCTGTGTTCCATCAGTATCACTCTTACTGCCTTTCCTATTGGAAGATAAGGTTGTAACATTTTAGAGATTTTTTTTTTCCTGGTGCAAGTTTATCTGAGTACTGATGTGGGTTAACATCTGAAGTAGCCCCACAGGCTGGCAAGTCCATTGTTCAATTTTAGCTCAAGCTGGAAATGTGAATAAAAATTACATTTCAGTGAAGACAAAGTGTTGCAGTTCTCTACTTCCCCTTCTCCTTCCATTTTCCTCTTTTTTTGTGCATGTCACTGTTTGGTTTTGGTTCTGAACTCTCAATAATCACTCATCCTTGCCAACTGCCTTCTGGAGACAGAACACAGATTTGGAAATGCATGGAATGTGCAGCACTCCTTGCCTGCTAAGACATTTGCCAGTTTAGCATTTACCGGAGTCTGAAAATCTGAAATTCTCAAGCCTGGAAGAGCTGAACAAACTCCATGATTGAATGGGGATCTTTGTGTTGCAGCCCAACTGTTTGTTACGGAGCAGGGGGAGCTGTGGTTTTGGTCTGATGCCTAAATCCACAAGGCCTGGACAAAGACACATGGCCAGTGTGATGCTCGGTTTATTTATCCGTAAATACCTCCATGCTGCAGCTGTGAAAAGTGTACAAAGCATTAATTCAGCCTTCTCATTATGGCACCTGGTGTCAAGTTACAGATCCCCTGTTACCTTCTGCATCCATCCGGAGTTGTCAAACAAAACAAAATGCTGGGAATTTGAGTATGATTAACCCTCAGTTTAAAAAAAGCTGTCTGCAGAAGTATGAGTATGGCCAGTCTGATACTTCAGCTGGTGAAGTAGGTGAGTACAAATAGGTGTAACAATGTCTTCAGGCACAGTGCAGGCCAGATAAGACTTAAGCTTTAGAGTGGGCCAGCAGCATCAACACTGCAGAACTTCAGCTTGTGGCAGAGAAATTAATTTTAGATTGTTCTTCATCAAAAGCAACCCAAGCACACTTCTGACCTGAGTGCTCTTGGAGATTCAGTAAGGTGCTTTATTTGCTCTGTATCCTTTGTTCCTATCTTACAGTAAAGAATATTAAGGATGATATTACCATAAAATGTAATAGAACATCACTTCATTGGAACTAATATGAAGCTGTGACAGGACTAATGTTTTAATGTTCAAAGTTTCCTGGGTCGGTGGCTTTTCTCTCTTACCTGTGTTATAACGGTTGGCAAGTCACTTTATCTGGCAGTACTTGCCATCCTCCTGTGAATGATCCATCAGTGCTTTTGAGCTTGAAGTCTTTACAGAGGTGTTAATGTGCAGGGTGTCCTTACTCTTTAATAAAATAAGATATGGTTAAGATAATTGCAATGGCATACTGCAGTGCTCCTAAAATAATAAGCAATTGCTGCGTGTTTTAATTGGTATTTAACTATAAATGAACACTTCTTAAATTTATAGGAGTAAGTCAATCTCCATAATTCTTCCGGTGCACAATTTTTTATTGCTGGTTTTATTGAATTAATTCTTCTGACATTTACTGTCCTTACAGGAAAAACACGCCTTAAATGAACTCTTGTAAGAATTGCTGTATTGATGTCCAGAACTATTATAAATATTGATGCATCAAGTCATTGCTTTCATAGTTACTACTGCTGTGTATCTTCCCCACAGACACAAATGCAAGGGGACAACAATGTTTACGATATTTTTTAGTGACATCTGGCATTCTCACAGGAAGCCTGGTGCCTGCTTGTCTGTTCGGGGGAGCCACATTCATGACTCAAAGCCAAGCTGCAAAAGGGAACATTATTGTTACTAACTCTAAAGGAATGAATATGATCAGGAGTGAGGACTTTAAGTTAAAAGCGGGTGTTGATTTATTGAGTGTTGTTCCCTGTGAATAAAAGTCAAGCTTAGCCAGCTGGTGAAAGTATGAAGCCGTTGTTTCCTTGTGTGTTCTCATGCATAGGAAGTCTCCTGACCTTGGGCTTCATTTGTACGAGCATGTACCAATCACTCATTTCAGCTCACAGAAGGATTTGCCCTAGGACAATGTGCTCTTTGACTTCTCACAAAGCAGAAAAGGTCCCATCTTCCACAGAAATTCTACCAAAAACCCGCATAGCTTGTGTACAACCCACCTTTGAGGCCTTGAACTAGTAACGGGAAGTTGGATAATGCAAGGCAATGACTGCTCGGTCACAGAATGCTGCAGTGGATTAATGTCAAATACAAACCTCTGTGTGCACCTTTAATCTGCATTTCCAAAAAGTTTGTATCATGAAATCACAGATTAATTAAATTAAGGATTCAGTAACACATAGATACGTAACAAATGTGCAAGATTTTAATGAATTTTCCATTGTTTCTTGAGGTTTGCATGAAGCTGACCAGAATGTTCTGCACTTGAGATTTCTAGGCAGCAAGGTGTTTGAATCATCAGGATATTGAATGTATCAGTGCAGCAGCAGTTGCTGGATTTTCAAAGTTAGAGATGTCTTCTGGTTCTTCGGTGTCCTTGCTTTCTTTAGCCATAATTGAGTATCCTGGACTCCAACTGATAATCAGAAGGAAATTTTCTTCATGTTTTTGTAAGTCAGATTTAGTACAGTACAAAGTTTAGTACTGAGCCTCCAGTGCTAGAAGCCCCCTAAATGTTTCAGTGGAGCATGGGCCATGTGGTCAAGGGTTGATTTTCTACCTAAGATTAAAAAAACTTGCCTTAAACCAGCGGGTAGACTATAAAGGCACAGTAAAGACCAGAAAAATTAAGTAGTTGTTATATGAAGTTAAAATGGCTTCTGGAGTAGGAACAAAGCACAGTGTCCTTGAGCAGAACGCTGCCTGTTCAGCTGTTCTGTCCATGATCCAGGGAAACTCGGAACTGCCCAGAAAGGTTCTCTGCTATATATTTTTCAAATGGGGGGCTTGTTACTATTGGTGGCATAAGAAAGGTTTCCTCATTTTGGTATTTGCAAATCAGCAGTGACTGAGCTGATGCAGAAGAAACTGGTGACATCTGTGCTATTCCCTCCAACGGGTGAATAATTCATAATTCCATATGCCATGCATTTGAGCAGGCATCAGAGCACCTTATGGGGTATTTCCCAGTACAGACAAGAAATTGTTAAATTGAGGCTAACAGAAATTAATATTCTTTTCCTGCAAGAAGAAAAAAAAAGTAATTTTCCCGCTTTCATATGAATTTACACAAAGATAAAGCTTAAGCTTACTCCTTGGCCACAGACTGAGGGTCTCAGCACACCAGCTCCAGAACTAACTAAAGACTTCTGAATTAGTTTTCTCTCATATGTTTTGTTTTCAATTAGAGTTTCATTTATCAGTATCAAATGAGTTGGTTGTAGACATTGCATTGATAAGACAAGTAGCAAAATAAGTCAGGAAAATTGAAGGAAGTTTAAGACATTTTACTTTTTTTAAAAGAAAACCAAGAACAATTATTGTAAAACAATACAGTTTATATTATGATTTTTATTTCCAAAGCTTGTATTGATATGATAGTTCAAGGCACATGAAAGAAACAGAAAAGCGAACACAGGTAAGCTGACAAATTTAGCAATTGATGACCATATTGACTATCATGACTTTTACACCAAACACTGAAGTGCCATAAAATTTAGGAAACCTGATGCACTGCAGCCACTTGACATGCAAAGCCTTTGCTCCGAGCTCTGTACATTCAGGTCATGCTGCTCTAAATATGCCCCAGAAAAGCTGCAGACTCCAAAGCTGCATTATACCTCAGTGACACGTTCTGACCTGGCGTTGCACATGTTGTCAAACAAATCAACTGTACAGTTAGAAAATGGGACAGGCATAAAGAAAAAGATGGTGTACGCTAATTCAAAAGCTTCTACACAGCAGCTCTAAAGTGACCCATCAAAACTGGGTATTTTCCAAGCACCCTTTAATTCAGGATGTGTATTTCAAATCCTGCATGTCTCTGCAACAAGAGAAGGCAGGAAATTCCTGATGCCATAGTCAGATGAGCAAGCTTTCAATTGGTAGATCAGTTCCAGCCGGACCTACCATATTTTGCCACAAAATAACAGAAGTATCAAGAGCAGAAAATCTGTATCAGTAATGGAAAGATTTTAGCTTCCAATATCCAGTATTTCCCTAATTCGTAAATAACTGGCTCTCTCTGAAGCTAATTCCTCCTTTTTGATACATCATGTGGTAGATAAACATGCCAGAAGCACTTAACCATCCAAAACCACTTTTTTTCTGCTTTAAAAGAATACATACAATGTAATGTGAAATAATCTTTGGTAGCATTTAAAACCCAAGCGTATAATACCTGCAAATCACACTTCAGATGTACATCTCTTTGCTGCAGTGTTTTTTCTTACTGCAAAATCTTTTTCTTCTAGTAAAATTCCACTTAGTAAAAAATCCTATGAAATTTTCCATGCTCTGTGCAAGGGGGGTGAGAGGGTGGTCCTTAGAGTTGTGCGGTATCCCCATAGATCTGAAATTCTTTGGCTATATTTTCCATGGATCATCTTCTCACACAAATACAGGAATAGTCTTTAGTTTGTATAAAATAAGAAGCACTTGTATTTTCTGGCATGGAATGGTGTGGTTGCTTGTTTCAACTGTGTTTAGGGCCTGGAAAACAAAAATAAGACATTTTATTGTTCATCATTACCTAAATGTAAGTTACATGATCTTTTTTCCGCCTTCTCTTTGTCTTTCTTATCACCTCTTTATTTCTCTTCCTAGTTCCTATTTTACTTTCTCTTGGTGCACAGTATCTGTCCAATTTTCTGGGGTTTTCTTACTCCTTCAGAGTTTGTAAATCTCCTTAGACTTGTGTAGCACCAAAAAATAAGGTAGAGATCACTTCCCAATATTCACATATTATCTACTGCTTCTGGAATTTAGTCTTGTAGCACTTCCTAGTGAATTACTCTGCACACCAGAGTGATCCCAGCCCCAGACACCTGATATTATAACAGATATAACAGCACATGATTTTATATCTGGGAAGTTCTTCTGAAGCACATGAGAGTGTGCAGACCCCACACTACATAGGCAGCTCTTGCTGAGTCTGTCTGAGGCACTGTATAACAGGAAAATAGGTTGTTTTGTCAAAATAGAAACCTTAAAAATTTCCCAAGTGATTCCTGTGACCCTGCTCAGAGGAAGATGCTTGTCAAAAAAAGCCTGATGAGCAATTTACTTACGAGTACCTGCCTGACATCTTCCTTACAACTGCAATTATTATTCCTGCAAGGATTCCAACTGCAACAATGATTCCAATAATTATTCCAACCAGTGCAACTGTTCCCAGACCACCTGAAAGAAGAAATTGGGAATGTTAGTATGTATCTCATGGAGACCATTGATAAGAGGCTACTGATAGACCTGGTGCTGTTCTGCTGCATCCCACTCCTTGGGGAAATTTCTTACTATCTCGTGAATTCTGAAGTAGGTTTGGATGTTCAGCAGCCTGCAAGGGTGCCTTTGGGCTGAAGGAGTCCATATGGATGTGGGCATGGAGACAGTGATCAGGTGAACCAGGGAAGGCAGCTCAGGGAGCAGGCTGTGCCTCCCCTGAAACTTTTACTTAATGGCATGGGCACTGGAAGGGCTGCTGGAAGGGCGATTGCCTGGCAGTTACATTCCCCCTTGTCTTTATAAGCAAGTCTTCTCTTTAGTACCTTCATCAGTTTTCTCTGGTTCCCCACTCCGCTCACCTGTAAAGCCAGAAAGACAGTAATTACTCACTCTGCTTTGTACAGTGTTGCCTTCCAATTTGAAAGGTTATATCCAAAGAAAACTTCTATTGATTTTGTCACAATGGTTTGAGGTTGCTCTTTTGATAGAAAGTGAGCAAATGAAGTTTGAGAGAGTATTTGAGATTTCCAGATATTGTTTAGTAGATGGCAGTAGAACTTTGATGTATAAAAAGAGAAACAGAAGGGATTCTTACCATCAACACTTTCTGTGTTAACTTCATAAGCAGTAGCATTTTCACTTTCTCCATCCAGGACAAAGGCACTTTCTGTGGTCTTCAGGTCTCCAAACTGCAAGAGATTTGTTACATTGTGTAGTATTGGGGGCAATTTCAAGAACTGGGGTGAAAAGAGGGAATAGAAAACCTCGGTACGTTCAGTCTACATGTATAAGGTAGCATTTAAATTTCTTGGTCTGTCAGGTTTGGATGCTTTTTTAGCTGTCACCTCTCCTGTTTGACATGTGTACAGTGACCAAAACAAACCAAGATAAGCTGATTTGTCTTCCTAGCTAGAGGCTTTCTACATCAGATCTCTTGGCAGGACTGCAAAAGATGTAGGAGGCTGCAGGATTTTGCAGACCTGCCTTTTTTTAGTGGGTTTTTAAGAGTCGTTTTTGAGTTTAGTTTTACTGAAACTTTGAGAGATGCTGAATTGGAAGAGGCGGGATGTGGCAGTGAATAAGAAGGTAGCATAAAGGATCTTTTATTTAGCATTATATACTCACCATTGTTGGTAATTCTTCAAATTCTGTGTCATTTCTGTCTCTGAAATCAATTGTTGCACTTTCTTCTCCTTCTAGAACTGAGCTTGCTGAATAAAATTTTAGAAAACAAGTCAGGATTTTACTTGGTAGTCATATGTTCTGGCTCCTCTGAGACATAAACTTTGTTAAACATGATCTCTGCGCAGTGTTCTGTCTCCCTGCCCTTGCCCACATGGGAATGGGAAATTATTTGGAATAAGTTTGAATTCTGTTATACTCTTGTCCAAAGCAGTAGGACAAAAAGCTGAAGTACCCATCACTTAACTGTGGCACAACCTTGAAACATACTGGCTGCTAACATTTTGTCCAAGAAAAGATTTCCTTTTTTGTTTAGAAAAGATTCCCCAAAATGGATGTGATGATTCCAGATTCCAAGCTAAGCATTAGCTTGTGCATTGAGATAGATTACTTCAAGCATCTTCCATTTTCTAAAATAGTAAAAGCTTTCTCCCGTCTTTCAGCTCAGCCCCAGCTGCAATCTTTATTTTTAGAGCTGCCATCAATGCTTATGGGTGCAGCTATAGTTTGGAAATATTCCTAAACAAATCAGTCCTGAGGCCTTCCTAAAGTTGCAAACCTTAGTTGCCATAATTTGAATTTTTAGATAACAATGTAAGGGCTTGGGTGTTTTTTTTTATGCTAAACCCCTAGTTCATCTGTGCTCTTTGATAAAACGGATATTTAGATTTTGGCCCACACAGTGCTGTTAATTTAGAAATACAGACAGAATTCATCAGTAGGGAAATGAGCTGGAGCGAGGTAGAACAGGAAAGATACAGCTGTGTGAAGATAACCAGCAGTACCAAGAATGTGCTGAAAACCTAAGTATTATCTAATTCAGTTTCTTGCTGATTCATAAACCTGTGACAGGCAGAGTGTGATGTTAATGTGGTGTGAGGTCTCCTGGGAGTTTGTAATTCCTGGTGATTACAAAGCCAGGTGAGGCTGCTTGTCCTGCTGCTGCCTGGGGCATAAAGGTCCTGCTGATTCCAGATGCCACTGCTGAAACTTAAGCAAAGAGCTAATAGTAGATGTCTTGAGCAAGTAATTGAGGCAAAAGAAGCACCAAAAACTTCTGAAAAATTCTTCCCTGGATCCAAATTTTGCATCTAACTTCTATTTATCAAAGCAACCAGATCAGAAGAAGGACAGCAATTCACAGGAGTTATTTTAAGAAATGAAAATTACTGTACCATGTGAATATCTTATGTATGAGAAATATTCACAATTTCTTTGTTGTGTTAAATTGTAGCACTGTCTCTACTAATTACTCTTTTTATTTAGTGACCCAAAAAATTCTCATCTCCTCTGCATATGAAGTTAGACAATTTCTGAATTGTTAGATTGGTTCCAAGTACTTTTTATGTAAAACTTTACTAATCTTAAATGCACCCTACTTGTTTTATATATGATATAGAGGCAAGTAAACAGCTTTAGTTCTGTGACTGAAATTAGAAAGGATGGCCATTTTGCTTGATAGCAGTCAAAAATGGAAAAAAGGGTATACTCTCTTTGGATCAGCTGTGCAGATATCACTCAGAAATTGTTTTTCTTTAATTGTGAGTTCCATTTAACTTTTGTTCATTTTTACCTGCTCCTTTTAATATAAAAATGTTAATTCAAATTAAAAAGCCAATATTTAATTTTAAAATTGGTAAAAAAAATGTACCAGCAGCTTAAAGGACATTTTTCATGCAGAAGATTAATGATTTGCCATTGAGAAAAAAACCCCTGGTTTTGCTTGAAACTCTCATTTGAATGCTACTGGAGACTTGCAAATATTTTTCCTTTGCTTCTAAAACTGTTTTCTGAACCAAACTAGAAAATTTTTATCCATCTCCACCAATGTAAGACTGAGAGCTTTGTCCCATTGCCAGGAGACCAAACACGGAACTAAACTTAGATTTCTAATTCCATGTTTACTGAAGTAAATAGAATTTTATATTTCTGTATCCTTATAAGCCTGAATACAGATGCAGTTTCTATTTAGAAGCCAAACCAGTGTGCAGGCAGTAGTAGAAGAAGAAACTATATTCATGTTATGCCAACACGAGGCCAAATATAGTGACTAATTGAGCCAGTCAGTCTCCCAGAAATCACCTTATAATCCATGAAAAGACTAGAACAAGGTAAATCAGAGTTCCAAATTAGATGGTAAAAATAATGATTTAGTAATTTTTGATTGAAATACCCCAGGTATTGTAGCATAAAGGGGGCTGACTTTTTGTTGTATATTTAGACACTTTCTAAATATCAGTGCAATTTAAGATCTAGCACTACTTCATAATCCTTATTTTTTGCTTATAAAATAATATCTTTAAAATACAATACTGTGATGTACAATCATGGCTATGTAAATGTTAAGTGTGAACAAAGAAATAGCAATAGAACTCAGCAACACAAATGTGCATGGATCAGTTTACCTTGTAATCCCTTTCAGAACTGAAGAAACATCCTTTATTCACTAGTTGAAAATCAGCACAGATGGAGAAAGCCAGTTACTAGAGGAAAATCCCCCAGTAGAAGGTGAAATAAATTTTGTATGTTAACAACAAGCAGCTTATTGGGAGAAGCTGCTTATACCCCTGGCATGGCAGTAGCTTTCAGCCCTGAAAAGTTGCCTGATACTGAAGGCAAGAGAGGGAAGCATGTCACACAGCAAAGGTGTAGGAAATTAGTGAATGTCACAAAGAAATACAAAATAATTTCTCTTTGTATGATACTTGTTGCGGATTCTTGGCCATGAAGAAAACCTATTTCAGTGCCTTTGCCCTCTCAGTACTGTGACTGACAAAAGGAGGTGGCCCAGATTAACCTCGCCTAATTTTAGGTTCTTAATAAAGGCGCCTAAATAAAGTGTCTGCTTGCCCTTATCTTCTTTTATAGTCTGTAGGGAAAAATAAATACCTCTAGAAGATAATTCAGCTCACCTGAGATTTGGGTCATCCTGCTGCCTTTCCTTAACTGCAAAGGGAAACTGGAATATGGCTCCCCCATGAACTGCCCAAAGCTCAGACTGGTCTGGTTTCTGTCAGTCTGAGGGTCTTGCCCCAGCCCTGTTCAAGCTGAAGTTCTGTATTTGATGCACAGTAGTCCGTGGGCTCTGTTTCCAGGTTCATTTTGTCTGACAGTGGAGGTGGCGGGGTGGTGGTTACACAGACACTACTGAGCTATTACCCAGAGAAAGACTGGGAGGCAATTTATCATCAGCGTTCTGCACTTGTAGGAAGGAATACTGGATACTAGACAGCTCTTCGTCAGAGAAAGCCAAAATGAAGTTAAATATTGAAATGAAATTAGGAGACACTATTGGACTTTGAGCTCCTTTCGCTGTACCCAGTACAAGGCTCTGCACCCCCGACATCAAAGGGAATGTAGATGGGCCTTAAGGGGAGTGTTCTTGGTTTCATCTGATATGGGCCAAGTGTAGCAAGAGTCAGGGTTCAGTGGTGCTTCTGCATGTGTTCTTAATATTATCTTAGAGGAGGCTGTAAATAAAAACATTGCCTCACAGTGCTGGGGCTGTCTGCAAAGAGCCTTTTCTGTTTGCAGCTATCCGTTGCTGCAGATGTGAATTAATCATTGCATCCCTTCCTGCCAACGTTCCAGCTGGGAGCCTTTCAGTTCAAAGTCCCAGCTACTCTCAGGCTGCAGCTTCTCACACCAGGACAAAATTTGTTGTCTTTAAAAGTTTAATACTACTTTGAAAACCTCCCATGTTTAAGCATCCCGTGACCCACTTACGGGAAGCTGAGCTCACTACGTCCGTGCACAGAGTGACAGTTTACTAGAGAAACCTCTTAGGTTGCTTTCAAAGCACAGTGGTTGTGTTGGAAAGGAGAGGGAGTTGTAAAACTGTTGTTCATTAGCATTTCTTTCAGTTATCTCCAAAACCAACAAAGATACTTCTGAAGATGAAAAATGTTGTAGGATCTTGTTGCTTTCCTCACATAAACCTGAATAAACCCAAACACTGGTGGGTAAAGGCAGTTGTAAGCCTGTATTTTAGCTTAGTCCTTGAAACAGGAAGCCCTCAAAATAGAACGTTTCCATTTCTGTTAGGAGACCAGGAGATAAAAATTGTAAACCTTAAAGGATTCCCTCTAGCAAGAACTGCAATAATCCTTTGCTCATTGCCCTCTGCTTCTACTTGAAAAAAAAGCCAAAAAAACAACAAACCCCAAAACAAAACAAAACAAAAAAAACCCCCAGCTTCAGTTATTTATAACAGCTGGCAGAGAGTTTAGCAGGATGGGTTGCTTGGGACATATCACTTTTCTGTTGGAGATGTAACTGAGCAAACATCTGGAGCTGACTGATGGTTTTCAGTATCTGCTTCCGGAATTGCTACAGACCAAGTGGTGTTGTTTGAAGGACTGTGTATGGATGTGTGTGTTGGCCATCCTGTTTTGACTGCATTTTATTCAGCGTTTATGTCCTGATACAGGAATTCCCTTTCTGAGGAAGTATTCTCCACTTAGAGACCTTAATTTGATTGTGAGCAAACTGAGTCTTAGTCAGTACCTCATTATTGAAATTAGTTCAGTTGTAGTTCCATGAAAACTTCTATTCATGGTGGTGGAGGTTTAACAAAAATGCATGATTTACAAGGGATCTGCCTTTTAAATACAACAGCTCTGTAATTTTCAAAAGCAGGTTTGTCTGTGATTTGGCTTCATCCTCAATTTAAGTGTATTCCAGAGTCATGTCCAAAACCTATAACATTAGCTTAATTTTGTCTGAAAATAGTTTTCCATTATTTTTATACTTTTGGATATTTTTTTTAAAGTATACAGGTGTCTCTTTTGTTGTGAAATTGTTCAACACTGCCAAATCCAAGCCACAAAATTTTTTGTACCTTGAAAATACAAGGGTTTGAAGAATATAATATAGCGATTCTGGGGTTTGAAGTTTGCAATTTGAATCTTTGGACAGTTACAATTTTCAGACTTTAGAAAAGCAAGGAAGTTTGTTAATGAGAACTGAAATTCTCATTTGTACCTGGGGCTCCTGCAAAATCATATCTGCAGTATCCAGAGAACTCTGTGTCTTTGGCCTGTCTGGGGCCACAACATTGGCATTTTCTTTGTCTGTTAAATCTTTCTGGAAGTTGGAGTAATCTGTCATGCCATTAAAAATCCCCTGGCGTGTATTTGAGTGTCTAGACTGTTGTTCAGGAGAAAGCGTGTGCTGTCTAAATCCCAAAGTGCTTTCTGCAGTTTCCTTAGACAAAGACTGACAGCTTCCCTATATATAATGAAGGAAGCTGGATGACAGAATACCAGAAACTTTGGAAAGTATCTGCCAGTTGGAAAATGGTCATGAAGCACAAGGAAGGATTTAGCTCAGCCTTATTTAGAGTATGACTGACTTTGTTCAGGTATTCCATGTAGCTCGTGATGACAATGCTTTGCTGAATTGTCAGAAACATTTCCTTTGGTCACCACACCCTGCTACAGATGGGTTTTATTGCTGGGGCTGGCTCAGCCAAAGGAACAAAGCCAGAGTTAAAACTGACAGTGCCAAGTGGCAAAGAACGACTCGGCTGCTCCTCGAGTAAATCACATGTCTTCTGAATGTTACAATATTCTACTGACAGAAAAGCAAACCAAAATGTAATTTAACTGGGCAGATATAGAGAAGCAACTGCTCTGCAAGTGCTTGGTGTGTGTAACGACCCCCAATCAAAACCACGAAACAAAGCTGGGAGAAGAAAAGCTGGAAACTTCCTAAGCTTTGTCTTATGCATGGTAAAATCAGCCACAGAGCTGTGGGCGTTAGGAAGGAAATTATGAACCCCATTCTAGGATATTCCTTTAAAATATTCCTTGCAGAACTAGAGATGAGTATTCCAAATTTGTGTTTTTAATAATGTTGCTTTGTCAACCTCTGCTTTCTTGTCTACTAAGTACACTGACCTCAGACTTGCTATCCCATGAATATGGGATAAAATTACTTTCTTACTGAGATTTGCTGCCCCATGCCCTGTCTGCAGTTTTACTGACAGTCTAATTGTCTCCTCTGAGCTGTGAGGGATGGAACAACAAGGTTGGACTTGTGATCAAGGTGTAAACGTCTCTTGAATCTTGCTGTAAGTGGCAGAATCACAGCACTTTCAGTCTTTCACTGCATGGCTGACTAGGAAGGAGAGTTGCAGCCAAGACAAGGAGAAAAGCACAAAACTTGGTGTAAGGGACCAGCAAGTTGGACAGATGTGCAGCACAAAACAGACATCTGCATTCAAATACTGGGATATGTAAATGCAAACAAAAGGAATTAAGAAATGACCTGTAATACAGTAATAAACTAATCTTTTCCCTAAATGACTTCCTTCCCCGAACTCCGAGGCTACAGCTGTGTGCCCTTTCACAGCTGTCTCGTTGTAGATTACCAACCCCTTGTATCTGCCAGCAGAATGTTTTGCAGGTTCTGCAACTCGTTTGTTTGAAATACTCGTGCCAGACACTGAACTGGAAACTCTAAGGTGTTAATTCTGTTCACACAGTGATTTTTGGCTACCTACTTCGTATTGTCGTGCAGCAGGCAAGTTCCCTTCAAATGTGTTTAGTCTGATTTTCATACTCCACTAACAATAGACTAGCTAATGTTTGGATGGGTTGCATAGTCACAAAATCATTTTAATATGGGTTTGGAGTTGTGTGTCCCCGTTACAGATTTAGTAGCATCTCAATCTCTCCTAACAGAGTGCATGCTTGCCTGAAAATGGTGATGGTGTAACAGCTGAATTGTGCCCTTACAAAGGATTATTCTGATGCAGTTTGTGCTGGATGTTGTAGTGTTTGTAATCAACAAATACAAGGATGGAAAAAGCATGAGGAAGTCATAAAGCAACATGACAATGTGCTCAGCATCAGCTTTCATGTCCTTTGAGAGTTTTTGGCCAAGCTTCTGAGATGGAGAGCTGGAAATCAATAGTACATTTGTCTCTTATTTTTCCTCATTTGTTTCTCTTTAGCACATCCCAGCATACCTCTACTCCCAACCCCACATCTTTTTCTGAAACTTTGTGTAATAAATTGTGCACTGCAGAGCTCTGAGCCTTGCTGTGGGATTAATCCCCATAGAGGGGATGGTCTGTTCACACACAAAACAGAGGGGCCCTCTGAGAGGATCTGGGAGGCTGTGAGTGGTAGGATCTGGCAGCATTTGGGTTCCATCCTGTAGTCCCTGACCACATCCAGACAAAAAGCAAACAAACCAACAAAATAAACGTGCCACTGAGCCAGCCCATGTGCCTGAGTCGGGCCAGCAGCAGCATTTCTGTGGTCCTTGTGTGGCTCACCTCAAGTGACACATGGAGAAACACCACTGTCGGAGCCTCACAGCCTGAAAACCTTCCTGCACTGCCTCATTATCTACCAAAATACTCTCCAGGTTCCTTGCTGCTTTGTTTTTTGGGGTTTTTTTAGGTTTTTCCAGATGATTTACAAGTTCTTGATCTGAGGTAAATGCATGGATTCAGTGTAAACTGCTGAATTTTAGGAGCTGAGAATCTGGCCTCTCTGTTTCCAGTTTTAGCGTGTAGCCTGAGTTAATGAAAGGTCCACTTGTAAGCCCTTAAATATGACTATTTTCTTTGTTTGTGAAGTTACAG
Source organism: Melanocharis versteri (assembly GCA_013397845.1). Classification (NCBI taxonomy): domain Eukaryota; kingdom Metazoa; phylum Chordata; class Aves; order Passeriformes; family Melanocharitidae; genus Melanocharis; species Melanocharis versteri. Next base: position 43,150 of record VZTG01004409.1, read on the forward strand.
ATTCAAAAACTAGCTGTTAGGATCCAGATGTGCAAACCTCTCTGCTTGCCCAGCTGAGAAGAAAGGAAATTTTATTTGTTCTGTGCTGGTCTTCCACAAGGACACTACAAAATACAGATACAGTAACTTGCAGACCTACTAACTGAGATTCAGCAAGATGATTTTCTCCTTTCTGTGATAATTGTTTCGGGTATTGGACATGTAGAGCTAGATTCATATCTTGAAGAGGTGTATATGGGACATGTGTAAGAGTACTTAGCTTTCTTCATGCAGGATGAAAGGTTGTGCAGTGTTTATTTAGTAGAAAACTGGTTCCCTTTTGAGTCAGATGTGACTGTTCCATTTGCTTGTACATTTTGTTTACAACCAGCAGTTACAGAGTTTGATTTTCAAAAGACTTTAGAGTTGCCTGATTTTATTGTTTAGTTTTGCCACTGAAATAGTGACTGAGTTTGGGTAAATCAGGACTCTTTTGAAGCAATCCTTCTTGTGATTTTGTCAATTCTCTTTGTTATGATTTTGAAAAAATCATAACATAGCTGAGTTTCATAGCTGAGTATAAACTTCAATTTCCTTTCTTATAATATAAACACTTTTTATCTGAATTATCCTGTCCATGTTCTTACTTGCAGTCCAAACCAAATGTAACATGACCTAGTATAAACTTCACTTGCATAAGGAGATATAATCTAATATTTGCCTCTAGGTAATATTGGACAGTTGATACAGCTCAAGTGACATGTGGTATCTTGTTAAACAATCATGTTAATTTTTGTTCATGTTATGTGACAGCCAATAGAGTAATCTTCCCTGCAATGATACAGCACCATGGGAAAGGTTTGCAATTAGGAGATGCGTTGCCTCTGCGAAGCACTGCTTTGGATGCTTGTTCAGGCCAACTTCCATCTCAACTCCTTTGGTCTGATTCTGTGTGTAAAGATTTGCCTGAGTTTTGACATGCTGAACAAGATCAGCAGGGCCAAAATGTATCTGCTAAAATCATCATCATCATCATCATCCTTTCGGAAATTGGAAATATGCTTCCTGATGGAAACAAAGCTGCTTTGCTCGATTTGGTCTCAATCCATAACCTGGAGTGCCCAACCATAAGAAAAGGGTAGCTGCAGGTTTATTTGTGGCCTTTTCCAGGTTAAGAGGTATCAGAAGGAGACCTTTTTCCTCTGAAAGCCTCGGGCCACACTGTGTTCCCAGAGGTTCATGTACCTGGATAAACCCACCCCACCAATCACTGTACAGGTCAAACCTTCTCCCATCTCCCTGTCAGCCAGCAGAGATTGCTGAAGGTGGCATTGTCATTTCATGTCTGTTCTAACTCGTAATTGCTGATGGTTATCAGTAAACAGCAGTGATACACACTAAATTCTCCAGGAGTTTTTTTATCTGGAGTCCATTTTCCTGGTGTATCCTTTGGAAGTTTTCCTAAATGACCCACTCTACGTGAAGAAAAAGTCACAAACCCTAAACAGACACAGAAAACCTTAGATACTGTAAACCACATTCTTGATCCAGCTCTGGAGTTCAGTGCAAACTGTACAGGTAATAAAAGAGAGGTAGGACTTTGCAAGCAGGAAATATTATACTTTTCATGACTTGTAGGGTTTTGGCCTGATCATTGCTGGACTCCTCTCAGAGTTGAGAGAAAATATGCTTCAAAACTTCCCGAAAGCCTGAAGATGAAACACCTTTTAACCTGTAATTCTGGTATCTTAGATTGCTTAAAGTAATTATATAAAATAGTAGTGGTTTTCCCTCATTTCTAATGGCTTTAAACTTTGGTACATTTAATACTGATGCTTTTTAAGAATAAGGTGAGCCTAGAAAACAACTTTTGTGACTTGCCTAATGTCTGTTGATTTTAGTTTTTCTGTGAAATTTCCAAGCATAACTCGAAATTTCAGCCTCATATTCTGACACACAGGACACCATTAGAAGTTTCAAGTCAACATCCACACGTAGTGTATATCAATACAGCTCCATTCTTCCCAGCAGGATGACACTGATTGTTGTGAGGCCAAAATCAGGCAATGTTTTTTCAGTTTGGGTCCCCACATCTAAGTCTGATGAGTAGATCTATGCTTTGGAAGAGCAGTGGGCTGAGTTTCAAGTTACTGTATTCAGAGCACTGGTGCTTGAAACTGCTACGCTGCTACTTGGAACATATTCCATGGCAATGGCAGCTGTAAACCACGTTGCCTCGTGGCCAATTCATTCATCACAAGTCAAATACTGAGTTTCAAAGTGACATTCCTGGAATCAACTACTGGTCAGGGTAATTCTGATTTACTGTTAACAAATCAGACTCTTCTCGTTTAGCTGTAAAAAGACTTAAACCTCTATTTTACCTAAAAGCTTATATTGTATCTTTCTTATAAAATTCAAAATAAATAACTTTCCAAATTGATCTTTTTGGTACGTAACACTTTTCAAATCTGTTTTTGGCAATAATTCCCACTGGTTTAGTTTTGTTGTATATATTACTTATGGCTAAGTTAAGCTTAGCAAAGCCCTGAATAAGGCTCAAATTCTAAGAGTCTGTAATGTCTCTAAGCACAGAAGTTAAACTCCTGAATTAAAAGATTTACAAGTTACTTCCATAGAGTTATACCCCTAAATGTCAGTTAAACTAAATTATTGCTTGCAGAGCCTGCTGTGTGTGTTCCAGTGAGACTGGAGCCATTTCCAAGGGCTGTGGAGGGAATGCCTCCCCTGCCTGCCCGTACCCCTCTCCCTCCCTTACAGACACAGAAAATTCTTTCCTAATGGAGTCAAACTCAGCCCATCAAAAACTTTTGCTGTGCTCCTTTCCAGATCACAGCCGTAGTAGATGCCCAGTTGCAGTTTAAGAATTTCAAAGACAGTTTTACTAACAGGACAGAGTAACTATGTAACCCACGAGAGAGCACAGAAACTGTTAAATTACAGGAAATTACTGGAAATAATTGCAACCAAACTTTCTCCTTACCTTCTTGAGCAAGTGCTACAAAAGGCACGCTCCCGAGGACGAAGATGAAGAATGGAACTTTAATAAACATATTTGATCTGCTTAGAGAGTCGCTTTCCAATCCTGAAACCAGACGGATCCAAATTCGGATTAATTTTTTTAGAGGAAGTGGAGAATTGAGATGATAAAAAGAAATCACTGCAAAAAATTTCTTTGGTATTCCAAATATTTCTTTAGCTGCTGTAGCGTAAAGAAGGGAGGTTTTCTCAGATGATAACTGAACAGTTAAAGAAAACTGAGTGGAGTCAGAATTATTTTTTTAGCCAAGGGGTGGGAGCAGTCTAAGGTGGTCCTCAATGAGCAGCCAGGCCCGCCCTCCCCACGCTGTTTGGTCAGGACCAAAATTATGATCTCAGCTCAGGTTTAAAGTTACAGGACCTGTTGTGGCTTTCAGAAGACTTTTATTTAGCAAAGGGGGAAAAGGAATTCAGGCAAAGCGAGGAGGTCCCTCCCTTCTGCAAACTGTCTTTAAAAAATCCTTAAGAAACAACACTAAGGACACATTTCTTGTTATTTCCAGCCATGAACTGATGTTTTTTTTGCATTTCAAAGTGAGCCCCCAAGTTTATTTAAGCAAGTGTGATACTGAATGTGCATGTAGGGATACTGAAATACTTTTTAGGACAGGCCATTTAATTCTGCAATAAATACTGCCTGAATTTTCCTGTGTGTCCATGTCTTTCAGCTTCTGTCCTCAAGTGACATCCTGGCTGTGCTCGACCATTTCTCTCTGCTCACAGGTTTGCTGGCCTTGGAGAGCTGATACCACCCTCCAGAGAGAGGATTTTTCCTTTTTACGTGCAATATTAGGAGTGCAGCCCCTACAACAGTCTGTGCAAGACTCATTACGTTTTCCTTGTCCGTGTTTCTGGGCACCAGCTCTGCAGGACAGCAGTGTGAGGTTGGACACTCCCACCATGTGTAAGAGAATGGTTGTGGGACATGAGCTGGGGCTGAGCAGGACTTGGGGAGCAATGACTTATATCAACCATTTTCTGAACCTTGCCTCATCTTAGGCAAGTGATAATCTACTGAGCTGCATCTGTTTAAGAGTGTAGTGAGTTTTAACCAGGGCTCGTGTGTGAACTGAGTGTCCCGGTGAGAGAGTTGGGTGAGGAAATGTGGGACCTTCTCCCTCAGCTCCTGCAGCACCAGGACACCAGGCTCCAGCAGAGCAGCAGCACAGATTTACTTCCTTTCTGCCCACAGCAGTAGAATAACCTCTGCCAGAGGAGTGGAGCAGACCTGTGGCAGAGGTTCTGTCTTTCTCTAAATACACACACACAACCCCCTCCACAGCCAAACAAAAAAAGGAAACCCCTAAACCAGGGCTGGATTGTTTTGCTCAGGGAATGTGAGTCAGAGCTGTCGTTAAAGACCCCACAACAGCTGGTGCTATAAAGGCCCAAAAGAAGTCTAAACATAAGCAGTGATGTAAAAAGGGCTGCAGGTGGGGAGTGCAGCACCTTCCAGAGGGATTTTCTTTCCTTCTGGGAGTGGTAGGTGCCAAAGGAATTTGTTAGCTCTCAGTTATGGTGCTCTAATTGTGTTCTTTGTGATGAAAAGGAATGTACAATGAGAGCCGTTGGTGCCCATGCAAAGAAACAACAGGCAATATTGGCTGACTGCCTTCAGGAAAACAGCAAAATAATTATCGTCATGTATTAACTTTCAGCATCTTAAAATCTGGGATTAATTATTTCTTGATAACTCTGCTTCAAATTTATTTAAAAGAATGTTTGCTTACTGGGGAAATGTTCCCCATAGGAAACTGAAGCTTGCTGAGGGATTATATCAGTTTTAATGGAACTTATTTTGAAAGATTGAAACAAATACTTTTTTACCTTATCAGAATGGAATGTTTGGAATTCTGTATGTATCTTCAGAACAAAAAACTAATGCAGTACACTATGAAAGAAAAACCAGAACAAACAGTGACTACTAAATGTTAACAAATTCTCAACAGGAGTAAAAAGAAGGGATTTTTAGAATTTCATTCAATTTTCAAAAATATTCAGAAGACCTTTTACTTTTATGATTATTCATATAAACAAATTAGTCTCATGTTTGGGAATAAGTCTTTTTAAACGAGAAGGTTTTTGCTGAATTATATAAATTCTCCCTTTGAACTGTGCTGTATTATGGGTATAGAGTTGAGGCACTTGAGCTTTCAGGAACTGGAGATATCCAGATTCCAGTGGCTATTCCAACACTTTTTAATACTTTTATTATTCTTCCTAGTAAAGAACAGTTCCTTCTATACCAGCCTATTTCTCCTGCTCCAGCTTGTTCCTGAAAGGAAAACTCCTCAGATAAATTTATTGAACTATGAAGAATTTAATAAAATCAGCTTCTATCATGGTATCATAGTGCAACAAAGGGCAAGAAATGTGCCCACAGATGCAAAATAAGTTAGAGCAAAAGCTAGAAATGTTTTAGTAACTGTTATCTTGGGATGGAATTGCTCCTGAAGGGCAGCAGGGGCAGGAACTTGCCTTCGTGGGGACAGCGTGTTGCTGTGTAAGGAGATTAAGGCTTGGAGACACGGCTGAGCCATCTGACTGAAAACACCAACACAATTCTCTCAGAGGAGCCGATATGCCCTAGGGAGAGGGGATGGATCCATGGAGATGAGGGAGCAGTTTTCTTCTGAACTGTACCAGATTAAGGGGGTTTAATGAAACTGTGGTTCACTGGTTTGTAATTCTGTTAAGCCAATAGGTTCTGTAACAATAAAGGAGTAATTCACATGTTCTGATTTAACAATTCATCTACATTTGAAGCAGCACCTAGTGCTGTGCCAGTGCCAGAACAGGAGTGAGCACACACCCGAGTGTGCGTTCGTGCTGCCTGGCCGTGGGTCTGCACATGTGCTCCAATGCTGTCATGAAATGCGGGTTAGGTCTACGCAGGGATGTTGTAATTTGGTCTGGGTGTGTTATGACAATTCCCACAAATTGCCAGGATATGAGTGCATGGGTCACTCTTTCTTTTTTTTTTTTTTTGCCAGGCAGGTCTGTGTTTTCAATCCCCGTGGTTTAGAGGAGGAGGTGGAAAGGGTCTCGAGTCCACTCAGCACTTATGTTTTCATTTCATAATCCGTTCTTTCCACCTCATTGTATCAGTGGTTTGCAGAGTCTTGTGAGAGGCTCAGACTGTCTCTGGTTCAGTGAGAGCAAGGAATGAAGCAGAGCTGGGGGAGTAGAGGAGTGGTGACTGTAACCTGCAACGCGTTCTGCCTCGCGGGCAAAGCTGTGTGGGAGGAGGTTTTCCCCTGACTCAGTCCGTGTCTCTGTGTGAACCCAGGGGTTGAGCTCAATCAGAGATCCCCCCATCGAAAGGGGGAGAAGGGCTTTGACTTCACGTAAATAACCCATAAGATGGGGACATGGTCATCCACACTCAGTTTAATGTTCACTGTGCAGACCAAAGTTACACACAAGGATGAATTCTCTCTAAACACACACTGGGGAGGGCACACAGATGTCTCTCCACAGAGGAATATCCCAGCTGTGCCTCCTCCACAGTCCCACAAAGTCTCACAAGTGAGCATGGGTTGTAGCATGGGGACATATTTGAATGTCCTGGCTTCTGCCTGACTTATTACAGAAATTTTCATGAATGTGCAGCTCCATGTTCTGTTAAAATTTCTTTTTCCAGGGAACCATCTCATCCATCATCACTGGACAAGTCAAATCCTAGCTCACAACATCTCCAGTCCATAGAAAGTAAACTCATATTTTCACTTCCTACTCTTTCAGTAAAAACACTTGGAAAGTGTAAATTAAGCATTCCATCCGATGACATCCTTTACAAATCAGCCCTGTAACTCAAAAAAATACTGTCTCTTTCTGTTGCCAAATTTCCTGTTTCTGTACCCTGGGGGCAGCTGTGGGCCCTGCAATATTTGGTCAGAAGCATAAAAGCTGTTTTCTGCAAGCTTTATTAATTTTCAAGCCATTTCCTGTTTTCCCTTTGCAGCCAAACCCACCCCTTTTGGCAGGTACTGAGATACAGAAACACTCGATTCAGTCTGAAGAAAAGTTCAATTACTTGAAGGAGGAGGAGTCCCCAGAGGATAGCTCCAATTTTTGTTACCTGCTTTCCGTGAGGCAACTTTTCTTTACTGTGAGGTGATCTTCCAGCAGATTTTGCTGCGTGGGATTGCAGACGGCTTTTGCAGGGCTACAGATCCTTGCCTTCAGGAATGGCTTTTACCTTCCCTTGTTCCCAAATTGTTAGTGTTCAAACCCATCATATCTTGTCACTGATTTGTGCAGTCCTTAAAGATGTGTCACTTGGTTGCAGCTTTTGGGTTTGAGTCACTGTAGGTTTAGTTTCTGATTGCTGGAATGCAAGAGATGAGAACACCTAGCTGCTGAAATGGCAATGCTGAAGTTTGTCATTGGGCGAGTGTCAGGGAATGGGGGAACTGGAAGGTGCTGCTTTCACCCTGTCTGTGGTTCAGGCAGCCTTTCCTGACTGACAGGGAGAGCACTTGTGAAGTCAGACTTGTTAACAAAAGAATAAAAAGTTAAATGTGTCTTCTAGGAAGGGATGGGTCTCAGTATTGACAAACTCAAATATGCATATTATGCAGCGTTTTTAAGATAAGCAGCTATAAATCAAACCCTGTTCCTTGACCATCTGTGCTCCTGACAGGATAATAAATGCACAGAGCTGTGAGCAGCCCAAGCTGTCAGATGTGGAGAAGAGAGACTGTGAATGAGAAAATCGCAACAATGCTTGAGGTTGGAGTCCTTAGACTGCAACAGTAACGATATTTGTCAGTCAGTTTTAGAGATGGGGCTGCATTTTCAGCTGATATAAATCAGTTTCACCAAAATCAATATATACCAGTGTTCACAAACCAGGCCTCCAATCGATGGGGCATACAGGAAACCAAAAATATTTTAGGATCTGAGAAATGGGCACACACTGAGTCAGTGCCTCAAGGCTGTACAGGAGGCTGATGGAGAGAGAGAAATTCTGAGGCAGCCAGGTGCCATCCTAGCCAGGAAATCTAGATGTATCGAATCAGCTCTCAAAATAAATGGATCTAAAGAGAAAGAAGTGAGTCTCTACACTTTAAATAGTTTCATTTGAGATTTATGGGCAGATGTTCTTTGTACAAGTTGCTGTTCTCCATGATGGCATTTTAGTCAGTCCTGGAAAGAACTGATTCAGGTGTGCTGGGAGAGGAAAGGGCACAGAGGGCTGCACAGTAGTTTTATGTAGAGCAAGATGGTCTATGCAAAATGGCAAGATTTCCCTATGATATTTCAAAATCTGTCATTTGATGTTGAAGTTTCAAAGTTGAAACCCGATTTTGTTCATATTTTAAGGTTTTTCATTAGAAGCATTCATTCAGGCCATTTAACACAAAAGCCTGAATTATATTTTTCATTTAAGATAACACCATCTCCCACCTGAAGCAAAACACAGGTGTGAAGGGAGTAGGAGACATTTGTGGGATGGTCTGAAGTGCCTTTCTCAAGAGGATGTGAGTGCTGGTTGTTTATAAGGACCCCAGAGCAGAGCTTTCAGCTGCTTCCTCAATGAGGCTTTCTCCAGAGACAGAGAAATTCTCGGGGGACACAGTCCTGGAAACATAAGTTTCATGGAGTTCAGCAGGTTGAGAGGTGATTTTAGGGAGCAGACATGCTCCTCAGGACAGCCTGGGGTTGGGATTTCTGTCAGTGAGTACTTTATCCAGAAAAACTCTTCTCAAAGTCTGCCAGCATCTGTCTCTACGTGACATACAATGGAGTGACTCAGAGTTAAATATGGAATGCCCACTCTTTACCACTTTTAAACCTGTCACTGACCACCATGTAGTTAACAAAAAATTATAAGGTTGATGCAGGTTTTCTTAGGTCAGGAGTGGTTTTTAACTAGAACAGTTATATAAGGAAAGCAACACAGCAATGGAGCCAGAAGGGGAAAACACACAGACTGTGTACTCAGCCTCATCTATTGCAGAATGGTCCTGTGAGTTTGTTAATACTTTCAGAGGCTTTCATTGCTTGGAGAGTGAGCTTATACAGATAAAGCAAATGCTTGTCAGTAGGAATTTACATGCCCTAATTTTTTAAAATACACATTTTGATAGCGTACTGGAAATTCAGCAAGAGATGCTGAGATCCTGACAAGGTGACTGAGACCACACCTGCTGGGAATTTCAGCAGAACCTGGGACAGTCCCTGGACTCTTTGAAGCCGTGCTGTGTCCTAAGAGCCAGCCAGGAGCTGTCTGGGCACAAGGCTGGGCAGGACTTGCCTGGGTTTACAGAGAGAGGGGCCAAGGCACTCACTGTGTAAGGGCACAGCCAGTTCTTCATTAGATGACTAATTGTCTCTTTGAGTGAACTTGTGAGTCTGTGCGAAGGAAGGAAATGCGCATGGATGAATAAATGACAAATACTACCCCTGTGAAGTTCCACGAAAAACTCTCATTTCTACTCTGATTTTAGGGAGGAATCACGTATAAAATAATGTGGTTTCTTGCCCTTTCTGCGTACAAAGAATGTTCCCAAGAATAAGCAGCTTCGTTGAGGAAGTGCACAAAAGAACAAAGGCCAGTGGAAAGAAGAGTTGTGTTTCGAATGGGGGAGGGAAGGGAGGGGCAGAAAAGCGGGTCCATGTGGGGATGGAGACTCAGGAACGTGGGGCAGGAGCGAGTGCAGAGTGGTGTTTTCCAGCGGCCCTTCCTGACGGTAGCTGGGATTTGTCTGCAAACAACGTAGGTGAATAAACAAAAAGAGCCCATTTCCACAGTACCTGCGGCCACGAGAGGGAGTGAGATGTTCACAGGTCCCGGTTGGGATGAAATTCCCTCAGTGCAGGGCTGGATTCCACAGCTTCCCTAACCCCAGAGAGGAACTTGAGCGGAGTAATACTCTCCAGACAAGTCAGGTTTGAGTTGCAATATTTTTGCCACATCTTCGAGAAGCAGCACGGTTTTCCACCCCAGCTACGTGTCCAGATGGGGATGGAGATGCGTGGTTTGGTGTGAAAAACGAGGCAGAGTGATCTCGGCAGAGAAAGCAGGGGTTGTCTCGAGTGACAATCGTGGTGACCCCAACTCCTTCTGACTGGCAACCACATCAACGGGGAGCAGCAATCCGGAGGATTTTATTAAGGACCCAAGCACACGTCAACTAGAAATGAATCCAAGCCCTGAAATCAGGGCAGAGATCATGGGTGTTTCAGCTATTTTGCAAAATCTGGATTCATTCACATACTATTGCACTGACGTGTCGCTGAATCACCTACTGCAATCTCTATAATGAAATTCTGTACCACTGAGTTTAACGAAGGGTCTCAGCTGCCACCGCAAATGCTTTGTCTAGGAGAAATACTAGACTAAGAGCACGGCTCTGCAAACATTTCTGCCAAGTGTTTATAATGTTGCGCTGTTTTCCTGAAAAATAAACTTAATAAGTGTCATAGCAAGGGGAGCAAGAGCAACAGAGGACACCAAAAAATTTAATGAATCTTCATGATATTTAAAACAATGATCAGACCCAGAGTTTGATCTTTGTCTGGACCTACACTATAAATCATTTATGTCTGGAATGATGACTTGAGAGTGGGTAGTGCCAGCCTGTGAGGAGAAGGTGGACCTCTAGGAATACGATTAAAATAAGTTCACAAAGATAGACCTTATCTTTGCATTACTCAAACCACTGCCTGGGATCACTCTGTGTGACAGCAGCTTGTCGGTCCAGGGAGACAAGGGAAGGCAGCCTAAATGCAGGATTTTCCCATCTAAGGAGTAAGTCAATTCATGCTTTAAATTAGGGAATGAATATTTTATGCTTTGCCCTGTATTTGCAAGCCCTGTCTTGCATAAACTAATCCTGGGACACAAAGGAGAAGGAGGTAGCTCCACTCTTGGAGGTCTGCTCAGCACTTTAATAGCCCCGAGCCATCTACACACGTCTTCAGATCAAGGCACTATTGTGTTGTTAAAAAATAAATATTTAAACGCCAGGGCCTTTTAACATGGAAATGCTGAAAGCTTTTGCAGTGAGTATCATTTAACGTTAAAGCTCCATCCTGTTGCTGCTTCGAGTTATTTCCATATGAAATGGTGGGGAAACTGAGGTGCTGAGCACTCTGGTGACTCTCCCAAGATTATACTTGGTAGATAGGAGTGGAAGTAAGTATTGCAGACTCTCCCGTGCCAACTCTGTTCTATAAATCACTCTCTCTATTCTATAAATCAATTCATTAAATACAAGCAGTGAATTAAGAGGGTTTTTCTTTATTGGAATGTTAATAATGTCTTGCTTTCACTGCAGGAAAGCGAATTAGAGGACCATGATTCATGGATTTGTAGGCGTACAGACAGCTGTACAGCAAGTACAAAGAATATTAACAATTTTAATCGCCGGCAAGCACTACAGATAATTCAGTATCTTTCACAGCAAGCAAGATTACTCCTAAAATGAGCGACTTAGATCTAAATATCTTGTATTATAACCCGTAAGTCTGAGAGCAGTTTTACTTCGTCCCCTGTTTAAAAGAAAGGGAAACTGAGACCCCAAGGTATTACACTCTGAGTGTAAGTTAAGGTAAAACACTGCCTTTGAGATGGGGTTTTTTTACCTCAGAATGTGTATCCACGGAGTTTGGCTTGTACTTCGTTAATGTATAGAACATTTATGTTGCATAAAGCTGTGAGCACATAAATCTTCCACAGAGCTGCCCAGGAACCCTCGGCTCAGTGGTGCCCCTGCCTCCTCCTGCTCTGGCCCCTGTCGCTGTAGGGAATGTTGTGCCACAGGAGCAGACAGGGCTCTGAAAAGGAGCAGGACTCTGCTCTGAGTGACACCTGGTGCCACCTTATCGGTGACAATATTCCAGTAAACGGGATTTTCTGAAAAGTGACAAGTCTGAAAACAAACTGAAAATCATTAGGGCTTTCTTGAATACTTGCATTAACTAACCCTTTATTGGGTGAAAATTTTTTAGCATCACAAGAGACTGATTCATCTTGCTCAAAAACTGGGCATCAAACACTTCTTATTGGAACAATTTTTAACTCTATTCCTCTGACCATCCCATGGAATAGCATGTGGTACCTGACTGGGATAGTAGCCAGAGGAAAGTTGCTCTTCTGGATAGTACGTGACTTCTTATGTAATTTTGGTGAAAAGAAAGGTCCTACCTTCAGAGACCCAATAATAACAATACAACAAAAAGTGATTTTCAATTTTATTCTTTTACTGAACGCATTTCTGTTAGACATTTTTGGTTTTTCTATTTTTTGTCTGCAGCCATTCCACAACCCCTAAAAATGTCTTTTTGCTTGTAGCACTGCCTGAGAAAATGGACAGTGCATTCTACATGTTACCACGTGGACAATATTTTTACCATATTCCTTTTTTGCGCCATTAACATCCTGAAAAATTTACAAGAGCCTGAAGCAAACTTACTTTCTCTTCTGTGTTCCCTTCAAATCTGAGACTTAAGAGACTTCACTTATTCCCATCTTGTGAGATGGATTTATTTTTGATGCTATTAAAGAAAAAAAGAAAAAAGATGTAGAACCATCTCAGGCTGTGATGCCTGAGAACAACATTGCACAGTGCCCATTACCTTCACTAACATTCCCCAGGGAGGAAATTCTGGGGGTTACCTTCTTTTGGTGATGTTACTCAGCTTTAGTGTCTTTGAAAAGAGGCAAAGCTCAGAATTGTAGAAGACAGTACAAGCAGCTGTATGAAGGATTTATCCAGATATTAATTACAGAAATGAAACAGGCACAGGGCACTGAGTCACCCCAACTTGCACAGTAACCCCAGGCCAGTGTGAGACAACTCCTGGGTGCTAAAGCACCTCCACCTCCCCACACCAAGGGTCCTGCTGGAGTTCCAGCATTCCAACTGCCACGTGCCACTGCAGCACCACCAGCCACTCCAGGGGGGACTGCAATAAAATTCGGGAGGTTATCTTTTATATCACCGAGTGCCAGAGAAGCCCCCCCAGTCTGTTGCCAGCGAGGTGAGTGGTTCCTGAGGCAATTACGAAAGCTACTGGTTGTAATAATTAGCGTGGGTTATCAACATGTTTGTGGAAAGCAGCTCCTTCGGGCGTTGCTGTGCTGATGAGATCCCACCTGACATCTCAGCTTATTAACAGGGCCAGGGAGATGTCAGAAGGCATCATGTCAAAGTCTGCTGCCTTCCCCGAGGGACACCCAACTTCTGCACAGCCAGAGAAACTTTTAAGAGGGTAGAAAGATCCCTTTAGAGTGAAGAGAAGTGAACAACTGGGATGATCCACCACGGACAGGACTGTGGATGCCTCAGTTATAGATATGGTAACTATAACGAGTTTTTGTCATCTTGAAGATTTTTTTTTGCAGACAGTAAAGTGTAGGGGGCATTTTCAACATTTAGTTTATACCCCAAAGGTCCTTTGCACCAGGGGATTTCATCCCATTGGTTCAAGGATCTCTGTCACTGTTTTGTTTGGGTTTGTTCTTCATGTAGTATAAAAGAACCTGGAAATTCTTGACTTTCGAGTGGGAATTTGATTTATTTAATATAGGATTAGAAAGGATGACAGATATGGCCACAGAAAGAGCTCTGAAGTTCAAGTGTAAGGGCCCATGGCCACATACACACAAACACACATTTGCACACCCTCATCCTGTCACTTTGCTTCCATTTGAGCATGGTGCAAAATCTCGTGTTCCTCATCTTGCCTCAAGTCCTAACCTACTGTTGGTTGCCCCTTTGTATTCTGGAGTGCTCTATGGTTCCAGAGCAGAGATGGATGCATTTTTGTGCAGTAATTATTTTGCAGAAACCCAGCTGTCCAGAATTAACCTATAAAATATGGAGTTGTGTACTTCTGGGAACGGTGCACATAATTTAATGAGCGTGAGATGCACTTTAATGGGCAGTTTTCAAGTTCTATTTTGAAAGTAGTCTGATCTTTTAAGAACTTAATTATATTTTTCATGAAGTATTTTTACGGTAAAGGGCAACAGAGAAGGGTGTAATAATTATTTCCATTATTTCTGCCTCTCAGCTGATGCTTGGAATTCCCACTGACACAAACATGCTTTCTGCATATTTAAATCCACGGAGTGTAAGACAGCAACAATCAATAAGGGAGAAGGGAAGGAAGCAGTAATGACTGTCTTGGGGTTGTTTTCCCTGCTTTACAAAAAATATTTAGAAGATCCAGCCAGTTTTTTAACTCCTGTTGTGAATAGCTTGTACCACATGTAATTTAAATAAATACAGCCACAGAAGACATTGCACAGAATATCTTTGTGAAATTCCCTTATCAAAGCAGACTGAAGAGTCACTAGAAGACCTTGACCTCCAATGAAATCAGTGCCTCTGTAAATGGAACTTTTCTTGCTGGGTGTATGCTTGGTGTTAACTTGCAGAACATCCTCTCAAGTGCTCCATCGTCTTTGGTCTAAAACTCAGCCCATCAATATTACAGAGTTCATAGATTAATTAATTTGAGCTCTTTTTTGGTTTGTTTTGGGGCTCTTTTAGCTGTTGAGGGGTTTGTTTGTGGTGGTTTTTTTTGGTTTTGTGGTTTTTTTATAGTCTCTAGTGTACCATGCAGACCTCATGATCTGGAGGGGCTTTAGACTCAGACAATTTTCATGTGGCATTTTTACAAACATTAGTCAACTGCTTTAATTGTTGTAAATCCATTTGCTGTTCCTTGGAACAGAACAAACTCCCCCAAAGGTTTTCTAGGTGGAACGGAGGGACAAATTAAACCTATACACTTCCTCCTGAGAGAATACAAACTTGGTTTGCAGATTTTTCAACGTAATTTCTGTTTTTCCTTCCTTACAGCAAAGGAGAACTTGCCTGCTTTCCACTGGAACATTCTCCTTTGTGGTGCTCTGCCCTCTGCTCAGCCTCTGAGTGCTCTGGTGGATGTTCAGCTGCTGTTCCCTCCAGAAGGATCAGTAGGAAAGCAATTCCCGAGGGTTATTAGTTTCCTGTTTTTTGAAGCACATAGACCATGTTTATAATGGCAATCATGGGTTAAAAAATCCAGTCTATAAAACTTTGCATCAGAGCTGGATTAAGTTTCGTGGTATCTTGAGGCATTGAGAATTTGCTCAAACTTCCTTCTCTCTTCAGCTTCACTGCTTGAAAAAGGTGCAGGTTGAAACAAGTTTCAGATATGAACATTGTGTTCAGCTCCAGCTGCTGCTTTAAAGCCTCTGACGTCCATAAATTTTCCTCAACAAATCCTGTGTTAGATTTTTTACATAATTTTTATTATAGAAACTCTTTGGCTTTTAGAAAGTCTTGGATCTCTGGTCTCCACGAGGTTTTACAGATCTTGACAAACCCACTGGTAAATCTGACCAAATAAATATGATCTCAAAGGTCTTTTCTAAACGAGATGATTCTGTGATGCTGTGATTCGAGAGGAATCCTGATACCACCTTTCCTCTCATTTCATACGTCAGTAGCAGTGGATAAATGTGAGCATATCTCTGCCAGAATCTCAGGAGAACTTTTAGTTGCCTTTAATTTGCTTAACACTCTGGTAATTCTGGACCTGTGCATAAACTATATAGAGGGCAAGCAGGCTACACTGCAGCAGCTGGATACAAACTCACTCCCGAGGGAAAAAGGAAATATAACTCACACTCTTCCATCTCTCAGGACTGCATTTAGTGACTGTAAATGCTCTGCAATAAGGGGCTGACCACATGGCTGTGCAAGCCACGCTGTCTGGGGCCGATGATGGAAGCCTTTTGATGGGTTTAGGCTGGTCTCATTTGGCTGCTGAACTGCAGTGTCTGAAGTTTTCAAATTCAATCATTGCTGCTGCCACGTTGATTAATTTTGATGCCGTTTCCCTGCCAGTGGCACAGCAGCAGCAGCAGCAGCAGCAGCAGCAGCAGAGAAGGACTGGGCAGGTACAACACAAAGCTTCCACTCACAGTTTCTATCATCCCATAGATTTTGAGACTTTTGCTTTTTCAGTCCTTTCTAGATGTAAGATCAGAGGGGAAATTGCCTAGAGGTCCCCCTTGGCTGCATTCATAAAACTGCCCAGTCAGAGCAGGGGAACATTTTTCTCAAGAGAAAAAAAAACAACACTAAAGCCAAAATGGTAAAGACCTGAATAAAAATTGGATTTCTGTTCAAAGATGCTGCTTAGCACTTGGTTTCAGTGCCTGCTGAATTGATTAATGTACTGTTGGTCACTCAGACTCAAACAGTGGTGCCCAGGACACCTTGTGATGTCTGATAATGAGGAGGAAAACCCTTTGCCATCATTCTGTGCACCTGGTACTGCAGCTTGGCCATGACATGTGCCTTAACTCAGTGAAGCATAAGCCTGCAATAATAACTTCCTTCATGGAAAAATATGCTCAATTAGCTGCTCAAAAATGTGCACGAGGATGGACAGTTTTCAGACCGAGTCTCTTGTAAGGAAGGATTTACTGGCTGAGACCTGAATCCCTCACGTGTGTCTGCATGGTGATTGCTCTTTCTTTTTAACTCCTTTACTCAAATTACTTGGGGAAGTTTTGAGCACTTTTAAAGGGAGTGCTGGAAGTTTCCGAGGGAAAGATGGAAACTCTGTCAGAAGCCAATGTTTTTTCTCTCAGTTTCTTGCTGCTTGACGTGATACAGTACTGTGAGCACACTAAGGATCCAGGACCAGTGTGCCTCGTCAATGCCTTTATTTTCAAGGTTTCTCCTGGTAGTATCCTGAATAAAAGATTAAATATTGGAAATCCATATCATTGTTTTTAGTCTAAAGCCTGCCTACTGTTGTGCTTATCCAACTCCTGCTACTGGGAGGTGTCGAGAGAAATTGGTTTTCCTTCTTTGTTCTCCCAGAAGGATTCGAAACAAATTCCTCTACAGTCAGAACTGGAACTGGAATTGTTACCCTGATTTACAAGCATGTTTTTCAAACCCATTCTGTCCCTGTAGGGGAGTCTGGAAGGCAGGATCACAGATAAATCAGCCAACAGTCAAAATCTGATCAATGTGGAATCCCATCTGGGTGGAAGAAGGATATTTGGGGTTTTTGTTGGGCATCGATTTCCAGTTGGGAAGTTTTTGCTTTTTCAAACATGTATGAACTAAAATTTATTACTGGCAACATGAAAAAAGGTGGGAAAGCTGTGGGTCTTTGCTTGGGAGCACTGAAGAAGCACAGATTATAAAAACCTTTTATTTCTGAGGCTACTCATTGGAGCAATTTTGTGTTTTACCACAGTGTCAGTTGAAGTCCTTAAGAACACCACCTGATTTATATATTTTATTTTCTTATATAGAGTGACTGGGGTTTCTTTGATAGGAAGAGGAGGAAGGGAACCTGAGAGACAGGCGAACTGCAGAAATATGGTAAAATGTATGAACAGTTCACCAGAAGGGAGCAGAGCAGCTGTGGCTGCCCGGTGTCCGAGGGCACAAGAGGGTGCTGTGCACTCAGAACACCACAGCCAAACCCCCAGGTTACTGCCACTGACTGATGCAAATAAACGATTTTTAAAAGTAAAGCTTTAATATTTTTTTTTTATAGAAAGCTTTGCCTTCTTCCCGCTAGTCAAAACTGCAAAAAATGTTTGGCAAGTGAATGAAGCTTCAAAAAAATTCCTGTGCTCTGAGGGAAACAGCTGAGAAACAGAAATAAGCAGAAGCTAAAAAAGACAAAATTAAACAGGAAGCGTTGCACAGAGGAAGATGGGTCAGAAGAAAGTCTCTGAATTTAAAGACAGCATAGAAAGGCATCAGCCCGTGGCAGGCACTGCAGCTGGGCTTGCACAGCAGAAGATCAGAGCTGTCACCACTGGCAGAGAAGCTCTGCTTCCCTGGCTGCTGTGGGAGCAGGGCTGATGCTTCACAAACCTATGGGACACCTATCCCAGAATATCCAGAGCCTGACAGTAACCCCCCATCTCTGCCAACCCCTCCACAAAGCCCTCAGCCAGGACAGCTCCACAGGCTCTGTGCAAACACTGCCAGCTGCACAGAGCGTGCAGAGCACGCTGTGAGGCCGGGGTTTGCTACAGGGGTAACAGGTGAGGGACACAGGTGAGCAGCCGAGAGAAAGGAAGGTCTGTTCTGCACAGAAAGGAGTGGTGCTTTTAGCAAGGGCTGGTGAAATTCTTGGGGAATCAGAGTCCTTTTCCTACCCCTGCCACTAACATGTTCTTGGAACTTTCACAAATGATGCCTTATTGTCTGTAGTCTCCCATCTGTGAAGGCTGAGGCATCTTGGAAATGAAAATGTCACATCCTGATTCTGTGCACTTGACAGAAAAAGGGGGGCTCTGCAGAGGAGGAGCCACAGAGACCCTTAAATCCTGTGCATAAATACCTGCTCTTAATAGAGAGCTGAATCTCTCCATATAAAATTACATTGCTAAAGATACCAAACCAGTTCTGCTTTCCTGTGTTAGAAACATCTTTCTCTCTGATCTAAAGCCTTAGTTAAATTAGGGGCAGAAAACCAGTAGATTGCAGCAGGAGCAATTTTTTGCAAGATACAGCCCTCAGAGTTTAAAAAGCATCAGTTCTGCTTGAGAAATATCAGTTGCAGTTACTTGTTGATGCCAATTCAATGAATCCTGACCACGAGAGTTATTTTGCATGTTTGGGTTTTTCTAATCAGAGGTAGCCTGTCAAACTACCACTTCCTCTGTAATTTAAAGGTAAATATTTTAAATAATCACCTCAGGAATTTATTTGGGCTTTGCCCTGGAGATTTATAGAGGTAGCTGTGCCCATTTCTTTCTGGGTGGTGTTTTCACAGTAATTTAAGCCATGAAAGGCACCTGGAGCAGGATGTGTCTTCATGGGAGGGATCTAGAGGCTGTCTCAAGGTGGTTTAG
This sequence comes from Melanocharis versteri, assembly GCA_013397845.1. Taxonomy (NCBI): domain Eukaryota; kingdom Metazoa; phylum Chordata; class Aves; order Passeriformes; family Melanocharitidae; genus Melanocharis; species Melanocharis versteri. The sequence goes on from VZTG01004409.1 coordinate 62,033, forward strand.
CTAAAAGACCTATGAATTAGAAACAAGGTGTGTTGCAAAATGTGAGAGAGGTGCTCAAAGGTATAAACGTTGGCATGTTCATATCCCAACAGCAGTGCAGAGAAGTGCTGAGGTTGGAAGGGACCTCGGGAAATCGACTTGTCCAGACCCCTGCTCAAGAAGAGTCAGAGCAAGCTTACCCAGTGCTGTCCCCAGCTGGGTTTTGCTCAACCCTTCTGGGAAGCCTGGCCACCCTCACAGTAGGAGAAGCCTTTCCTTGTGTTCAGATGGTTTTCAATCCGTGCCCATCTCACCTTTTTCTGTCAGTGGTGCTACTGAGAAGAGTGTGGCTCCCTCTTTGTTGCCTCCCAGCAGTTCAGTGTTTCTGGGTACGTGCTAAAGGAGAAGTGAGGGATGCTGCTTTCATTGTTTGAGTTCAGGCACAGGTATCTTGGAGGAAAGGCTGTCTTAAGAAGGAAATTTTTGTCCCCTGTTCTGGATGAAAAATACTCTGAAACCAGTTATGAAATACGACCTTAAATGGAGATTTCTGGCCTCCTCTTTGACCTAAGAATGAGCTTGCCAAAGGTGTTCGACTTTGTGCTCTTCTCATCAGAATACATGCACCCAAATACCATCTGTCTCTAGAAAAATCTTCCACCACAGCACCCAAATACCATCTGTCTCTAGAAAAATCTTCCACCACAGCACGCAGGTGTGACCCCAGCTCTCTAGTCCCATTGCCTGCTTACACACCCTGCATAACGAGGGAGGGATGGAGTTAAAAGTTAGGTGTGCAGCTGCCTGAGGACCTGCCTTTGTGGGTGTGGGTTTGAGGATGTCAGGAAAACACAGATGCCTTGCTGCAAAATCTTTTCTGCTGTCCCACAGGAGACAGGCAGATTGACTGTCAAACATTTCAACCCCCTGAAAACGAAGAAAACCAGTTCCATTTTAACCAGCTAAAGATTTGATCCACATTTTGCACTTTTATGCGTCCCAACAGACATTACTGGTGCTGCAGTAGAAAGTAGTTTTTTGGGTCATTAAAACAGGAAGGAAAAGCCCCTCACTTTGGAGACCACATTCCTTGCTGCTGTAGGTTATTCTTCTTGGTTAAAAGATACTGAGTCATATTTAGATAATGTGAACAGGCTTGCTCCAGCTGCTGAGGAATCCAGAAACAGCACAAAGCAGCATTCCTTGTCTTTGGGCTCCCCCCTCCTGCTCCCTGTTTTACGAAAAAAAGGGAAAACTGTCCTTAGCCAGCCTCCAGGACAATGCCTGCCCCTCACTTGCATTTCCACAGCCGTTGGTCACCTTGATGGAGGCTCCTGCTAAGAAACACAGCAAGTGATCTCAACAAAATTTAAAACCTGAAGGGCTTTTTAAGCAGAAGCTGTTGCTGTCAGAGTCACAGGATCAGGTGTGATTTCCCCTTTGCTGGAATATACAGCAAATATTCAAACAGGCTCCGGGCTTTTTTTAGCTCACAAAAGCAAGGGAGTCCTTTGAAAGATCCTCCGCGTACCCAATCATCGCTCTCCTCACCCCGTACAGCATCATAATATTCTGACAGTGTAAATCCTCACATTTGCCTCCCTCCCTCTCTCCTCCCTCCCCCTCCAGCCTGCTGCTATCGGATCTGTGATGATATGTGATCTCCTGGATACAATCACACACACACACAAGTACCAGGCACTCCTGCTCAGCTGAGCAAAATGTCTTTCTCCTAGAAGTGGTGCTCATCACAGCCTTCAGATCCTTGACGATGTTGCCATGCTTTCCTTCCTGCCTCCTGCCTTTTGCTGGCTTTGCCTGCCTGCTTTTCCTGCCCGGGGCTCATCTCTGCCCTGCTGTCTGTAGCTGTATGGACTACCACACCATAGACTGCCGGGATCAAGGACTCCCAAGTGTTCCTAATCCCTTTCCACTGGATGTACGGAAACTTCTCATAGCTGATAACAACATCCAGGCGATACCAGCCGACTTCTTTATATTTTATGGAGATCTAGTCTATTTGGACTTCAGAAATAACTCCCTCACCTCTTTAGAAGAGGGCACTTTTAGCAGTTCTACCAAACTGGTGTATTTAGACTTAAGCTACAATAATTTAACACAGCTCGATGCTGGGACATTCAAATCAGCAGAGAAACTGATAAAACTGAGCCTTGGAAACAATAACCTGGTGGATGTGGACGAGGCTGCTTTTGAGAACCTGGACCAGCTCCAAGTGTTAGAATTGAATGACAATAACTTGCAGAGCCTAAACGTGGCAGCCCTGGAAGCGCTGCCCTCCCTGCGGACCATCCGCCTGGAGGGCAACCCTTGGGTGTGTGACTGTGACTTTGCCAATCTTTTCAGCTGGATACAGGACAATGCATCCAAGCTCCAGAAAGGTAAAGCTCCGTGGCTCTCAGCGCAGTCTGTGTGTCTGTGTGTGGCTGGGGGAGCAGGACGGTTCCTGCTCCCATTGTCTGTGTGCTGCCCGCAGTTTGCTCAGGCTGTAATTGCATGCTTTCACAAAACGAGCCTGTTAAATACACGTTGGCTTCTTTTAGCAGCAGGTCCTCCTCCCAGTTAAAAAAACAAAATTTAAAAATTAAGCCCTAATAATTTTGATTTATAGACTAAACTTGCATAGGCAGTGAAAGAGCCTTTTCAAATTCATTCAGCCCAGAGCTGGTTCTCTTCCAGACTTCATTTTCTCTCTGGTAAATATATTTTCTACAATAAGCCCTTTGAGCAGCTAAATACTCTGCGCCAGCTCCTTAGGAAAACTGATTTTCCTCTCATTTTACTGATCAGTTATAAAGCTGCTACAAAAGAGTTAAATCCCCATTTTATGCAACTGTGATTGTCAGCCCTTTTCTGGAAGTATTTTGTTGTGATGCTCTGTTTGAAACACTTCAGCATCTCAATTTTGGCTCTTTTCATTAAAAAAAGCACTGCTTCCAATATGAGAAATAAATTGAAGTGGCTTTGGAACCCCTCAAAATGCAAGATATATAATCCTGGTATTTGAGCCAGTAATTTTTAGAAAGGCACAGGAGGGAAAAATAAAACTGTTAAGACTGCCATGTCTAGGGAATCCAGGCTCTTGCTACACATGTCCCACCAGATCCCAAAGCCTCTCTTAATCCAGCTTTAGCAGGAGATCATCTCACAGTTCATGTCTCCCAACAAGCACCAGGGCATAAACTCCTGCCACTGAGCAGCACCAGCTGCTCCCAAAGGCAGATTGCTGGGAGCAGGGAAACTTTGGGAGGGCCCCAGAGGGACACCTTCCACTATCCCAGGTTGCTCCAAGCCCCATCCAACCCAGCCTGGAAGACTTCCAGGGATGGGGCAGCCACAGCTTCTCTGGGCAACCTCAGCCAGGGCCTCCCCACCCTCACAAGGAAGGATTTTTTCCTCACATCCCATCTAAACCTACTCCCTGTCAGTTTGAAGCTGTTCTCCTGTGTCCTGGCACTCCAGGCTCAGACCCAGCAGTCAGTTATTCAGGTTCTTTCCGTGCTTGTAACCTTGGGTAACATCTTTCTAATACACTCATCTGTGTTGCCCTGAATATTCTTAGCCATAGGCCAGCTGTTTTAAGGCAGAAGTCATTTGAGGAAAAAGTGTTGGGTTTTTTCCTCTCTGTCTCAGTGAAACTTTGATCTTGATTCTGTCTAAACCAAACTCAGGCCTATTATCCCACTTTTCCTGATGCTTTAGCTGAAGTTTGCTCAGTTTGAATCAAGTATTTGCCTGTCTCTAATGCTAAACATCAGTTCACAGAGCAGTTCCTTTTCCCCAGGCTTTTGCTGAGCTTCCAGGTTGTTTTGATCCTGACTGAGTCTGTTCAGTTTGAGTCTGTCCTACCTCTTTCTCTGCTGCCCCCTCAGTGTTTTAAAGTGTATCTGAACTTACATCTGGACATCTCAAGTGCCTGAGCTTTCCTGTAGCACTGCCAGTTTCCCAGTCTCTTCCAAGCTCAGAGATGCTTTCCCACAGTGTTTTCTCTCATCCGTAGTTGTGTTTTGGCCAAATAGCTGAAAAATGACTAGCTTATCCAGACCTTCCAAACTTCAACTAAGACTTGATTTGGGAAGACAAAAAGGGAAGGAGCAAATATTCAAGGGGTCGATTTGATCAGAGCTCTCCTGCAAGGATCTGGATTTGTTGCCTGGAGTGAGTCCCCTGCTCTCTTCACACCCAGCCACGCCAGGGAGAGATGTGCACGGATGCAGAAAAGCATCAGGGCTTCTTGAGAGCTGCTGCCACAAAAACACCCCCTGTCTCCTTTAATAAAGCACCAAAATGTTCTTCACGAAGGTTTGTGCAAAACTAACACCAAATAGGACAGACTGTCTCTGTGACTTTTTGAAATACATGGTGACAGTTGCACGCCTTGCAAAACAACTTTTGGAAAGTGAGAGTTAAATTATTAGAATTATGATTTGATTGCATTTTACACCCAGTTTCTAGTTTTTAATGATGTCACAACATGATACCCATTAGGAACTGATTAAATTAGTGTTACTTGTCTGGTTGTACTTGTCCAAGGCCACGCTTCCCTGGCCTTTTCTGGGAACAGTGGGAAGGGCAACTCAATAAACACTGAGCATTCAGACTCCCTGGCTGCTCCTGGTAGTTCTGTAAAGCTGGAGACAAAGGGTTCTTGCAGCAAACACACCAGAATAAGTAGGGCAGGAGGCTTTCTGTCTGGAAATACAGGAGGAAAGATAGGGATGCATTTCCAGGGCCCAAGAAAAGATCCTGGCTGCTTCTGCTTTGGAATTCTGCAGCAGCTCAAGGGTTTGTGTTGCATGGCCTGTACACACAGCTGGGAGAAGGACGTTTGCAGACAGATTTAGGGTCTGGGCATTCATTTAGGTTCCTCACTTCGATTGACACCTACAGTAGCTGAACGTGCCTGTGTGAGGGAAGCCCCTCAGTGACTGAACTGCTCACTGAGCCCAGGCACTGCTCCACCTCTCACTGCAGCACTGCAGGGACCTCACCAGCCCAAGCTGCCCTTGGCTTTGGCAAAAGAAACACCAAGTTGATTCAGAAAGGGCAGTTTTGTCACTGTGAGCTGAAATCTCAATAATTGATCCTGAAGCTCTGTGCCTCTGTAATTAAGGTCTCTGGAGGACTCAGTGATCTGAACAAAAGCCGTACTTCAACTCATTAGTTTTGCAGGAGCCAGGTCCATTTTCCTGCTGGCACAGTACCCGAAATAGCTTGTTAAGTTCTAACTTCACTGACCTGCCTGCCCAGCTGGCTGGAAAGGCTGGAAAGGCTCTGCCCAGCTGAGCTGCCTCTGCTCATCCAACTTGTGGCTTCACACAAACAGCTGGGATTTCAATAATTTGACAGATTTCAGCATTTATTCATCTAACCTAAATTTTAAACAAAGGCTTAATCGGCATTAGGTGAATGCCCTCAGCAGGTGATACCCTCACCCTGTCAAATTTGCAGGCAGACTTATCAAAAACTGCACTATAAGTTTTGCGATTAAACCTAGCACTTTAAAACAGCAAGCACATTTTTTTATCATAAAGAGATATTAAATCCAGCAATTTCATCATACTGCAAAACAAAGCTACAATTTCCCCCTCTGATTTGGTTAGTAATTTATGAAAAACAAATTAGTGAGTGTAGTGCAAAGAAGGCAAAGGCACTGTGAAGATCAGTGGGATGGTAATAAGTGGAAAAAATAGAAAAGTTCTTTTCCCTGGAGAGACAAAGTGTTTGCTGTGGGTCACAATGGTTAGGTACATCACTTATAAAGATTTTCTGTAGAAGGATGTTTGGTTATGCAGGCATTTGTTACACCTGACTGGCACATGGTGGCAAATGATACATATTAAAGCCTTCCCAACAGGAGGACTATGGATATTAGGAATACGGGATTATTTTTTTGGAGATAGAAAAGTTGCTGTAAGATCTTTATTCCTACAAAGACAAGGTATGGAAACTTTCATGTAAGGTTTTACTCCACGGGGCCATGAAAACTCACGGGACAAAAAAATACCTTGAAAGAACCAATGCCTAAGTTGGTCTACAAAAATACACTCAGCAACTTCTCGTATTGGCCAGGCTTTCTCCTGCTTCCAGAGCTTGTTGTTCATCACATTTATCTTGGCTAAAAACACACTTTTCTTTTTTTCCTCATCTCTTAACCTAGTTCTTTTAATATTACTGTTGGAAACTCAGGGCTCGGCCAGCAAAAGATTGTCACTGCTGCAAATGACCTACAGAACAGAGGGTTACAAACCTTCCATTTCAGTGTTTAAATACAAAGTGCTTTGATGGAAAACATTTCTGCTGAAACATCTTGTCTAAAATAAGTGCAAAAGACATTTCTTGAATCTCTCTGAGGATCCCATCAGGATGAAGGGACTGGATTCAGACAAATGCCTGTAACAAAGCAGTACAAGTAATCTGCAGTGGCCACATTGAAGGGGTTTGTTGACATCCCTGTTGCTGATTTTTATTTTCTGTGAACATGCTTTGGGCAGCTGGGCCTGTGACCTTGTTTGCCAATGACTAATGCATTTTTAACCTTACTTTTAATTAGAGCTTAAGTATTCCTTGGCGTGTGACTGTAGTGTCTCCTTTCTGTCATCTTGCCCTCATTTTGCTTTTTACTTCTTTTCTTCCCCTTATCTTTGGGAAGTTGTATACAGTTTCTGGGATTATTTAAATTATTTGTTTAGTTATTTCAGTTCCCCACTACCCATTGCAAGAATTAAAAATGCTGCTTTTTATCAAAACAGTATTAGAGAGACTTTTAGCAAAGGTTTTGAGCATTTTATGGGCAGCCTGTGTACATCTGTGTTTCCAGGAAGATTTGAAAAACTCACTCAGAAGTGGCCAGAGACAGAATTCCAAATAGATTTGTGCTGTGATAAATAAAATAAATGTTCTGAATGTCTGAAATTGAAGTAGCCAAAGTTGAGGTGAGGACTGGTGCTCGGGGCTCATTTGCTCAACTGTTGCTCCATTTTGGAAAGTTGTGGGCAGTGGCTACACATTTTTAAGATACTGCAGAGGGTTTTAGTGTCAGCACTGACACACGCTGTTTAGCTGCTTGAAAGGCTTCTGTAGCTTTCAAGACCTCATCAGTATGGATGGACAGGTAAATTCTGGGAAAGCAGCACATTTTCAGACAAAGCCTGTCTGTACAAAAGAACAGGGGAGAAGGATGGCAGTGAGAGCAGGTAGGGAAAAAACAAAGAGCAGGTGACAGTGAGGCTGTAAGGAGGAAACACAGACTGAATTCAGTCCTAAAAGAGAGATTTAGAGGTGAATCAGTGTAGTGAGACTCAAAATACAATCATGTAGGTCAGAAAGGTCATCGAGTCCAAGCTGTGACCGATGCCCACCTTGTCCCCAGCCCAGAGCACTGAGTGCCAGGTCCAGGTGTTCCTTGGACACCTCCAGGGATGGGCACTCCAAACCTCCCTGGGCAGCCCCTGCCAAGGCCTGAGCACCCTTTCCATGGGGAAATTCCTGCTGATTCCACCCTGAGCCTCCCCTGGCCCAGCCTGAGGCCGTTCCCTCCCCTCCTGTCCCTGTTCCCTGGGAGCAGAGCCCGACCCCCCGGCTGCCCCCTCCTGTCAGGGATCTGTGCAGAGCCACAAGGTCCCCCTGATCCCCCTTTTCTCCAGGCTGAGCCCCTTTCCAGCTCCCTCAGCTGCCCTCACAGGAGTTATGCTCCAGACCCTTCTAGACCCAGAAGAATGGGATGATTTTTCTAAGCCTGTTTAGACATTCCGTGCTGTGAGGTAACCATTCCTTGCTTCTTGGTTCTTTCTATGATCCCATTCCAATCTGACATCTATTGCATAACTTATTCTACAAATTAAACAATCTCTTATTTCACTAGTCCAGGCCTTTAATGGGCTCATAGAAAACATTAAACGTTGTCTTCAAAATAAAGCATCATAACGACACGAGAGGATGGGATTTGTTTAACATTTGAACCAACAGCCAGCAAAGAAACCGAGCAATTTACAAGTCCTCTTGACTTATCAGTCTTTATTAGCACTTATTTGTTCATCTGCTCTGGAGAGGAGGCTCCTTCACTGCATGTCCCAATATAGAAGCCGAGCGAGCTGCAGCAGAAAGGACAGGCTGTTCTGTCCATCGCAGCCATCAGCTCTCCCCCAGCATCCTGCACACGCTCCCACATCGCCAGGACAGAACAGGAGATCCGTGTTTCTGGAAAGGAATTAAAAGCCCTAAGACATTTCACATGTTCAGCAGCTTTTATCCAGCTCGAGCAGAAACTTCTCACAGAAATTATATTCCCTAACAAGCGCATCAAATCTGTTTCTATATATACACATATATAAATATATAATTTGATCTCCCAGACATTTTCAGTAAAATGATCTGACTGCCACTGGCTTTTCACTCTGTTTCTTACATCTTAAGGTTATTTGGAGTACTTCCATCTTTCACGGATTTGAAGATGTGAGGACAGCATTTGCAGATGTGAACACCTGATGTTGAACTTTATATTTAGGCATTGAGACAAACTGCTAAGTACCCTCTGAAGCTGTTCTGCAAATCTTTAGGGCACTTGGTCATAAAAGTTTTATTTAGGGACCTAAATCTAGGCTTCAAGCTTTTTAGGCTTTACTGTTCTGATGGCTCAAGGCTATTTTCAATGAAATCTCATCTCACTTCAGAGGCAATGCCTCTCTCACTGCTTATTAAAACATCTAATACATTTGTGACAGTGTTTAAGGAGACTAAGGCAAACCATAGCTGGGAGCAAAATACCACACAAGAAACAACACGCCACATTTAAACATTTCAAATCTGTGTCAACTACATTCAGCAACATGAGGGAACAGCTAAATTCCACCCAAAAGGGCAAATACCAGTTTTACTCTAAAAAAAAAAAGCCTATTGTAGTGCTTTTATATTTACTGTGTCCATAGTAGTGAATATGTGTGTATGCAGCTCATTTAAATATTTATGGTTTCAGATATTTCTGTGGATATATTTCCCATACATCCTGGTTCATGTCCCAGTGTGCCTTTGCATTATCTCATCCTTCTGCCCATTGCTGACTGGTAGGAAACTCTTTTTCCTGGTACCTGCTTTTTGTGAACTCTAAAAGACCCCAAAAGAATTTAGGCCTCTTTTTTCTTTTTTTTTTCTTTTTTTTTTTTAACTCAGCATCCAAAATTATAGCTGAGAAATCTCTGTCTGCTAACAGACAGACCATAACATTGGAGCGATAATGAATTCCAGAAGTTCTCCAATCCAAGGTGTATTTAGGGTGGGGATTAGAAATAAGCAGAGACAGAAAGACACAAGGAGTCCTTCAAAACAGGGTCAAGTGGACCTGGAGAAAGTGATGCCTCTCGATGCTTGTCTTTGACTGGAGGAGTACAAAGCAAAACTCACAGTGCAGTAGGGCAGCAGTCAATATATCCAGGGAGAGCCCCTGCCCCAGCCAGGAGCAGGCAATGTCAGTGCACTGGATGGTTTAAAAATTCCCAATCACAAAAACCTGTGAGAAACGTGGCTGGATTATGGCTACAAAAATCCCAGCAGGCTTCAGCTGAAACAGGGCTTTTGTGGTGTTTTTGAGATGGTGAGATCAGTCCAGTTATAACTTTGGGGCATTACAGCATTGTTGGTCTCTTTTCAGTAATTTACAAGGAAATTATTCATTATTTGCATGCAGACTGGTTTTGGGCCGCTTCCATTTTCCAGGAGGGTCAGTTTTACAGGGAAGGATTTCAGCCTGGGCATAGTCCTGAAGAGAAACCAACTCAAAGTGGTTTTTAAGATCTAGCAGCAGCCTAATTGCCTGTGATTTCTTAGCAGGGTTTAAGTGCTGGACTTGGTGGAGTTGCACTCCTCTAATATGAGGCGTTCAAAGTAATATTGTTCTGAAACTCACTTGGGAATTTCATCGAAATAACTCGACCTGGAACCCGCCTGCATCACTTCTTTACAAACACACTTTTCCCCCCTTCTTTTTAAAAACCCACCTCTCCTTTTAACATCATGGTTCTGGAATTCCAGCATTTTCACACTTCCCATGTTACTTAGACAACCTATTCTTCTGGGTTCACACCTGTATTTTCATCCTTATTTTTCCAGTGCTGAGACAAGCCTGTGTAGAATCCTGTGTAGAACCTGTGCCTTGCCTGGCCCTCCAAAGCAATCAGTAGCAGTGCAATACATCTGCTCCTGCTGATGGCAGAGCAGAAGGATGCAGGGCAGGTGACATTGTCCTTGGGACAGCTGGAGTCATTACAGATAATGGGATGGCCCTGACCAAAATAACCCAAGCTGCGTATTTATAGCACACTCACACTTGTTATTTCATTTACAGTTTTGTTTGGTATGAAGAAGCAACTCCTTGAATATGTTGTGGGAGCAATGAGGTGGATATATATAACTGTCATCAAAGGCTCCCTTGCTGCAGCCAAGCACTAAATACCAAGCTGCTTTGAGATGCCCTTTACAAGAATCCCGGCTGCTCTTTTAAAAGAGTAAATTCTACAGAATAAATAAATAATGAAAAATACAGAGAAAAAAACCCAAATAAACTAAAAAAATTAATACCATTCAAGTAAAAGTGTGTGAAAGCAGAGCTCTGAGGTTACATGACATCTCCTGTCCTCTAGAGGTTGTGTGTGGGGGCAGGGATTTGATTGAGCCAGCCTAGATGCAACAGAATCACACAAAGGAAAAACCCCACACCCTACAATTAATACTGATCACTTTCTAGAAACCATTCTTTAGTTCATTTTTTGCACAGAAGGTGTTTAATGCCCTGAAATTACTTCCTGCCCAAGGAAAGAACAAGGATGGATCTATTGCTGGGCACCAATGCAACAGGACAGGTGGGGTACAGACCATCAGTTCTCTGGGCTCTCGTGTTGTAAAAACAATCTACTTGTAAATAGTGCAAATCCAGGGCCATGTTTCTGTGGGGGGAAGCAGATGAAATGGGTTTGTCCATCTGTCATCTTTAGCAGACGTGTGTGACCTGCAAGTGATGGTATTTTCAGGTGAAGAGCTGGAAGCTCTGGTGCAACAACCACTGCATCAGCTTTGGGGGGAGAAATTCCTCGTGCCACCAGAGACAGAACTGCTGGTCTTACTGCTGTTCCAAATGAACAGTCTGGTCCAAATTCTCTTTGGAGTCCAAATGAAAGCTTCTGTTTGACTGTGCTGGGTTTTTTAACAGTGTCACGAGTCAGCAAAGAGAAACATCCACCCGACAGGACGGACTGATCAATGTTCCTCTCCCTCAGTCACTGCCCTGTGCTTCCACCGAGCTCTGCAGTCTGCCAGGCTGCTTGCACGCAGCTTTAGGAGGCTGCCCTGTGTGTGGCTAGGAGAGCTCAGCTCATTCCTGCCCTCTGGAAAAGGTGCTGCACACACAGCGTGGCCAGCGAGGCCCCTGCACTGACCCTGCTCTGTGGTGCTGTATTTCACCTACTGGCATCTGTTATTCCCAAAAACTAAGAATTCTCTAAAAACTTGAGGCCACATAAGCATGTTGGGCCGTCACGGAATAAAGCAAGTAGCAAATTCCCATCTAATCTATTTGGTTTGAGAACATGACCTAGATTCCAGTACCCATGGCTACACAGAGAGGAGCATCTTTATTTCTTCTTATTGTATAATGAGTCTCAAAATCCTTACAGTACACTGATTCTTGTAACAAGAAATACCCTCTAAGTGCCTTGGTGTGTTGCAGATACTTTGCTATTTGCATTCTGTGTGTTGTGATGTGAAGTATCAGAGAAATAGGAATAGAGCTCACAGTGCACAGGCTCAGCTTTGATCCATGGCAGAACTGCTGCTGGGAATGGAGTGAGCTCCTTTCCACATCTGGGATCCCAGGAAAATGCTACCTTGGTAAGTTAGCTCCAAAGCCAAGGGCTGCAGCATGTAGAACTGCTCAGGGCAAGAGCTTTCTTTTGGAGTGTTCTTTGCTCTCTTTTTTTTCAGTAAATTCTTTTTCCACTTCCTCCCTTACCCTGATCTGATATTCCATCCCATCACTCCAGCACAGAGGTATTTTAAATGCAGGCAGTTGAGAATTTCTTTTGCAGTCGGACAGAAATTTTTAAAAGTAGAGTTGCTCATAGTCACCTGTGCCCTCTTTCTTTTGAGGAGCTTGTCTCAGCTGCTCTGAAAACAGCAGTTCTCAGAAGGTCTCAACCTCTGTTAGGCTGATTTCTTTTACAGAAACACAGTTGTACAGAAACTTGTTTTTTCTTGTGCTTGCTACAAGTGAAATGGAATTTGTGTAGGTGCTGTATTCACCTGGTGCAGGTTTTCCTGCCAAAATGCTGCAGTGATCCTTTCCTATTAGCTAGAATTTCCTCTTCAAATGAATTTGCAATATGTTACACTCATGCAACTGCTTTGATTACTGTCAGGATTATATTTATTTACTGAAAAAATCTTTATTTTTAAAATCTGATTTAAAAGATACAGGTCTCGAAATTCCAGCCTATGGCTTTTCACTCCTCCCTCATTTCTCATGGTTTTGAATAGGGAAGGATATCCATCTGCCCCCCATATTGTTTACTCTGATTAACACCTAGAGCTGCTACTTCCAAGTCTTACTGAAATGAAAATACGATTTAGTGGCCAGCTCTCAGTTGTTTCAGAGGAAGGTTTGTAGAAGGAGCTCGGTCAGAGGCTGGAGAGGGCAGGTCTGCACCTCCTCAGCCTCTGCATGCTCAGGATGCTTCAGGTGCTTCAGGAGGTCAGCTCGTGCAAAGACATGAACATTGCAGGGTCAGATTCCCAGAAATCTCAGAGGATGTTTGAAACCATGTAGCTGCTTTCCCTTCCAGGTCAGTTCTGACAACAGGAGGTTTCACAGACCTCCAGAGCAAGTTGTGCTTCTCCACCATCTGCTGTATCACCATCACCCCGGGCTCAGGAAATCCAGCACGGATTTGGGCAGCAGTTTGCCTGCAGCAAGCAGGGAGCTGAGGGCAGGCTGACTGCTGGCACTGCTGGGGCAGCTCTCAGGATGCTCCCAGTCAGAGGAGCATGAGAAACAGGGAAAGCAACAGAACTTCAGGCAAATACGACAGATACAGGATGGCTTTTTGGGATCAAAATATAATGCAATCGTCATTACAAGGTCAAGTAGGTCAGAGTGATAACTGATTCCACAGTGGAATTAACCAAAACCCCGTCTCAAATCAACACAACAGCTGGGCTGGGCTGGATCCAGACAATCAGTCAGGGCAGCACCATTAACCCCAGGAACCCGGGTTTAATTGTAAAACATCACATGCCACAGCTATCCAGCCACAGGAAAAACGGGATTCACAAACGCAGAGGGAATCTTACCATCACCATTCCTTCTTTAAAGTGACATCGTGGTTCTGTGGCAGAGCTGTGGGATGGAAATGCCATGTACTCTGTGTGCACACAGCAAGGCAGAGCCCAAACCAGGGAGAACGTTCCGGGATCATCAGCAGAGTGGAAGTGGATCGAGTAACTCAGCAGCAGTTCTCGTGTCATTAACACACAATTCTTACATTTCCCATTTACATTCATTTCCTTAATAGTGAGAAAAAGCTGCCTTGCCAGCAGCTCTACAGACTTAATTCACGTCAGGATTGGTTCCATTCCAGCCCTGGTCGTACCCTCTCCTGATGTGCCCCCGCGGTGGATGGAGCTGGGCACACGCAGTGAGCTGTGTGCTTTCACCGTCCAGGATGCAGCTGTATTCTCACCACTTCTTAAATCTGGGGGCTTTTGCTTTCCCTACAATGGACCCAGCTCCCAGCATTGTCCACTAATGCAGGGAGGAACAATATCTGTCAGTCTGCATGGCCTCAGGACAGCCAGAGAGAAAAGGTGGAAGCAGGTCACAGACAAACAAGCATCTATTAAACCCAAACTGCTGTTAGACCTGAAAAAAAATAACAACTCTAGTCTTAGAACTACACTATTAAACCCAAACTGCTGTTAGACCTGAAAAAAAATAACAACTCTAGTCTTAGAACTACACTATTAAACCCAAACTGCTGTTAGACCTGAAAAAAAATAACAACTCTAGTCTTAGAACTACATCTAAAACAAGTAATGTAGAAGGGTGTGGAAGGAACTTCAGTTCCTTCTTGCTCTTACCCTGTTTTGGAGTCAGAGTTTGTGTTCAGATGGAGTAGCTGGGAATTGCTTTCAGGTCTCCAGGTTTAGATGCATCCAGGGTTCAACACTCACTTTTTTAAATCCTCCAAATCATGGTCCTAGATCACACCTGATCCCTGGAAGGCTGAAGGTGAAAAAATTTAATTTTTTAAATTTATTTAAGCTCATAGGGGTTATGTAATGGCTTTTGGATAGTGACAGGTTTTGTTCCATTTTCCCCTGAATATTGCACAATTTCGTAGACCTGGAATTAACCATAAACTTTTCTTCAGCCATTCAATCTCCGACCCAGAACAACAGAAGAATTCGTCAATATTTTGCTGATTTGTTTCCCTTTCCTCTTCCTTGCAGGTCTCCATGAAATCCAGTGTTCCCTGCCCGTGGAGAACAGAAGGATCTCTCTGAACGAGTTATCCGAGGTCAGCTTTAGCGAATGCAAATTCAGCTTGTCATTGACAGACCTTTTTATCATCATCTTCTCTGGAGTCGCCGTGTCCATCGCTGCAATTCTCTCCAGCTTCTTCCTGGCCACGCTGGTGCACTGCTTCCAGAGGTGTGCTCCCAGCAAGGACGACGACGACGACGAAGACGACAGCGAGGACTGAACTCAGTCGATATCCTTGAGTTTCCTTGGTTTATCAGTTACCAGATCATCAGCCAAAGCCTGTGAGGAAAACAAGCAGAGGAAAAGCTTTAAACATGACTCAAACTCGCAACGTGTAAGGATCCCTTCCAGCCACTGATGGTCACAGGCAAGAATGGCAGATCTGAGGCTGTCACCTCTGCCTGCACACGCACCCTGCTGCAATCAGATGGGGTTGGTTTCCATGGTCCTTAATCAAACACTGCATTTAAACTTGAAGATTGAAGGAAAAAGGGGGGGAAAGCCAAAAAAAATGTTCCAGTATTTTAAAAGATGAGTTTCCAGATTGTCCTGATGAGACGCAGATTCTTATAAGTGCTTGAAGCTTATTCTAAACACACTTTGAAAACGACTGGATGAATGGAGATTTTTCAGGTGGAAAATACTGAAGCAATTTAAAATAGTATCCTTCCTAGATCTAAGTACTAGGAGATTCTATTAAAGCTCACACAAATTTGTAAGAAGCAAAATGCAATTAATATTATTCCTAGAATTGTAGAAAGCATGAGAGGAAGGTTGGCATTTTCCCCCTACAAAAGTTCTCCAGAAACATTCATCCTCCATTTAATGACAGCAATTGCAGGCACGATTCAGAAAAAAAAAAAAGAATTTCTGTAAGTGAATATGATTCTGGGTCTGAGTCATCCACTGCAGATGCCTGGCACTTCTTTGGTCATGGCACAAATACTAAATATAACATCCTTTTGCATTTTTAGATGCAGTGAAGTAAAGGATTTCCCTCCCCATAGTGCTCAGCACCAGTAACTGTTGCAGCATCCAGTCCATTTAGCTATTTTAAAGCACTAAGGGCTATATTCTGCTCCTGGTGATACTGGAATAACCCAAACGAGATGAACGCCATGATCCATATTGGCAACTGTATAAACAAAAGTGAAATCTGGCCCAACATATTTCTGACTGTATTATAGATTCGTCAAAACTTGAGCTCTTCTATATGACGGTAGATATTTTTGTTAAAATTTAAAAAGACATTTATTACAAGAGATTTTTGGAATAGTGCTGGACAGCTTTTTAGGATAAGTATATTTTTAAAATATTTGTAATGGAAATATTTTTTTAAAGCTCTGTGTATTTAAATTGTTACCTAGAGTAGCTGTGAGGGCTTCGAGTAATGAACAACGTAGTAATAAGCAAGCTAAGGACTGTATGCTATCACAAAGTAATTAGAGCTGATAAAAAGTAGAATCCGTTTAACTACTGCAAACGCTATTCTTTCTTTCAAAAAGCGCTCTTTGGTTAAAATACTGCCTTGCTCAGCAGGAGGGAATCACCCCGTGTGCTCGGGGTGCCAGGGTCCGGCAGACGCCTTCACCAGCGCTCCTGGGGCTGTCCTAAAAACGGGATCAGCCCGGAGAGCTGCGGCGAGCGCAGCCCGTGCGTGCGCGGTCCCGGGACCAGAGCGAGACCCCGCGGCAGCGGCTGCTCGTCCCCTCCGGCCGCTCCGGGGCTGCGGGGCACGGCTGCGCCCGGGGCTGGGCAACCGGGCCGGGCTGAGCCGGGCTTAGCTGAGCCGGGCTGGGCCCGAGGCTGGCGCTGGGCACCGGGCCGGGTTGAGCCGGGCTTAGCTGAGCCGCGCTGAGCTGAGCTGGGCTGTGCCCGGGGCTGGCGCTCCGCACCGGGATGAGCGGAGCCAGGCTTAGCTGAGCCGGGCTGAGCTGAGCCGGGCTGTGCCCGGGGCTGGCGCTCGNCGGGCCGGGCTGAGCCGGGCGGAGCTGAGCCGGGCTTAGCTGAGCCGGGCTGAGCTGAGCCGGGCCGCGCTGAGCCGGGCCGCGCTGAGCCGGGCCGAGCTGAGCCGGGCTGAGCTGAGCCGGGCCGCGCTGAGCCGGGCTGAGCTGAGCCGGGCTGAGCCGGGCCGCGCTGAGCCGCGCTGAGCTGAGCCGGGCCGTGCTGAGCCGGGCTTTGCTGGCAGCTCGGGAGTTCCTCCCTCGGCTGACACGGCTTGCGCCGGGTTTGCCCCACGCCGCGGTCCCAGCCAGGAGGAGAGTGTTTATTTCTGTTCGCTGGGCAGCTTTTTCAATGCACTTACTGCTTCCATCGTTAGGATTATTACTTCTGAAAACACACTGAGACGGAATTAAGTAGGACAGTGAGAGGCTATTCTGTATCAATGCTGTCTTATTCTACTCCAATTCCTTCAAGAAAAATGAAATGACATGATTTTCACTGTGTAGTGCCATGATTACAAACAACACAAATACATTTATAATTTCAGCCTGGGTTTTGATGTTTATTTGTACGTGGGGATGAAAAAGGACAAAAGCCATGCCTGATTCACCTTCTGGAAGGAAGGCTTGGTGGGGTGGTTGGAACCACGTTGCCCAGTGCAGTTCCTGAGGCACCTCCCTTTCCCACAAATAAAGATCCGTTATCAACAGTTTTATATTTAGAGCTGTGCAAACTGCTCAGTCATGGAATAGGAAACTGGGTCACACTTTTTATGGACTCAAAACTTGCAACCCGTTAGCAAAACGATTTGTCCTACCAAACTTCCCAGGGAGTCACCAGTAGGATGTTTCAGCAGGCATCTGCCCTGCCCCTGGTGATGAATTCATGGCTTTGTGTCCTCAGCCTGGAAGGCTCGGAGATTTCGCAGAGGTCACGTATCAAACCCAGCTATTTTGACTGGGCTCTGCTCTCACCTGCAGGTTCACCCTGTGGTGCCTCAGAGGGAAGATGTAGGTCTGTTTACAGTTTGTAGCTTTTTGTTCAACCCGACACAAAGCCCTGCAAGCCCTGGTTCTGTTTGGAACGTAGCACCCTCAGGACAGCGAGGAGCACACCAAGCTGACACCCACACAGCACAAGCTGGAGAGGGAGGCTTGGCAAAGCTTTACATGGGAAGCTGCTATTCTGGATACTCCATCACACCAAAGGGATTTTGCAATGTAGGGTTTTTTTCTGGATCAGAAACTTTAACGATATTTTTAAGTTCTATTTTTTCCTATCAGTAATGTACATTTCAGAACTATTGAACACTTTCATTTAGTAATATTGATTCATTGTAAGCACCAGCAGTTGTCAACTATTAGTATTGATTTTGCATAATTCTAATTGCTAGTAAGTGAGACAGAATTTGGATTTAGTTCTAACTGGGATTTTTCTAATTTTATGGAATCTTGAGAGCAAAACACTCTCCTGTTGGAATATTGCCATAACTAGTGATCACCATAACAATCCCCTGCAAAACTTTGGAAGCCAATTTCATCATCAATAGAGAGCAGCCGAGGGCTGCATTACTCTTGCAGTTTTAGCTCCACAAAGGTGTAACACAGAGCCAATTCCCTCTCCAGGTTGCTGGGCATGGGGAGTGGTCCTGTGCAGGGATGTTTCTGTGGCTGGGATGTAGTGAGCCTGCACTCTCTGCTCGGGCAGCAGTGACACACATCAGGATCACAGGAGTTACAGTGGTGCCAAGTGAGAGCTGAATTTAGCTTCCCTTCCCTCCAGCAGCACTGCCTGTAGGTGATTAGAAACGCACTGTGCAAAGTTCTTCATTTACAATTTCCTCTCTGAAATAGCTTCACTTTCGTGGTGCTCTCTCTCGCTGTCAGAACCGAGCAGACATTTTACCTGCTTCAAGGGGAAGGAAAGATGCTCTGCATGACCCAAATAAAGCGTTGCAGGCTCCAGGAGCCAGGAAGCAGCTGCCACATTGCCTGCAGGTATGTCTGCTTGATGAAATGCTGGAGCTTGGTATGCGTGAGGATCCAAAACCTGGGCAAAAAAGCAAATCCGCATGATGTCATTGAGACAGTCTGACTTTCAGAAGTGTGCACACGTGTTGTAAAAAATCCTAACCCACAAAATATTAAAATAAAGATCACCTAAAGCAACTGTCCAAAGCCAGCATTTCATCCCCAGTGAGCCACCATCGTTCTGAGGCAGCTCCTGCTGTGGCTCTTGCTCAGACACGAACATAAACGGGTCGGGTTTTACAGCAGCATAAAAATGCACTGTTACACCTCAAAGGGGTGGCTCTGGAACATCCTACAGAGAACCACACTGCTTGCCTACCTCAGACAAGGAGCAGACTGACCCATTGTGCGCTGACAGCTGAAATTCAGCCTGGCATACTCAGAAATGACAAAATCTGGGCTGGTCTTTCAGCGGTGGGAAGAACGGTGTGCACTCACCGGTGAGGGCAGAGGAGGAGTGTGGCAATGCTGGAGTTTGCAGGAACTGCAGAGCCCAGAGGAGGGGCTGCAGCTGGGGGGACTGAGCTGGGCCCTGCCCTTCACCCCTCTGTGCTGGCTGCAGAGCCAGGGCAGCAGCTCTGTGCAGGGCCTTCCACCGACCCTGCACTTGCTGCCAACCTGCTCCACCAGGAAATCACTTTATTTCCAGGGCTGGCACGTCTAAGTTCAGCTCACATCCCCCAAAATAAAGGAGCAGGGCTTTGATACTGTCCAAATCCAACCACTCCTCTGAGAGGACAGTGTTTGATCACCCGTGGTTTAACCTGTTTCACTGACCTCCCGTGGCACTGGGATGCTTCACTGCGGAGGAAAGTCTGTGATTCATTGTGGTGGAGGTGATGCTGGAATGCTGAATCCTTGTGCAGTCTTTCCAAGAAGAAACCAGAAATATACATCAGGCAATTAAATTTCTTGGGGAGTAAGATCTGCCAAGGGTTCTGAGTGTCAGGCAGCCTGTGACACACACGAGCCACCAGAACCTTTTCTTTCCTGTCCTCCCTGTCACCATTACAGCCTTGTCAATACAGCCTTGCCATAGAACTGCAGAAAACTATGGAGAGCCACAAACACATTATTAGTGATACGTGATGCTTTGTCACAAAAATACCTGGTTTTGTAATCAGATTCATACTCTCCCACTGACATCATCTTCCCCTTTATGTCTTGGTTTCTGTATCTTCATCTCACCACTGTTTCTAAAACAACAGAATTCCAGTTTGGTGCTTTCTCTAAACAGTGCAGCAACACAAACCACCACAGCAATAACCAAACCAGAAAAACCACAGGTCCAACCATCTATCCAACCACACAGCTACCATTGTAAAGAGTTATAAGGAAAAAAACTACTGAATTTTGAGCTGACACAGAGAGAGCAACAGCAGCCCCTCTGTCGCAAGGCAAGACTTGCATTATGCTGTGTCTCTCCAGCTCCCAGCAGCTCTCACACCCCACCCAGAGCTCCCTGAAGCCATGTGAAATTGTGTAACTCTGGGTTAGCAGCACATTATGTGCTTTTCTGGGGCTTGTCAAAAACCCTACCAGTAAATACTTTGGAGCAGGCTTCTACTGTTCGTTTTGTGGGATGTGGAAGGCTTGCAGGGAGGTGGGAGCAATAACGAGCCAAGCAGCTTGGGCCAGAGCTGTTCTGCAGAGCCAAGTTTGCTTCGAAGCTGCTTTGTTTTCATCCCAGAGCTGCTTTTTCACCAGTTTCTGGTGAGCTCTGAAGGCTGGCCAGTTCACACCCAGGTATGTGGTATTGTCTATTTCCAGCAGAAATTCATCTTAGGTGAATTTTCAAAGTTTAGTGCTCCCAACCAAAGCACCATTTGCCTGTCCAAAAGCTTTCATTTGAATGTGAAATGTGAGATGTCACTTGGAAGGCTGTACAAAAATCTCTTATCAGCTCAGAAATGAGAAAGTCGAAAAAGTCCATCCAGACAATGGTGCTGGCAGGTTTTGCTCCAACCCTTCCAGAGTGTGAGGTCATTCTTCCAAGCTGGATTATCATCACTGGAATATCAGTGATTAGGTTTGGATTCCTCCTTTTTCTTCTCCCGGTCATGCTTCTCACCAATTGGCATCACCCTTTAGCCTTTGAAAATCTGGCTTCAAACAGGAATTCAGATCAAGGGAGGAAATGACCAGAATTTGACCTCGAGGTCATTTTGGTCAGTTTGGTAAATGCATTGAGATGCCCTTTTTATCTGTATGAACTGTACACGTGAAGATGGGAAAACACTTCTCTGAGCTCTGAAAGATTCCATAAAAGCACAGCATTTGATGGCTTTGAAAACAGAGGGGCAACCAAAAGGGTGAGAGAGATGTACGGTAAATATCATTAAAAAGGAAAACAAGGCATAATTAGATTGACTCGTATTTTCATAGAAGAACATTATTTTGGGATTGCTTTGTTGAGTACTTACCTTAATTTTCAGGTGGTGGTGATAAAATCTACAGACTGGCAGGGAAGTGTGGAATATTGGTTATAAATAAACACAAGTTGTGAGTTTAGACTTGCTGTGTCCTGACCAATAACCTGCAACATCTGCCTGTCCAAAATAATTCAGTTGTATTATGATTGTATTCTTTAAAAACAGAACAAAACAACTACCAAAATGAACAAACAAACAGAAAACCAAAACCAAACCCCCCCTAGTTTCCATCTTTGCCAAAAAAAGGAATGTTTTGTAAGTAGTTTCACTGATTTCTTCCTGTACAATACCTAAATGTCATTATATTTTCTGACCTCAGGATTTTGGTAAAAGGTGGCAGGAGAGTGTTATAGAAATACATTACCAGGTATTTATTTCCAGCTTGAGGTAGGAAATTCTCAAAATCCAATTCTAAATTATGTTTCTGAGAGTGGCATCATGTTGTGAGTGCAACTTGTTCCCATCTTAAAAAAAAAATCTGTTTAGAACAAAAATGGGAAGAAAAAGCTGCTTTAGGGATTTTTCAGTCCAGAATGGCTTTTTTAAACAATCAAATTAAAATAAACCCCACAATGTAGGGTTTTAAATGAAAGCAGAAAGTGTTTGAACCATAAATTCATTACACTGTATGTCAGGGAAGTGACTACAGACCTAATATTTAATTTATATTATTCCTTGAGGGAACAGAAGCCATTAGGCTGAGAAGTTGGTATTGTTTTCGAGGAAAGTATCCCACGCAGAATGATTCCTTCAGGTTTGGGATATGGGATGCAGATCATCCACCACGGAGCACCGGGGGGGTTGTGAGACTGCGAGTGCCTCAGAGTAGGCAATTGCTTTCTGTTTGACCTGAGTGTGTTGTGACAAAAGAAATTGCAGTTGGCCTCAATCCTGATTTCACTGTTAAATGATTTTGGATGCCATCTGGTAAAGAGTGGTGCAGCTGCATCCCCTTCACTGCTGTTATATCCTGCTTTACCTGGTGAGGAAACTGCCTGGGCAGCAGGAACTCTGCAGCCGTAGGGGTGGGGATGTTTATTCTCTACGTTCTCATACAGAAAGAAGGAAAATAACTCTGGGTGGGCCCTTTGTCCTGGTGATCTGAGTGCATGGCAGGTACCTGGGTTTTTGGTGTCTGCACTGGGGGGTGAATCCTAATTTTATTTAGGGTGATAGGCAGCATTATTTGGAGATTGCAGAGGCCATACAGCTTTTCCAGCTGTGCTCTGGATCCAGGGCTCTCTGCTCTGTGAAAGAATGTGAGCCACTCCCCAAAGCTCGACTGCAGCCCTGTGTGGCTCTGGCACAGAAGGTGTCACTGCCTGGTAATCACTGTCCATCGCTGGCCTAGTTTGATGACGGATTTTAATGAACATCTTTAACCTCAGCCTAGCCCAGCCATCTGCTCTGGGAAGCAAGCTGGCACTCCAAAGCCATTTCCTGCTTCAAGGTGTCTCCTTGTAGCCTCACAGAACAAACAGTGAGTCATCTCCTCCCACCAGGCCACAGCAGGGTTGTAACCCAGCTCGGTGAGTGCAGCCCCTCATGCTGCTGGCTCCAGAGCTGGGTGTGACTGAGCACAGGCACCAAACTCAAGCATTTTTGCTTCCCAGCTGAATCATAGAGGCATGACACAGTAATCTCCTGAGGGAGGAGAAAGGGGTGAAGGCTCTGGCCCACATCTACAAGCAACAGGGAAAACCCAGCACTTATCCAACCTCCCCAAGCCTTTCTTCGCAGTTCCTGATGAAATTCTCTCCCTGCCTGTTCTGTGTCTCCATCATCATAAATTACTGAGACTCCATTCTTAAACCTTCATGGCAACTGTCCATTTTTCTATTAACAGGATGGCTCAGAAAGGGAAAGTGTCAGTGAGGGCACTCACTTCATTAACGGAAATCATTTTTACGTTATGAAATTGCTCTCCACCGGCCTTCTGCTAGCAAAAAGGAGCCTTTGTCAAGCCTCCAGGATTTTGGTCTGCCTTCTATTGCAGCACTAGAAAATTAGGGACATCCAATCTTAAATGGAAAAGTTTAAGAAGCTTTGTCTCATAAAGTGACGTCTAAGACTTGTCTGTCTTTTATTCCATGTTCTTTACTAGATGATCCCCCCTGCTGCCACCTTCAAACGAAGCGATTTAAAATGGATCGGATATTAAAGCTTCAAGATCGGATTTTAAAATAAATGAAATGCTATCAGGACTGTAATAGCAACAGCTGCTGTGTCTTCCAGCTGGACTGTAGACTTAATCACTCCGTCAAATCCCACTTCCCACAGTCGTGCGCTTGTTTCCTCTGCCTTCTGCCCTCTCCCCGGACCCCTGGCACAGAGCCCACAGAAGGATGCTCCCCGTGGGTCCCAGCTGGCTCTGCCCGAGTGTCCTAGGTTAAAAATAGGTTTATTCTATTACCACCTCCACAGCCGTTCAAACAGCTGGGGCACTGTTTGTTATCTCCTGCTATCCAGGGCCCATTGTCTCTGCTANGCAGGGAGGGATCCCTCCCTCTGGGCTGTCAGCACAGCACGGACCCTGCCCTGAGCCTGCCTTGCCTGCAATGTGCTTCCTGAAAGCAGGAAGGAGCGAGAGCTGAGCTTTTGTCCCCTGCCTGCAGCACGGGCAGTGAGGAGCTGCCTCTGCCCTCCCCAGCTCCCCAGCAGGGCTTGGGGAGCCCGGTTTTGTGGAAGCTGGAAAAGGACTCCGAAGGCAGAGGTCACGTCTGCTGAGCTGCTGCTTGTCCTCAGAAAGAAAGGAACTTCTGTGTCACTGTGGATTGAATATGAACTACGTCAAATGTAGCCCATGAGTGCTCTCAGCTTGAAGAACTCGTCCCTGCTCACTCTCAGTTCAGCACTGTGGCTCAAAGCACTGCCAGGTGCCAGCCAGCCCACCACCGAAACAAATGATTTCCAACTGAGTCATCTCAGAAAGCAGCTTGTGGTTTCAAAACGTCACATTTCTCCCTGACCTTAGTTTTACATAAAGTTTACCAAAAGAGTTCTGTATGATTTCCTTTTACATGAAATTGAATTTTTTGGCTGACCAAAGTTTATGTGTCTCTCATTTGGTTAAAAGAAGCACTAGAAGAAAATTATTTTTAGTGAAACTGAAAAGACCATTTTACTGATTTTTGCATCAGCTGCCCAATCAAGAGCTGATGATTTATTTAGGTCTGGGCTCTCACTGCCAGGAGTGCAGGTAACACAGTGAGCAGCCACGGACACAGCAGTTAACCTTTCTATTGTGTGTTTAACCATCTGTAAAATGGATATGATCCTACTTACCTGCCTGACACAGCTGGACAGAGGCTTAATTTTTAATCAAGCTCCGTTAAAACACTTGGAGTTCATTGTATAAAAGATGCACCAAGAAGCAAAATAATTTTATTAGGGTATTAATGCTTTTATAGCTTATATTATGTTCCAAGAGTGATACAGTGAGCTGTACCAATGTTCGAGAAATAACATAAAAAAGGAAAGAAAGTATCAAGAAGCAAAAGAGATGTACTGGGATGGAGTACAGACTTTGTGGCAGTCTAGAGTTCCTTCGTTCCTATTAATTATACATGTGGAGCAACTTGTTAATGCATTTCTAAAGACACGTTGACACAGGCTCAGCCCTCTCTCCTGGCCACAGGATTTTGAATTAATTTAACCCCAGGAGCAGAAGAACTGGACAATGTAGTTGAAGGCATTTCTATAACAACCAAAGTGGACCAGTGGCAGCACAACAGATTTCCTGGGTCTGAGAGAAGCAGTAATGATACACCTGCGTGGGAGCTGGGTATGAATAATTTCTGTACAGGGCCCTGGCGTTACATTTCAGGCTGATTGTTCATGGAATATGACCAGGTATTATTCTCCATGTTATTTCTCCACCCCCTATGCCCTCCAACACTTCCAAAAATAGTGATTAAAATCCTAACTTTTACTAATAAAGTCCTTAAGTCCTTCAGAAGTTATGTTAATGGTAAAATATAACTGCTTATATTTAACAGCCAATGGAAACAGAAACCAACAATTAATTATATTTCAACAGGTTGCCCAATATATGCTACAGTATTCAAATCTTCCCGATTATTTTTAATCAAATTTGATATTCTGTGTGCTTTGCAGGCACAACCCCCCCTCCCCAAAATTACCAGTAATTACCTGTAATTACTGTTCACTTCTGCAGTAGTGGAGGGGCAGTGTCTGACATGCAGTTCTGCTCTGGGAAGTGAGTGCAACGGTAGTTTTAGGAGGTTTCCTTATCACAGAATCATGGAATGATTTGGGCTGGGAGGGACCTAAAAGCTCATCTCATCCCACCCCTGCCATGGGCAGGGACACCTTCCACTACCCTAGGGTGCTCCGAGCCCCATCCAGCCTGGCCTTGGGCACTTCCAGGGATCCAGGGGCAATGGCTCCTTCTCTGTGCCATCTCAGAACCTCAAACCACACCTGTGCTCTTTCCAAAACAACGGGGAACAGCCTGGGACTTCCAGGGACTGAACTGTGATGATTTTTCAGTCTGTAAATAAATAAGGTAAAAATCCCACACACCTCAATGTGCTGTGAAGCTTTTCCAGGAGATGCAATCATTAGCTCGCAAGGTCTGTATTGTCTCTTTTTCAGAGTCACTTAGGAAATTAAAACTTTCCAGATAAGAGCCTGGAGAGGTTTAAATTAAACAAAAAGTGCTGCTCATTAGTGGATGAGACATCCACACTGAGTGTCAAAACTATGACATTATCTGATAATTTTAAATTGCTGACTCATTCACAGGGAAGTCCCCCCAAAGCACCGGTGTCTCAGACAATTAAAAAAATCAATTCTTAAAACAACCAAAAGACTTAAGCAAACGCTTTCTAAAGTAATGACACATTCTGAGTGTGCAGCTGGAGACATCCTGAGGAACAGCACCTGAACGTGCTGAGCAACTGTTGCCTGGAAAGTGCTAAAAACTGGAAGCACCCAAATACCTTCAGTATGTTTGAAGATCCTAAATCTTAAGTTTAGCATTACCTCTTGACCTGAAGGCCAGATCTCGTGCACAATATGAGTTCCTGTGGAGAAGAGTGTTTAAAAACAGAAGCAGAGATATTGTAGCCATTACCAATACAATGGCTTTGGATTGTGTTGGTTTAGTGAGTCCTTCTTCCTTTCCTTCCCCATGCTGTGCAGAAATATCTTGAACTCCTGTGAGGATTCAGGCTTTATCCACCAAGATTTATCCTCTTCAGGCCCAATGCATCTAACCCAGAGCCTAAGAAATCCTGCAGTTTTAAGCTTGTAGTTTATGCTTATTTCTAGAATTTATGGAATGACCAGACTAATATTTTTTCTCTAATCAATAAAAAATTGCCCTCCAGACAATCTTTAAGATCAATCACATCAGTAAAGGACACATCACCGTAAAAATTCACTCATGTTTCTATCATACAAGTTGCTTTGGTCAATCTAAGCTACAAGATGTTTCTTTTTTTCCCTGATTCACTGGCACAACCACAGGAATGACTGAAAGGTTTGCTGAGTGTGTGACTTTACAGGAGAGAGTTTTGAGAAGAGCACATTTTCAGCTGTGTCAGTACAGCTGAGAACCCCTTTTAAAGGATGTTACCTATTGTTTCTTTAAATAAAGCTCTGTTTGGGAATTCCAAATCTCTAACACTTTTAACAGGAAAAGCTCAGGAAACTACTTACGAAAACATTTGTGAAATGGCAAAGAAAGGATGGAAATATATTTTTAAAACCTGAATAATCAGTCAAGATCTGCTAACAGCCTGTGGGCACTGGGAAAAATGTCCTTCTTGTGGTGTTGGCAATCAGTAGTTGCCACATTCTGTAGAATGAGAGACAATGGGAGCAGATTTTCAGAGATCTGGCAAACTGGAAAAAAAAAATGTAACTACTTTACCCAGCCAACATTACCGATGTTTAAGGAGGTACCCACACCACAAACGGGAGCTCTCTGCTCTCCTCTTCACCCAGAGGCCGTGCTGGACTTGAAGGAGTTAATGTTCTCTTCCTCTTCCCTTTTCCCCTCATCCTCTCTCCCTGCCCGGCTCCAGCACTGGCTCCCATCTGAAGGGCACAGACACTCGGGGAAGTTCACATGACACCACTGCCAGCAGCATGATAAGCCTATTTCTGACAGTGTGGCAAATTACTATTATGAAATCCCAGTACATTTGATTGCAGAGTGACTTTCAGAGGGGATCACACTCAGCAAGGTTACGAAGGGCTCAGCGTTTACTGCAGTAATGCTGACTTACTGGAAAAGAATATCAAGAGCTCTTTAAATAAAAAAGCTTGGGAGATTCCCAATTCAGAAAACATTTGGCTGAGTATATCCAACCAGGCATTATGTTTCTCTAAAATGAAAGGGAAAAAATGATCAGCAGGAATTGTTAGGTTGGTTTTTTTCCTCTTTGATGAATGACTCAGTGAAATGTGTTTGCCAGAGGTTCACTGGAAAGAGATCATGAACTTGAGGTTGTCCTTCCCCTCCAGCATCTCTCCCTTCAGGAGGTTCCAGGTGCTCTGTCTCTCCTGAGCTGCCTCCCCACTCCAGCCAAAGGTCAGGATCTCTGTACAGCGCCCAGGTTAAAAGGACAACAAATTCAAACAAAAAATCAAGACAAAAGCAGAAGCGGGAGGAGAAATAGGCATCTCTGGGCTCAGAGAGAATTTGCCAATAAAAGAAGCATACCTGCAAAACAAAAAATAGCACTGACCCACCTGCTGAATTATCATCAGCACCCAAAGGGGTGTTACAGCATCGAGATAAACTGTGCCTGCCCCAAATGCCTTCCTTCTAAACTTGCTTGTGGGGTGACTGAAGCAGCAAAATCAAAAAGAGCAGGCACAAAGGGCCCTGGTTTGCAGCAGGAATTTTATCACACCTGTGGGCAGCAAGGGAGTTTCACAGTGAAATAAGTCTTATTCCATTATCTACTAAATAAATATGATTATTACTTTGTTTTTCTAGACTTTGATAATAAAATTATTGGTTACGATAACACAGGTAAAGCTCTAATTGGTTTTCTTAGTTTTATTAATTATAATACCAGCAGCTGCCTTTGCTCAGGCAAACACTGTTGCCCTGGCAGGTAAAATTAGGTGTGTGGCAAATTCAGATTTCTCTCTTTCTATTCCTCCCTTCTTTCTCCCTAATTGAGGAACAACTTCAATATTGGTTGAAAAACATCTGCTTACTCTAAGTGTGGCTACAAAATCCAAAAGCCCCTGAAGTCTAAGCAGAAGCCCTTTGGTTTGTACGAGGTTTTTGAACAGCAAAGAAGTAAAAAAGCCCCCAAACACCCACAATTTCCTCACCTTAGCACATTTCTAAGTTAGGGCAGAACATGTCAACCAATAGATCAATATAAAAAATATTCCCTTTCCTAATTATCTCAATTTTCTTGGCCAAGTAGAGCATTCACATGATCTTTATTTTGGGATACACACACAGTGCAATCTCATCTGCTGGCTGGAAGGTCACTGTTCCAGTCCCTTTGGGTACTTTTCCCAGATGAGTTAGGGAACTGATCCCTCAGTTTATTAAATGGAGACCTGCAGGTTTTTCTGTATTCTGCCTCCCCTGTGATATGAATATATTTGGGTGATGATGAAAACAGCTGTCACAAGTAAGTGGCCAGAGCCCGTCACGGTTTAAGCTGCCTGACCAGAAGTCTGGGGGTGGATGTGGAGCATCCACAGCTGTCTTCCTATAAAGGCTATTTTTTCAAGGCATGTGTTTCTGGAATTGGTTTCCCAGGTGGCACAAGTGTTCAAACACCCTCTGCAAACACAGATTTTGCACTTTGCTGTAAGGCCCAAAGGCGACCATCTCTGAAATCAAACTCCTGATGGCAAAAGCTTTGGTGTAAGTGAATGGATAGTTACTGCCTTTCCCTACCTGTGAAAGCGGAAGAAATGACAAATTTGGGATCTTTTTGCATCTCTAGCAGATTTGGATGAATGAGACTTTTACTTCACTGAGGTGAGGGTGTCACCTGTGAGCTGTGGAGAGAGAGGTGCTCATGCTGAAGTGGGTAATTCTGCTCTGCTGGGTGGGAGCTGCCAGGGTGAGCACTGTTCCTGTTTACAGAGCCCAGACGTGAGGCTGAGGGAGCTGTGCACCAGCCTGGGGGAGCAGAAACCCTCTAATTGCAGCTGCCCAGCCTTGGCCCACGCTGCAAAACCCACCAAAGGGGTTGAGCTCCACGCTCTGTCACAGGGAATTGACCCCTTGCTTTAATAAGTGGAGACTTGCAGGGGTTTTTTGTAAAAAAACTCCTTAAAAGTTGCTGTGTTCCTAATGCTGAGCTCGTATCAGTGACCTGTCTGCAGAGCCAGCCGTGTCCCCATCTCTGCCAGCACACACTTCTGGGGACACTTGAACATGGCTGGCATCTTTTGGGAAAACATCTCGTGATTATTCACAGAAAGGAGGAGGAGCAGGCACACAGAGCATCCAGCTTTCAGCCAGGGGCTTCTTCCTCTGAAACCAAAGGAAAAATACTGGGTGGTGCTACACAGAGATCTGCCACCGAAATCTACTGATGGCAGGTCTTGGTTTCGAGGTTGGGATGGGAGAATTGGGCAGAGAAGGATTTAATCTACACAGAAGAGGTGGGGTGATAGGGCAGACTGCTCTACAAAACTTTGAAGCACAAGTGGAGAAGTGAATACAAGAAAAGAGGGACTTCCTGGGAATCATAATGATCTAAAAATAGAATTTTTTTATCTGCAAGAGTTCCAGCTCTAAGAACTGTGTGATAACGGCCTGAAAGAATGATCTAAAAATAGAATTTTTTTATCTGCAAGAGTTCCAGTTCTAAGAACTGTGTGGCAACAGCCTGAAAGATTTCCACTGTTTTCAGTTTACTTCGGACCATATTGTATGTAATTCATCTCATGATGTAGAATTCCTGATTTTCCCCTGGAAATAACCCTGCTGTGTTATATATTTTATGATGCCATTTCCAGCAGAGCATAAAGACAATGACAAATGCTGGTTTCAGAGGAAATCTTTGCTCAGGTATTTCAGCTTAGTCATACCCTGGCTGATCCTACAGTAAATCTGCATGTCAATATTTATCTTATATAGGCCATCTGCTGTACTCCTGACACAGGAATTCCGAAGGATATGGGAAAATAAAGAAATAATTTCTGCAGAATTCTAAAAAAAGACAATAATTATCGACAGTGGGTCTCCTTAAAATAGGCCTGGAAGTTTGCTATGACTCAATGCGTTTTACAGAAAGAAAAATGTTATTTTAACGATGAAGCCAGCAAATTCTATCCTTTAGATTCCACAGCAGTAATCTCTGTAAAACCCATGATTTAAAAGCTGCTATTTCTCGCCATCTGAAGCTAAATACACTTTTTTATTCTAACAAATCTGAATAAAATTAGAGCACTCTGCATAAATTCTCCCTGCCTCTGCGCCTGCTGTCTTAGCTCGAGGCAGAAGCAGATGCCTGTGATTTCTAAGACTGTCAAACCAGCACCATAAGCCAAAGTTACATTCACCTTAAAAAACCACGAAATTTATTCCAGCTTGGTAACAAGCTGGTCCATTATTTCAGGTTTTTGGTGCCAGTGTTCTGCTTTTTAAAGGCCATCTGAAACCTCACAGGCATTTTTGACATTTTCCCATTAACAGGGTTGGTATTTGGGGGATTGAGAGTTCTTTGTGCTCAGATTTAAACTTTTAACACCTTAGATCTGCCACTGGTTCACTGGAAGATGCTATTTTGATTTTCCTCATTATCAGTTCTTAAAAAAAAAAGGGAAAAAAAATACATTGCTCATTTAATATTAATTGGAACATATTTTTCCCTGTAGCAGTTTGCTGATTATGAATTTCAATGCCACAGAGGTGGCGTTGCAAATAGTACCTATAAATAGAAAATAAGTTTTTTCTGTGAAATGCCCAGCCAGAGCAAAGGCTCATTAATCAGGGAACAGGTAGAGCCCAAGAGCCCAGCCTGACTCTGCTCATGGAAACACAGGCTGACAGAGCTGTCTGAACAATCAACCACAGCACTTTGCTCTGTGAACAGGGAGAAAGTCTAGTCAAGTGTTTAAAATATGGAAATAAGAGTGAAAATGCCTGTGTTGTTTCTCCTGCTGACTGGCTGCAGGCACATCTCCTCCCTGTGATTTAATCACTGACAAAAAGAGCCACCTCCCACATAAAAACTGCAGGCAGCATTCCCCGGATGCAGCAAAAACAGTAAAAAAATTACATCGTGGAGTGTGAAAGGTGGAAGTGGTCAGTGTGTAAATCACAGGGATTGGTGTGACAATTAAACAGCTCGTGTTAAAACCTAGCAGGTCATTTTGGGCTGGCTGCATCCTCGGGTTGTCTTCCGTGTATCCTGCAGTGAGGGCATTGAGTATAGCCAGAAAAAAAGGATTCATGGAGGAGAGCAAGTCCTCCTGCTCCCTCGTCTGTCAGCAATGGACCAGTGAACACTGGGGTGGTGCTACACACACAGGGATCTGCCACCAAAATCTCATCGGGACAGCTCTTGCTTTCCAGGCTGAGACTGGCTACATGGGCAGCGTGTGATTTCATCTGTAAAGAAAAGGGCTGCTTTTGTGCTGCTTGCATACAATCAAGCCCGGTTTACTTTCGACCCTGCTTTGACCTGATTTCTACTCTTAATAGAAATAAGAACAGTAACAATGGCACCTTTCAAAACATGGGGATTTCAAAACATCGGAAAAGCTGCCTCCTCCGAGCAGAGATGCGGCAGGGTTTGAAGGAACACGTAGAAATTCCTTCTCCTGCAGAGGGGCACTCGTTTCCCTTCTCCTGCAGAGGGGCACTCGTTTCCCTTCTCCTGCAGAGGGACACTCGTTTCCCTTCTCCTGCAGAGGGGCACTCGTTTCCCTTCTCCTGAAGAGGGGCACTCGTTTCCCTTCTCCTGCAGAGGGGCACTCGTTTCCCTTCTCCTGAAGAGGGGCACTCGTTTCCCTTCTCCTGCAGAGGGGCACTCTTTTCCCTGCCATCAGAGGGGCTCTGGTCCCCTGGGACCTTTGCAGAGCTGAGCTGAGCCTCGCTGTGGACCTGCAGTCCTAAGAATTTTCTCCTTCTCACGAACTCTGTAGGAAAACAAACATAAACCGGGACATTTTTACTCTCTTTCTAATCTTATGTTTTGCTAACTGGAGCTGTAATGATTTACTAAAATATGGATAAAGATTTAATACCGATATCCAACTGAGACGGACAAAGACTTTCTAACTCAGTAAGTTAGAAAGTGTATGTTTATTTCAGCGCCGGGCTTCGCGTGGGATAGTTCCCTAATCCGCAGAAGCAAAGCACAATCTAACACAAAGTCTTTATATTTACAAAAGTCTTGAATATTCAAAATACAAATACACATTTATCACATAAACGCCACCCATGCCCCGCTTCGTATGGTAATTAGCTAAAGAAATCATTAAGCATGCGTAGTTGGTTCCTAGATTTGGGTCGGTGGTCTTGGAATTTGGGGAGGGGTCTGAAAGGATGAAGTAAAACTTGTCTTCCTCGTTCTGACTTTTCTACTTTTCTGGTTTTTGACAATACTTATTACTCTTGGGGAACTCTCAGTCCTTCTCCTCATTACTTTTGAATGGTAATTGTTTAAGTTTCTTTAGATCTTTAACTAGTGAAATTTGTTCCTTATTATGAAAGCAGCTGAATAAACCTGGCATGACGAGCTATCATTTATTTTGTGTCTTCAATCTCATTCTAAGTCTGGCTTCTTAGCTAATTATTAACCTTTTTAATTAGCTCTAGCTGTATTTGCTTGCTAGTTCTATTCTAGCTAATTTCAGTAAAACTAGCCTCTAGCAAAAATGATTAAAACTCTGCGTTTCAGTAAGGCTTCACCCAATCCTCCTGAAGGGTGGGACGACACTGTCCAATCACTATTATGTAGATATCTCTGTATAAAAGTTAGAATCAAAATAAAGTCTGTCACACTTGTGCTTTCCACAGCCAGGCTTTTGGTGGTTTTGCTGTCCTTGCTGCCGCTCGCAGCGACAGCTCGGTGCCGGGCGATGGGCAGGGGACACAGGGCACGGACCAGGGGCAGCTGCCGACCTGGCACCAGCATCGCCAAACCAGATCCAATTCTGCCACCTGCTGCTGCCCTCCACGCCTGCCGCGCCCCAATGGTCACTCCGGAGCCAGTCCTGCTCTGCTCTGACCCGGCTGCGGTTTTACTGAGCTTGTGCTGCCAGCGGGGTTGTTGTAGTTCAGCCTAAAACAACACCCGAGGGGCTCGGTTAAGTGTTTTGCTTTCGGTATTTATGTTAACAGCAGGAATGCAGGCTGTCTCTGCAGCATAGAGTGATAAAGGTGGTGAAGAACGTCCACACCTGCCTTACAAAAACAAACCCTGGGATTGTGCTAAGTACATATTTTAAAGGAAAATTACTAACAACATAAAGGATGGAGACCAGGCTGTTCAGTGAGAGCACTGATGTAACTAAAGGTTATGCCTGCCACAACTAAAGGTGCTTTCAAAGCTCAAGCATTTGAGGGAACAGAAGAAAAATGCAGGTTTGCCTGTACAGACCAGTGGGGGTTCCCAGCATCCCTCTAGACATCTCCAAGCGAGAAGTTTAAATTAGAAAGCTGACTCCGTGGGCAGTTATCAGCAACCAGCATGTGCAAAGCCATGGCTCCTGTATCACTGTAGGAACTCAAATTGCTTTATTTTTAACTCTGAAAATCCCAGATTTTCTCCTTATGTGCTGCTAGGCTGAGGCACTCAAGCAGCTGAGGCAGTGCCTGGCCCTTAAGGCTCTTCTCCATGAGCACTTTCCTGCTGGGTGTGAGCATTTCCCACCTTCAGGTGAGCTGGGAGGACAAGGCTCCCACCTTCCATGGCAGCAGAAGCTGCAAGTGCTGATATCAAGGATGTTCAGGCTGCCACAGGAGACTGGAGTCGTTTGGCACTTAAAGGAGATTGTGGCTCATTCCTCCACGGACCCTTCACTTCCTCTCAGGCCAACCACTGTCAAGGACAAGGGCTCCCACCAGGTCACTGATCACTTTATACATAGCACTAACTAAATTTAGTGTTAAATGTGCAGTGAAAATTTACAGCTTGTAATATTTACCTGACAGGCATCCAGACCCTCCTGTCCAAATACACGCTTCCTTAAATTAGACACAAAATGTGTCATGAGACAGCAGCCTAAATTACATATTTACAGCACTGGAGCAGGTAAGTACATATTTACACAGCCAGCCCGGGGTTCTTATTTTAAAGAAGTGGACTGGCTTGTTCAGGGTGTTTTTTAAAGTGCTGATGGAATATTGAAGAGCTGGGAGGTTTGGGAGCTCTCTGGGCCAGGGGCTCTCCGTGTGTTTACAGCAAGTTCTGCTCAACAAGCCCAGCTTCCACCTGAAAACTGGGAGCAACACTTCTGGCATCTATTTCTTGGGTTCAGCCCTCAGGGCTTCTTGCAACTGAAAGAATAAGAGTATGGGACAACAAAGAGCAACTCCCTCTAAAATGACTGTGCCCAGAGATTTTTCCCTTCTTAACAAATATTATTGCTCCCAAACAACTACTTTTGTATTTATGTAACAATTTCCCTATGGATCATTGTTGAATAGAACTTGGGTCCTTCTCTACCTAGAGCCAATGTCCCCATCATTGCAGCTACAAAATTATGTCCATTATACACTGTCAGGGCAGTTCTTCTCTGCACCAATAAGCTTAAGAGTTACATCACAGTTACATATAAAAAAATTAACTCCATTCTGCAGCACTTCTTCAGTATTCCAAACTTATTCCTTTGTGAAGTAAATTTCCCTCAAACAGCCTTTTGAACTTGCGTAAGTTCTAAATCTTAAGAAAGAAAGAAAAAAGGAAAGAACTGAGGGAATGTCTTCATCAGAGTCTGCTGATAGCACAAACCAGGCTCAGGATGTGCTGGTACAATTTAGTTGCTTTCAGCTGCTCTTGGAGATAAGTGTTTCCTTTGAAATACGACCATGAAGTATAAATTAGTAAGATGTTTCTCCAAAGAATGTGCCACGTTTGGGGAAGTTTATACAGTCTTTGTTCAGGAGAGTAAGCAGGGCCTTACTCTGTTCAACGTTTCACTTGGTCTTGCAGGGATCAGTGGACGTGGTTCTCTGCACCCCTGTCCAGAGCTGGTGATGCAGCTCTTGCTCCAGGTATTTGCTGTTTGATGAAATTCCTCATGGGAGCTGCAGCTCCTGCTGATGGGCCATGGTGTTACTGTGAGGAAAGCCACGCTGTCTAGAATAGCAGGACCAGATATGAATCCTTTTGAAAAGCTATTAAATTAATTTTTCCCCTGAACTGTTTCAACACCACATGGCAGCGAGATTGTCACCACAGGGATGTGGCAAGTGAAATCTGCTTGGCCTTATGGGCAGAACCAAAGAGTATCAGTGGCATGGGTTTAAGATGGTGCCTTTGAAGAGCTGATTGGGTCACTGCAACAAACAGCACAAAAATTTATAGAAGGCCTAGTTACTAATGACAATTTGATGTTTTTTCACCAATATGAAAAATGCATATTTAAATACACAACAAGCTTTGTGAGGAATGTGTGCCTCGTGTGAGTGCCATCAGAGAAATCTTTTCCATATTCCTACGGAAGAAGGACGAGTCTGAATCCCAGTCCCAAAGGAATCGGTGCAGTGGGATGTGCAGGTTTGGAGCCTCTGTGTCCCATCAGGCAGTGCTCAAACTCAGACCAGCNGGGGTTTGGAGCACAGGACTTGGCAGTGCTCAAACTCAGACCAGCGAGGCTGTTTCACCAGTTAACTGACTTGGAGAGCTCTTTTTAAGCACCTTCCTTGTAACTCTGGAGGAGGCCCCCTGACCATGGGAACAGCCTCTTGCCAAGAGCCCGTTCCTCTTCTCCCCAGAGCGCTGCCATTTATTTCCCCTCACTCCACGGGGCATCCACAGCTCCAACTACTGCAGCCCTTGCCAGCCACAATCAGTGTTCCTGACAGAGCCCCAGACCTGACTGAGGAGCTCAGTCCAAAGAATCTGCTGTCTTGTTTACACAGCTCATCCAGGGTGACACTCGTCTCCTTCAAGGCAAGAAATGTGCTGGCTTTGAGAGATGAGCATCAATTCCAGCCACCACGCTGCCTCTTTAATGTCACAGGCATTCAAACACAAGGCTGGTCTCCTGCAATCAAGACTGTCTGGAACATTTTTATAACAGAGAGTTGTATGCAAACAAAAATTAAAAAAAAAAAAAATTAAAAATTTGCCACACAAAAAATTGAAGAGCCTGGTGCTCTCTTGCTTTTCAGACACGAGTGACCATAAGGCCCTGAGACTGAAAAAAATTCTCAAAACAAGCTTGGATAAGTCTGACACATCCTCAAAACGTCACCCTTTGCATATTATAATGATTCACAGGACTTGTGTTTGTGGTACATTAACAAATTAATTACAACATCAGAGTGGGCCAGAATAAACACCACCATTTACTTGTCTTAGAGAAATATATTGAAGTTCCAAACTTGATCCATTTTTCAGAGGTCTCCAAGTTCAAGAAGTTTCATAATAACGTGTCGTCTCTTTTCTTTACAAGGTTATGCTGTTTTCTCCATTAATATCTTCTCTTCCTGAAAAATGAACATATTACAGTATAGCCCAGTACTTCTGTTGTACATTCTCATGACTTGGCTGGATTTTTTATTTACTAATAAATGGATTTCTGAGTTATTGCAGACTCGCAATGATGAAATTTCAGATTTTCTCACCTCTTTTCAGTGGCAGCTGTGAACATCTTAATTCTTTCAGATTCGTGTGTTCTTGACGCACGGGCAATATAACCTCTGTTTCAGTGGGTTTATTGTGGAAAAAAGTCCTTTTAATTTCTGAGATTAGAGTGAGTTGGGAAATGTTGTGTTAGACACAACAAGGGTATTTATCATTTAGGGAATCTCAAGTACAGCATTCTTGTCACTGATTAAACAGCACAGTTTCTCTCAGCAAGAATTAGTGTCTGTAAGCTGTGGGTGTAGGAATCTTTCCGTTTTATCTGCCATTCCTACCTCAGCTGACTTCTGCAAATGCAGTGCAGAACTTGGGAACAATCATGTCTACACTCACCTCTGCCTATGGGCACAAACCAGACACGCAGGCCCACAATCTGGGATTGTGACCCATTCACAGTGGTCAGAAAGGAAATATAAATGAGATGTTCTTGGTGCAGCCGTGTGTTCGCAGCGTTGCTTTCAGCTATGGCTCAGGGGGGTTTAGGGGCTTTTTTCTGGAATAATTTAGGTCAGCTACATTTTGTAGGACAGAAAGGAAAGGGAAAACCTTAATTATTGGAGATATTCTGTCTGATATCTTGTCGTGTGGAATATTTGAGGTAAAGATACATTCCAGTTTTGTTTCAGGCTGGTTGGTGTTTGGTTCCACCACCACTGAGCTCAGGCCTGGGCTCATTCTGCCAGGAGTTCAGCTGGAGCTGGGCTCACCACAAAGCTGGCTGGGCACCCATGAGGAAGGTCTAAATTTCCAGGTGAAAACAGCTGATCAGTTAAACAGATCAAAGGAGATATTTTGGTGCTGGGTATCGCTTATCCCATCTGACCTGTCTGGTGGAGCTGGGCATCCTCCTGTTTAAGAAGCTCTCCACCAGAACACATTTCACCAGGTTACCCCTGGGTGTTGTGGTTGTATATTTAACTGTGAATGGCTCAATAAGAGCAGATCAGACTGGTGGCTGGGGAGCTCTCAGATTTTGGAATGAATGTTTTCATACAAATTTCATAGGTGGTTCTTGTGCATCTCAGTAATTCCCTGTCCATCGAGCCAGTCATTTCCTTCCATATATGAACTCTGCCTGTAAAAGCGCAGTAGATGATAAACATAAATGTTTCATTTGTTTTAAATATTTAACAATTATGAATAATTGATGAGCAGGTTTTAAAGCAAACTGATTAGAGTTGTGTGAAATTAGGCCTACCTTTGTATAATTTTCTAAGCTGTATTCTAGATATTATCTGGGCTCCATTGTGCTATAGAGGTGCATGCCTGACTGGTACTGTCACAAAAAATACTAGCAGATGGGAACAAAGAGAAAAATACAGTTAAAAAAGCTATATTGGCAATAAAATTAATACGGAGGACATCCTTGTGGATACAAGAATTTCTGTATCCACCAATTTTCATTCCGTTGTAATTCATTCTTTATGGATTATCTTAGGGATGTTTTTTCAAGAGAATGTGTTTAATAGCACAGCACTAATAGCTAACTGTGATTCAGTGACTTTCACCTATTTTGCTTTCAATTTTTTCTAATTGCCTTTGATCTCCCCGGGGCTTTGAAGCCTAAAAAAATCCATATAATGCTTATCTAATTACCAGGGCTCTTGCATCTCTGAAAGATTTCATTAAGGACGCTGCTTTCTGGTTCCTGCACTCAGCTGAAGGGATGTCCCCAGACGGTTTTGGGCGTCTCACAGAGCCACAGTCCCTTTGCCAATAGGTGCCACTGTTGCTCTGCACGTCTGAGTTGTCAATGTCCTTCACTCGAAAACCCAACCTTGAAAACGCCAATCTAAATCACAGGGACTAAAACGTTGCAGAGGTAAAACTCCATCCAGACCATGGCCAGAGGCTTGTCCATGCCAAGACTAAGGTATATGCTTTATCTTGTTCCTGAAAATAATTATAATATTGCTAATCTTGAGCAAAAATGATGCATTGCATTTAATTAATTCCAGATATATTGAATGTAAGGCTTTAACTTGCTGCAGGTTTATTGTTGAGCCTCAGACCAAGAGCAGCTGAGCTTTGCAGATCTCTGCTCTGGGCCAAATGTGATTTAAATGCAGAAGTTGCATACCGGAGCAATAAGAATTTGGACTTGTACCAGCACTTCTTACACAGGAGCAAAGTCTCAGGGTGGTTTACCCAGCAGTGGAAAGGCCCCCAGAGCTATTTCTTCCAGGTTTGCTCTCTGGTAATGCAAGGTCAGCTAATGTAGCTTGCTTTGCAGCTTATCTGCCGTTAAGTGCTTTCCCCATGCAAAGCCAAGGGTAATCAAGGTCTGCCTGCTTCCTGCACGGGGAGGAGCCTCGCTGCACCTTGTCCTTGGATGTGCAGCTGTTTCCTATGTTTGCTTTATTCTTGGAGGTTTCAGACATACTATGGAATAACACAAGGTTCTTTTCTGCTCTTTCTTCAAAGAAACACGTAGCAAGCTGCGTAAAAATAAAAAACCAGAGGGCAAAGCAGTTAAGAGTGTTATGTCCTTTCAAGTTCCATCCCACTTGTTTTGTGTTTTGGCTTGGTTGTTTCTTTTATTGCAACTATTTACTGACTAAAAACCAAGAGGTGAAAAACTGTTTTCAGTGATTTAATATCTTCTGAAATAGTCCTGGCCACCTGCAGGTCAGGATGTAACCCAGCAGCTTGTCCTAACTGGTCTGAAGGCCTGTGCCTGTATAACCTAATTCTCATTCCTTCTGCATGGAGCAGCTCCCACAGGCAACAAGCTAAATTAAGCAGTGCTTAAGATCACACTAAGCAGTTTACACAGGGGCGTCCCCAGCTTCTCTGCCTCTCACCAGCTGCCCGATGGTTGGTAGATATTCTGCCCCTCTTCAAAGTCCAGGATTCTACCCACATTTTGGGGAAGACACCCCTGGTCAGGAGGTCAGGAGTTTTAGGTGGTTGTGTCAGCTGACAGGCAGCAGAAGCAGAAATTGCTGGGCTTTCACAGGAAATGGGGCAGACACTGGACATCACCCAGCTTCTTCCTAGTGCAGTTTTTCATCACGTCTGTGAGATGGCCATAGAGAGTGGGTTATTCTGAGATAAGATTAAATGTTAGAAATTATACAATTAAATTTTTGGTCCAGGTGTTTTTACTCCACAGTTGTCATAGGGAATGTTTGTACTATTTTGACAGTAGATTAAGGATAAAATGGATCTTTTTGTTCCCAGGACATGTATATCTACCCTTCTGGCTCGAAGAGAAAATCACTCTTAGGTACTGACAGACGCAGTAATATTATCAATCAGGAGTCCTGATTCTTCAGAGCCTCTCTGGTAGATACTTGAAAAGTTAGCACAGGTGTACCTTTTACTTAAAAATTCAGAAAGATAACAATACTCCATGAATTCTCCTGCTAGTTGTATCCCACAGCTCTCCTTGTTTTCAACTGATATTGGATAGGGGAGAGAAATCTGTTCATTGACACTGTCCTTCACTGCTTCCTGTGGTGAATAAGGATTGTTGTATGAATAACATTTCCATTTTATTAATCCAAAAAATAAGGAACTGACTGGGTAAGAAAGTAGCCAAAAGTCACCAAAAGATCCGTTTCCAAAATTTAAACAGAAGGAGGTTCCTGTCTCTAAATCTATATATTGACCAGTGCACTATGTTCCATTTCATTGAATTAACAATGCCAAGAACTACCAAGAATGGGGAAATCTGATTTCTGAGGAATCCAGGCCAGTTTGCACTCCAGCTGTGGAGGGGAGGCAGCACAGGTTGTAGCCATGTCCACTGCAGTTCCCAGCATACTCTGACACTACATTTTGGCTTCTTGCTTCCTTGTGATGGATGGAAAGTGCTGCAGTGGCAGACCCCGAAATGAGATGCACATGATGCTGTCGTGCACAGCACTCAGATGGATGGCTCAGTGTGGTTTTACTTCAGACTGTATTTTTGCCACTGATATCGTACACCTTTATCAGTCTTTGTGTTACTTATAATTTAATCCCTGAAAATAAGGGCCTTTGCATTTCAAGTGATTTTCCACTTAAGCAACTGCATCTGTATGTCATAAGATCTGATAAGTCTGATTTCAACACTTGCATTATTGATTTGCAGACTTAAATTTAAGAAGTCTGAAAATGAAAAGCTGATTGCCTTGTGCTGCTCAAGGGTTTCGTGCAGCAGCATTGCATATTCAACCTTCCAGCTGCCCATCCAGAGAGAATGATAACAATACCTGGTGGTGGAAAGGCACCTCGGTGGAAGGGACGTTCTAGCAGGTGATGCTTGCGGGAAAAGTATTGTAAAAGATCTGGGCCTGATCTAAGTGCAGTTTGTTTATATGAATTGGAGGTGTGCTCACTAAAATAACCCTATTTTACCAGCAAGCTGCTGTTAGAGCCCAGTGAATGCCCTGAAGACACAAAACCCAGCCCCAGTGGGAGTAACACACTGATTTTCTTCATGTGCCCTGGTCACCCCCAAGGCACAGACTGGGAAACATCCAGGGAGTCCCGAGCAGTGTGTGCTGGTTGCCTGCCTAGAAAGGATTCCCTCTGGAATCCAGCCTATGGGGGAGCTCTGGGGCCTGTGAATGGCCACAGAGCTGCAGTGCCTTCCTTTACACATACAGTTGTTTAAGGATATATAAAATAGGATTTAAGTATTAGTCACACATCATTGCTGCCTGGAATGTTGGCACACACAACCACACATTGGAATTTTCTGTTCTTACCTCAAATTTCCCCATCATGATTCTCCTTAGTGTTTGGTCTGTGAGCTGGGAAGCAGATGAGGCTGTTCTGTATGAAATGCTGCTGAGTTTATAAATGTGAGAAATACACAACACTCAGCATTGCTGAGGCAGCCCAGTAATCACAGCAGCTCTGTCCCAGTGCTCCTTTCTTCATCTACACAAGTGCTTTTTTGGGAAGAAGTCTGATCTGTGTTCTTTGCCTCAGCTGGTAAAGCCAACTGGTAAAATCAGCCACTGTAAAATTTTGGATTGGTTCCTTAGTGTAAATAAAAGATACTGTATTGCACTTGAAAAATTATCTGTGCTTTGGTTGATTTGGTTAAATATCTTCACCTGCCACGGGAACTAGCATCTGAAAAGAATGAATGGACCATTCCCCCCACTTTGTTCTATTTCTGCTGCAGCAGACTGCAACACAGCCTGGTGTTTGGTTCCAGGAAAAAAAAAACTAAAGGAAGCAATTTTAGCAGAGTCAGGAGGATCTGCTTGAACAGCTCTAATATTGAAACTAACCGGCATGTTTGACAAAGTTTAAAGTCTAATGACAAAATTTTGCTGAGCTCTTAAGGAGGGCATGGCTCTGCTAGCCAAGATGCTCGTGTTTCTACAAGCAAATGAGACTAATATTCAGATTATTAAAGATCTTCCAAGTCATAACAAGCATTAAATTCTGAAAGGATTAGTGAAG
Source organism: Melanocharis versteri (assembly GCA_013397845.1). NCBI lineage: Eukaryota > Metazoa > Chordata > Aves > Passeriformes > Melanocharitidae > Melanocharis > Melanocharis versteri. The sequence continues at coordinate 104,151 of VZTG01004409.1, forward strand.
TCTTTCTTGCATGATGTTGGTAAATGTTATTGTCTGTATTGCTGTACAGTTGTGTGTAAGTGGTACTGCAGCCTCAAGTGGCTGCCCCACGTGCCATTTTTAATTGGCCAATATTATATCCAGTGTGAACCCCTCAGTGCAACCTGTGCTCAGGCATTGCTGCTGCCCTGGCTTAAGGAGAGGAAGGGCAGGTCATAAACAGAATGAATTCATACAGGCCAAGAAAGATGCTTATCCCTCTCCCTCTTATTGCTCTTGTGAGCTGAGGCTGGACTCCAGCTATAGCCCTGTACTACCCCCACAGCACAGGTTCTGACCTGCTCTGTTCCTGCCCTCACCTTCCTGACCTTTCCCTTCTTTCTCTCCTGATCTTTCCCTTGTCCTCTTCTCCAGCCAGCATCCAACGAGAGCTGTAGTAGAGCACTTGGGTCCAATTTTCCACCAATCCTGCCCAGCTTTTTGTGATGCCATCATGTTCGTTTGTCCCACCAGCACTTCCCTCCCTGGTTGATGGAACTGTCCTTCAAGTTGCGTGGGTGAAACATTGCTCAGCAGTCCAGTGCTAAAACTGGGGCAGAAAGGGGCTCCAGTCCTGGCTGTGTGCTGAGAAACACGGGTGATGTTGGCCATGGAACCATTTGATTGTTGTGCCCACAGTGACAGTGACCACATCTGACGCTGCATCGTATTTATTTATTGTCAACCAAAACAGTGGCTCATAACCCACTAAAGTCATCTGGGTTTTATTCTCACACCACACACACCTGCTAACACACAGTTTCTCTTCACACAGATATATTTTATTTTAAATAACTGGAACAAACCAGGATGTCCATTCAAAGAGCTGTTCTTTACTGACAGAGCTAAAGATAAGGGCTTGCAGCATGGTACAAGCTTGTGTAAGGTTTGCATATTCCATGTTCCAACTAACAGCTGGAACGAGGCTTTGAGTAGCCTTGTTTATCATTGTTAATGGCTGCCCCTGATTGACTACCCATAATCTGATATTAAATATCCTAAAAAGATATTTTCCTAGGTTGAGGCATGAACAGACTCGTGGAATCTAAGATGTTTACTATAAGCTTTTTAGGAAGTTAACAACGCTGTCCAATCCCCTTTTCCCAGATGGAAATGAGAAGCCACAATAATCATACAGGCTTATGATGCCATGGAATCCGTCCTCGAGGTGGTACCAGGTCACTCGAACCCCATTGTCCTCCAGCCTCTTCTTGTACAACAAGCCATCGTCCCGCAGCACGTCGTACTCACAGGTCAGGATGAAAGATTCTGGAAGCTGGTGAACAACAGAGTCTTCAGCCAACAGTGGGCACAGGTTGGGCTCACAAAATCTCTTCACCGTCTCATAAACTTCAGCTATAAAATCAGTGGACCTAAGTGGCTTCACACCTCTGACCTTAAATTCCTCAGGGATGTTGTCTGGACTCACCCACTTTCTATACTTCAGCCTCATGTCTGGAGGAATATGAGAGCCCTCCAAGACCTCTTGCATGTGCAGTGCGTCCCCATTGAGGTACAGCAAAGCAAAGAAAGCAGCACGTTCCCGGAATAACAGAGGGACTCCCCGATTCTGATGATAGGATGGTAAATTGAAGTCCAGTGCCTGAAGGCCTGGGTAGATGAGGATCTGAGCACGGAGTCTGGGCAGGTCTGAGCTGCCTGCCAGGGTCTGGCTCACAGCAGCTGCCAGGTTGCCCCCAGCACTGTCCCCGCAGACAGTGACCCGGGCAGGATCCACGCCGTAGTGCTGCAGGTGCTGCAGGAAGTGCTGGGTGGCGTTCAGACAGTCTTCGTATGCAGCGGGGTATTTGTGCTCAGGGGCTAAACGGTACCTGGGGCACGGAGACAAGTGTGAGAGAAGGAAATGTCAGTAGTAGTAACCAGAAAATGGTCTCGTGTGCTGTTCCTCAGCCCTACCATGTTGGAGTGGTTTGGTTCTAGGTTAGGATCTTCAGTGCCTCCAAACAGTGCTTATTGCAGACAAGCTGTAAATGGTGAGTTCAGTCACAAGGACTCACTGAAGAAGGATTGTCTCCGATTAATGATCTGACCAAGGAATTGTACAGTTCCTAGTGACGCTGAAAACTCCCTCTGTACTCCTAACAAGATTATTTATTAATTGTGTGCCTCTGCTTCCTGCGTTTAAAATGGGAGTATTTCAGTGGGATTATTCTCTTTTCCCATAGTTCCCAATTGCTTGGAGCATCTTATTACATGTCCATATGTTCAGCACAAGGAAGACTTTTTTCACCTAAGTCTTTAATTAGCTTTTATAGACTTCCTTAGTGTGACAAATATTTCCATTTGTATCTTTTCAAAGTATCTCTGGGCATGAATAGTTAAGAGCTGCGAAATCTTTGTTATCACTACTTTTCTCTTTATGGACTTGACTGAATCCCATAGAAATTCCTCTGCCAAAAAAGAACATCTCCAAAACCAGCGCAGCTCTGCTGCGGTCCCACAGCAACAATAATCTCCCAACACCAGAACTGTGTAGTGTTCACTTACTGCACAGACACAACCACCGAGTCACTCTCCCTGGAGAGGTAGCGACACACCTTTTCATAGGTATCTGCAAAAGAAATACTGTTGTCAGTGCTTCGCTATTGCCCTCAGCTTTGAGACAGCCTAAGGAATGTCCATTCCAGAAAGGCTTCAGACTTTGTCTCAAATCACACACTCATCTTATTTCAATCTTCTAAAAAGATGAGAATATTCTTTCTACACTACTCCAGTTCCTCCAGGAAGTATCTTACCAAGGCTTCCGAATACCCAGCCTCCTCCATGAAAGAAGAGGATGCCTCTCCTTGGCCCATCTGAGGTAGCTTTAGGCTGATAAACCCTCACAGGTACTTCGTTAAACTGCAGATCCTGGATAAACAGCTTTGGATCCAGCCCTAGTTTCCGTCCCTGTCGCACGTATCGGCCAAAAGTGATTTGGCTGCAAAGCCCAGTCTTCTCCAAAATCCTTCCCTGTTAAAGGTAAAAGACATTAAGGCACCTTTAAAAGTCTGGATTAGCCAGGGTATAAAAACTCTGCATCATGCTTACATCAAACTTATTTGGGGGAAATTTTAAAGAAACACAGAACTCTGATCTGGAAATGAAACAATTTTCCCACGTTCTCACATCCTGCAGTCTGTAGAAAAATTTACTTGCACTACTCAAATCCAGGGTCATTGTAACACCACACCAGAAATTTTATATAGACCAGCCAAACCGGTTGTCTTTGAGTACATATTTTAATCATCAGCATTGTCCTGCACACATCCGTGGTCATTCTTGTTCCATCTATACTTGATAACAACAACGAAATACCATACATAGAAGCAGTTCTTCATTGCTGAAACTAATATTCATTAATTAGACCAAAGAACTCAGTGAATTTGCAGATCTAAAGTGCCGAGCTGTGTTGTGCAAGTTAGTTACCGCTTTTTATTTGCACAACAGATCCACTAAGCAAAATTAAGTTGCTTCCTTTCCCAACGCTCTTGCAATGCTCTTGCAAGCTAGAATATAAATCTAATGTAGTAAGTAAACAAACAAGAAGCTGGGAATCAAACGGTTCACCGTTCACTGGCTGAACAAGATCCCTCTTTTTAATGCCCGGTGAGTCTGTCTTGTCACCTGCTAGTGGGGTTCAGGATTGCTGGGCAGCTTTGTCAGTAAATTTAATTTAAAGAGGATGTAAATCGTTTAAGAATTTGTGCGGAGGAAAACAAAGTCTGTGTGATAGCAGGGGTGATGTTTGTGGCTAAAGGAGTGACAAAACTGAAGATTTTAAGAAATTCAAAGACAGCAAGTAACAGAGGCAGAGCTGAGGAGGGCTCTAATGCCGTTTATGCAACGCCGCCAAAGGGAGTCCAGGGATTAAGTAAAGCAGCCTTAACCAGATTGTGTGCCATAAATGTCAGCCGCGGCAGGAGCAGCTGAAGGGCTGCAGCTTTCCTCGCGCAAGGTGATTTCGCCTGAAGGTGCGGGCAGTTATCAGGCAAAACACCAGTCCAGCCGCGAATTCGGGGCGGCCATCAGCCGGCCGCAATCCCCGCTAACTCGCCCCAGCACGTTCCGCAACCGGGAACGCGGTTCGCCCGCGACGTGGGCAGCGCTCCCCGCAGCAGCCGGGCCGGGGCAGTGTCCGCACCAGGGTGCCCGGGACAGCATCCTCAACCGGGGGGTGCCCGGGGCAGTGTCCGCCCCAGGGTGTCCGGGACAGCATCCTCAACCGGGGGGTGCCCGGGACAGCATCCTCAACCGGGGGGTGCCCGGGGCAGTGTCCGCCCCAGGGTGTCCGGGACAGCATCTTCAACCGGGGGCTGCCCGGGGCAGTGTTTGGCTCGGCGGCGCCCGGGAGCAGCATCCTCGACCAGGGGATATCGGGGGCAGCGTCCGGATGGGGGGGTACCCCGGGCAGAACCCGATCGGGGGTGCTCACCGCATCCCCTCCCCGCGATGCGGCACCGCCAGCATCCCACGGGGACAGCGGGACACACGGACCCTGCCCGCGGCTCCCCGCGTTTGTGCGGCCGCTGCTCCCCCCAGCCCGCGGGTGCCCCCCGAANGGTTCAAGGAGGCCCGGCGTGACCTGCGCGCGGTACCGGGGAACGGACGGGCCCGGCGCCGCCTCCCGCCGCCCCGGCGCTGCGCTGGCACGGCCCCCGCCGCTCCCGCTGCCCTCACGCCGCGATCCCCTGCGAGCGGCTGCCTGCGGGAGGGCAAAGGAAGGGCTGGCTGCCCGTGCTCGGTGAAGGGCAGCCCTTGCGCAGGGAAATCTAAGGGAAGTCAGCGTTTGCTTTCGTAAAAAGTCCTGTTTTTCTCAGCCCTGTAGGGTTTTTTGCCTTTTATCCAGAGGATTTCCTTAGGACGAGGAGCAATGGGCGTAAACTAAAACGCAAGTTTCACCACAGCATGCAGAAGAACTTCTTTACATTGAGGGTGACAGAGCACTGGGACAGTGCCCCCGTAGGGTGTGGAGTTTCCCTCTCTGGAGACATTCCAAGCACACCTGGATGTGTTCCTGCATCACCTGCTCCAGGTGACCCTGCCTTGGCGGGGGATTGCACTGGATGATCTCCAGAGGTCACTCCCAACCCTAGCAATTCTGTGATTTCCATGTCCTCAGTCTGTCCGTTCTGAGTGTGCTCACTGCTGTTCTTCCTTGCTTTCATCAGCAGGGTGTAATGAAGCATCATGTCAGGGAATAAATATACTGTCTCATCCTGTAAATAAAACTCAAGCCATGGAGAAAGCACAAATTGACAGATTCTAGCACAGAATCACAGCACAGATTCTGCAAAAGTTAATACTGGAGGGCAGTATTAACTTCAGAAGAACATGAAAACATTTTGCTTCATATTCTCTCTTTAAGCTGTACCTTTCAGTACACACAGACCAAGAGGCCAGTTCACTGATCCTTCCTCTCCTCCTAAAACCATTTCAGCATTTGCTCTCAACACTATATCCTGCCCTTGGTGGGCATAGTGGAGACCTTCCAAAATTAAATAGGATTTTGTAGAGCTACAATTATTTCAAAATCAGACCAGCCCTTACTTGCCTCCAGCTGGGTGTCCCCCATCAACTCTGGCCTTGCACTGCTACTTTTGCAGCCATGGAATATTTGCTCAATCTCCTCACTGAGATCTTGATCTCTGCCTGTTTCTCCAGAGTTTTCCTCTATCATCTCTTCCTTGCAGCTCACTATCTACTTACCTTGTACCTTTTAGCTAAACAAAGTCACGCTTTGGAGCTTATCAAATAGACATCACAAATAACCTGGCTGTAATGAACAGCATTTAATCCAAATCATTCCACATAGATTATTTGTATAGAAGTAAATAATTTAGTATTTAAAGACAAGGAATCAATCAGATGCCAATTTGAAAAAAACAGCGCACATAGAAAAATTGTAAAGATTGGACTGTCAGGAGTCTCACGAGGAAAAGATCTGTGTTAATTTGAAGTTCATGGATATCAGAATTAATATTTTACACATCAAAAGGTGTCACATTCTTGCAGACCAGCACTACCTGAGGTTCGAGAGCCTAAGCAGAGACATTAGTGGGAGAAGCATAATGAGGGAGCTCTTTTTACAGGCCTTTTATAAATGCAACAACCCTATCCAATCCCCTTTTCCCAGATGGGGCACAGACAGAGACAACACAAGTAACAGAAGGAAATGTCGTAAGTGTAAATACAAAATTTCTACAGCACCCTGTGTTGGAGTAATTTTTCCCTCAGAAAAAAAAAAAAANCAAACTACCATGATCAAATAGGTTTACGATTCCATGGAATCCATCCTCGAGGTGGCACCAGGTCACTCGAACCCCATTGTCCTCCAGCCTCTTCTTGTACAACAAGCCATCGTCCCGCAGCACGTCGTACTCGCAGGTCAGGATGAAAGATTCTGGAAGCTGCCGAATGATTGTGTCTTCAGCGAACAGTGGGCACAGGGTGGGCTCACGGATTCTTTTCACCTTCTCAAAAACTCCAGGCTTGAATTCACGAGGCTTGTGTGGTTTGTAGCCTCTGACCTTAAATTCCTCAGGGATGTTGTCTGGACTCACCCACTTTCTATACTTCAGCCTCATGTCTGGAGGAATATGAGAGCCCTCCAAGACCTCTTCCAGATTTGATGCATCCCCTTGTACGTACTGCAAAGCATAGAACACAGCACGTTCCCGGAATAACAGAGGGACTCCCCGATT
>VZTG01004409.1:112845-158966 GCA_013397845.1 Melanocharis versteri
GCACGGGCACCCGCCCGAGCCGCGCGTCCTCCTGCCGCACCCCCGGCGCCGCGCCCGGCCGCCGCCCGGAGAACACGAGGCGCCTGACGGCCAGGCTGCTGCACAGCTCCATCTTCTCGCAGATCCTGCCCTGGTGGGGAGAGGGAGGACAGCCGGCGTGAGCTGAGCGGAGGCCGCGCGCGCGGGCAGCCCTGAGGGGGCACCGGGTGAGGGGCAGCCGCGTGAGGGAGAGCCGCGTGAGGGGCAGCTGGCGAGGGGCACCGGGAGAAGGGCAATTGGCGNGCAGCTGGTGAGGGGCACCAGGAGAAGGGCAGTTGGCGAGGGGCAAATGGTGAGGGGCCTCTGGCGAGGGGGCACCTGGATGAGGGCAGCTGGTGAGGGACACTCGGTGAAGGGGCACCTGGTGAGGGGCAGTTGGCGAGGGGCAAATGGTGAGGGGCTTCTGGCGAGGGGGCACCTGGATGAGGGCAGCTGGTGAGGGGCACCAGGAGAAGGGCAGTTGGCGAGGGGCAAATGGTGAGGGGCCTCTGGCGAGGGGGCACCTGGATGAGGGCAGCTGGTGAGGGACACTCGGTGAAGGGGCACCTGGTGAGGGGCAGTTGGCGAGGGGCAAATGGTGAGGGGCTTCTGGCGAGGGGGCACCTGGATGAGGGCAGCTGGTGAGGGACACTCAGTGAAGGGGCACCTGGTGAGGGGCAGTTGGCGAGGGGCAAATGGTGAGGATTAACTGGTGAGAGGCTTCTGGCAAGGGGTAGCTGGTGAGCGGGCACCTGGATGAGGGCAGCTGGTGAGGGACACTCAGTGAAGGGGCACCTGGTGAGGGGCAGTTGGTGATGGGGCTCCTGGTGAAGGGCAATTGGTGAAAGGGCAGCTGGTGAGGGAGCACTTGTCAGTGCTCCCAAGTGTCTCTCATCCCTCTAAGGTTTTTGGGATTTCTGTTCTTGTCTTAAAAAGCATCCAGTCTGCCATTACTGGTACTTCCATTACCCAGCCTTCCATGTTACTGGAAAGCCCCAAGAATGGCCTGAAAACATCATGTGTGCTTAGCTAAAGTGGAAATCAAAGCCATCTCACTTTTTATAAATAACTTAATTTTAAATTTAATTGGGGAAGCTCAGTTTATAAAGCTTGGGCTCTTATGGTTGACTTAATCCTTATGTAATAGGGAAAATTTGACTGAGGTCTAACAGAAATGATTTTCCAGAAACTGTCCTCTCAAGTCAGCCCCCAGAAGAAAAAAGCCATCATTTAAGCCTTGAGGGAGCCAGCAGGATTCTGGTATTTACACATACAACAAAAATAACATCTAACAACATTTCTGGCAGAAGTCACAGCAGAGTTACTCACCAGAGTAGATGCAACAATCAAAACAGCAACAATAACTCGAAGTTTTCCAGGATTGCTCACTCCAGGAGGGATGCTGCAATTGGCGTACTCAGTTTGAATTGTTCTTATGATTGCTGATAGGAATGAAGCAACAAAAATCACCAGCAGTATCACTGGCAGTAGATAAAAAAATGCCATTTCGTGTATCCAGAGGTGATGTGTCTTCACGCCTATGTGTGATTTGGCTTTTTCAGGTAACAGTAAGGCCTGGAGCAGTCCCAGTTGCAAGAGATCTCTCAGGTGTTGTTCACTTTAAAGTCTTTGGAAATGTTGTGCAATGTGCCAGCAGTTATCACATTGGAGAAGAGTCATTGTGCTTAATTTCCTGTTTATCTTTATGGTAATTGTGGGACTGATAAAGGGTCTGGTATTGAACACGGATTTCTTGGATTGTGGATGATAGCAGTGAGTGCTCAGAGACTGCTGTTGAGTCCTGAATGCAGTTCCAATCTATGACAGAGAGCCAGAGCATGAGGAGGTTCAATTGCCCCTTGTAGCTGATCTGCAGCATTTGCTTCCTGCATTGTGGGCATGCTTTACGTAGTTTGGAGTACATACTTTTTAAAAGGACATTTAGAAAAGAAAATGGGAACAAGGGAGGGATGGGGGCAAAGGTAAGTAACATGCTCTGCAAAAGTAAATGTATCAGTCTTATTTTGTTGTTAGATTATTTGGGGCTTGAAGCAACCTGGGCTAGACCAGGTGTCCCTGCCTATGGCAGAGCATTGGAATGAGATGAGCTTTAATGTTCCTTCCAACCCAAACCATTCTGTGATTCTAGGATTCTATTCAAGCACAAGAACAAGTTTTTCAATGTACCCATATGTTTGATGAACACAGGAAAACACTTAAAGCATTTTCCCCATTGTAATTTAAACAAAGCTGTCAAGAGAGTATTTCTGTTGGGAACAGTTGCAGTTCTAACTGTCAAGGTAACTAATGTGACTTCATTTTTTAGAGTATAAAATACTGGTTACCTGGCCAACAGACATCTTCTTCAAATTGGTGACTGGGAATCTTAAACTCAGGTGCTACGTGTAGCAGAGAGTACAGGCTGTGCATTATAGCACTGTAGTGTCAGTGTCTTTCTCCTTTGCCAAAACACACACTTCTAGGAAGAATGAAACCATTGACTGTAATTGAATAAAATAGGTCAGACCAGATGTTGGCTTCAAATTTTATTGCATCTTTTATATATACTGAGAGAGTTGCAAGTATCTAGTCCAAAGAGATGATTAAAACAGGCAGACTGTGCATAGACTACTTCAAACAGCACTAAAAGAAACTTTCATAGTATTCCTAAATTATCTTTTATGGTGATCACACTGGCATAATTGCTTATTAACGAATTGTCCTATCAGAATTTCTTATATGGAATTTGGAAGCATAAAAGACACAGAAATTTGTCAGTTCTTACAGAAACAAAGAAAAATGTTGCTATAAGCTTCTTAGAAAATTGACAATATTATCAAGACCCCTTTTTCCAGCTGGAAATGAAAACCAGTCACTATTAAGTGAGTTTATGATTCCATGGAATCCGTCCTCGAGGTGGCACCAGGTCACTCGAACCCCATTGTCCTCCAGCCTCTTCTTGTACAACAAGCCATCGTCCCGCAGCACGTCGTACTCGCAGGTCAGGATGAAAGATTCTGGAAGCTGCTGAATGATTGTGTCATGAGCCAGCAGTGGGCACAGGTTGGGCTCACAAAATCTCTTCACTGTCTCAAAAACTTCAGTTGTACAGTCAAGCAGCACATGTGGTTTGTAGCCTCTGACCTTGAATTTCTCAGGGATGTTGTCTGGACTTACCCACTTTCTATAATTAAATTTTATATCTACAGGAATATGGGAACCTTCCAAGACCTCTTCCAGTTTTGTTGCATTTCCATTTAGATACTGCAACATGTAGAAAGCAGCACGTTCCCGGAATAACAGAGGGACTCCCCGATTCTGATGATAGGATGGTAAATTGAAGTCCAGTGCCTGAAGGCCTGGGTAGATGAGGATCTGAGCACGGAGTCTGGGCAGGTCTGAGCTGCCTGCCAGGGTCTGGCTCACAGCAGCTGCCAGGTTGCCCCCAGCACTGTCCCCGCAGACAGTGACCCGGGCAGGATCCACGCCGTAGTGCTGCAGGTGCTGCAGGAAGTGCTGGGTGGCGTTCAGACAGTCTTCGTATGCAGCGGGGTATTTGTGCTCAGGGGCTAAACGGTACCTGGGGCACAGAGACAAGTGTAAGAGAAGGAAATACTAGTTTTACATGTATTGCTAAAGTCCTGGTTCCTGCAACCAGGAATACCCTGATTTCTGCAGAATTTTCATTGTCTCCGCAGGATTACCATCAATAAGATGTAGGTAGTGCAGGTTATTTTGTTATGATATCATCTGTTTATGATGTCTCGTACTCAGCTGCCAACTATATGTAGGTTTAATTGACAACCATTTAGTTGCTTTCTGCTTCAGTTTTTCATGGGTTGGACAGAAATGACAGTACATCTGGTTTATATCTTTGTTACGTAAAGTTATGTTACATATCCTCATAATCCAGACCATTATGCCAGGATTTTGTTAATGTATTAGCTTGTCATTCACACTGTGCTCCTCGAAGCATCAAGCAGGCTTTCCTTGAATAAGTGTTAAGGAGATCATATAGCTTACTATCTGTTTACAATCAGTTTTGAGTTTGCAGTTTGAAAATACTGATTAAAAACTTCATTTTCCAACTAGATATCCGAAAGTATAATTTGTGATGTAATCAGACAGTGAAAACAGCCGAAGTGAGTCCTCAGTGTGTCCAAACAGCAGCAGAATTAATTTGTAAATCACACACTTGAGAAGTCCCACAGAGACATTTCTCTGAGGAAGATTGTTGCTATGACTGAGGGGACAGGAGGTGATATTTACACTATAGGAAATAATCTCTCAAAATCAGCATGAGCAAAGACTCACCCCACAGATACAACCACAGATTCACTTTCTCTGGCAATAAAGCGGCACAGCTTTTCGTGAGTCTCTGAAAGAGATTTGGTGGGGTTGGGGTTGGGGTTGGGGTGGGATTTCTCTTCACAGATGTTATCTACTGGAGAAGTCAAAGAACTGCGAGGAGAAAATGCTCTCTACTTTTCTCTGCTGCCCCCTACACAGCTCATCAGTTTTTTTGTACCTCCTCATCTTCCTATTTCAGTATTTTTTCCCCTTATATCATTGTCCTGTAAGAAAAATCACATAATCCTCAGCAGATGCCTTCTTCTGGCAGCAAGAATTATGAGGTTGAACCTGTGGTTATACTCAAAGTTTGCAGCTGCTACGGATCAAGAAACAACCTTTGCTACTATTTAAGAAGTATATATTTCTTTAACTGAACTATTCCTGTTAGATATCTTACCAAGACTTCCAAATACCCATCCTCCTCCATGAAAAAACATAACTCCTCTCCTTTGGCTGGCAGATGGAGCCTTAGGCTGGTAAATCCTTACAGGCACTTTCTCAAACCACAGATCCTTGATGAAGAGCTTCGGATCCGCCCCCAGAGGCTTTCTTCCTTGCATGTACCGCACAAAGCCTACCTGAGTGCAGATGCCAATGTTTTCCAAAATCCTTCCCTGTTCAAAGGCAAAGAGAACAGAGAGCTCACTCGAGAGATTCTGTATTTTCCTGAGGAAAGGAACTGTTTGAACAGTAAACTCACGGTGCCTAAGTCATGTATTTTTAGGGCAATAATAAACTAAGAGAGTAGTTGAACAGGTATAGGAGATAACTGAACAGGTAACAGCAGCATCAGGAGAGGTTATGAGAGAGTTACATGAACCAAAGAACAGAATGCCAAACAATGCAACATTAACAGACTGGTGAAGTAGATCCCTCTGCTTCCTCAGTGGGTCCTTTACCTAAAATTGAAAGCAAGTTTGGTTTTTACTGGTTATTCTATCCTTGCTCCCCAGAAGATGTGAAAACATAGTGAAAGATGATCATTCTGGTGCTGATTTTCAGCAGACACTTGCCCAAAGTAGAGTTGACTGAGTTAAGAACATGTTTGATAATTGCTTTTTGATCCGTCTCCTGAGTCTCACTGATGTGTGCCATGCACTGAGAAGAAGATCCTGAGATATTTAGTAGGAATGAACTTCTGTTCATTCTCTGCGCCATAGGGGATATTCATGGCAGGTACCAGAAAATGAATACAAATCAGAGCTAGTGCTCCAACATAACTTTGCGTGAATAAAAAAAAAAGGCATGGCCTCTGTTTTGAAATGCATCGTTCAGCCATGCCAATCAGTACCTCGGTCCTTAGGAATATTTGGATCAAGTTCATAATATTCAGGATTCTGTTATGAATATTTCTAATTAGACAGCCACATTTGCATGGATTGTCAGTAGTGTTGTGACTCTCAGTATATTTATCTACGAAAGGCCTTTTTTTCAGCAATTCCAGCTATATATAATATTCTCCATGCCTGATCTTGAGGAAAGATTTCTTGAAGAAGCTAAGACATTTTGCAATATACTGATTTTAATTTTTTACAGAAACTAGTCCTAGTGTCTCCAGTTGTATACAATCATGCTAAAATGATTTGTTCTTTTGTATTTGCTGTTTTCCAAGCAGGAATGGAACAATACCAAGAATATTTTAACTTTTACGTTCAACTTGTTTGTTTTCTTTCACCCTGTGTTGTTTTCATTGCAGCACACAATGCTGGTTTATGGTGGGCAGTGGATTGATGATTAAAAAGAACTGGCTTTTCCAGCCACTTAAGTGATGTAATCTCTTTCTAATTACGACTTCTGTGCAGCCAAAGCATGAGAATGTATATTTAGAATTTTTTGCTATGGTTGACCATAATCTAGAATATTTCTGACAGAGAATTTTTTTCTCTTTGTTTTCCTTTTGAAATTTTAAATGTCTTGTACCTCTTTGCAGATATTCCATTAAATTAATTTAGTAAATATATGCACAACCTCTGTTATCTTCTGTCTCATGCCATGTCTCATCAGAGCATCTCTACACCCATCATTATATAGAAATACCTGTGATTCAGTGAGCTCCTCTGTCAGCAGAGCTCACCAGATGTTGAGTGCTGCTCTTGGAGACTGATTACCTTCCCACGCTTTTACAGGCTGCTTCACCTGGAGAAGTTCAGCTGGCCAGAGCCCCTCATTCCCATGAGACAATCCTGCTTAGTTGCTGCAGGAGTTACATAAATGTGCTTTGGGCAGAAGAATTCCTTCAGCTCCTCTTGGGCAATGTTATCTAGTTTTGTCATTTGTGCGACAGAAACTCTCCCTTCCAAAAGCCAAATCTGAAATGTTCAGCTTCTCACTTTATATTCAAAATAAATACAGAATTCTCATCCCCATGCCCAAGAACACCTTGAAAGCACAACCCAGAAACATCTGGTATAGTCTGAACCAAGAATGGAAATACAAATGATCCAACATGGATAAACATAATTAACCAAATCATTGCTAGGTCAGCTCGAGTCAGGGCAGAAGCACAGTCAGACTTTCATACACTTGCGTTAAGGCAGCATTTAGGTACCGCCTAAGATGGAGCTGGGCAGGACTGGATTAGAGCAGTGCAGTGTCAAAAGTCTGGCAAAAGTTTCTTTAGCAACACTCAGCCCAATAAAACATGCAGTATGACAGCAATGCCCTGCTCTCCTCTCTAGAACGTAATTCCGTGCAGGGTTCTAGCACGGTAGTAAGTTTAAAATCTACAGGTTTGCTGTTTTTCCCCCAGAAATCACACCAGGTTCACTTACCACCACAGCTGTGCATATTAAAATTATATGAATGATTCGGAGCTTTGCAGGCTGATTCACTCCAGGAGGAATTTCTGAGTTGGAAAAATCAAAATTAATTGCCCCTATGACCAACAGTATAAATCCAGCAAGAAAACCAGCTAAGAATAACACCAGCACTGTGAGTACAACTGCCATTTTGCTGAACTGCAGTGATCTGATATGTCTTTGATTTGACTTTCCAAGATATATTTGGCTTGTTACTTCCTGATTCTTTGTTCATCTTCCTGTTCTTTGTTTGCTCCAGTAAAACCCTCCCCCCTCCCTTTTACAAATACATTAGCAGGTATCTTTCCCTCTCCCACTTTCTCCCCCCCCATTCCCATTATCTCACAAAAGATAAGTTGGTCAAAGTCCTTGATTTGTTAACAGATCTATGCCAGCAGCATTTTGGAATTTTTGCAAGAAACCAGTGCTTAGCTGGGAGGAGAATGTCATGGATGAACTGCATTAGTATTAAATTATTTGGAGGTGAAAAATGGACAGAGGGCATTTGTGTGCTTTAAGTTTATGGCACTATAAAACACCCATCTGAAGAGTTTCCTCAGGAGTGGGAACCTGCATGTAACGATTGTCACTCAAAAGGGCCAAAGGGATTGTCACCAGTGCTCTTTGGAAAGGTGCACTTAAAGAATTCTGTCATTACCCAAATCTCAGGTCTTTTTAGTATTTGTGTTTTGTTCTAACAGAAGAACATGCGTTAAAAAAGCCACAGGAGGCTGACTTTTGATTCATGATCAGGTGACCTTGTTGAAGGTAACCTTCAGTAACTGCGCAACAAGCACAGCTTAAAATGACTTAAGATAACCAGTGATTAAAGAGTTTGAAATCAAAGTGCTTTATCTTGTTCTTGCTGAGGAGTAGGATTGTGCTAATGTAGAGAATGTGTACTTTAAATGATGTAAATGAATTAACTGTGAATCTAAGTCTGCAACTCTTAAACAACTAGGATGTCAGAATATGTAAATTGCAGATTCACAGGGAAAGGAAAGAGGTAAAAATCTAACCTTACTAGGTAGCAATGTGGGGGGTTGGTTTTTTTTTGTTTGGTGTTTTTTGTTGTTGTTAAGTCAGATTATAAGTGATGGGGGGAAAGTACCATGTCATTTTACTTACAAAACTTTATAAAAAATTAATTTCATATCGTTCTTCTAGTGAGAAGTTGAGTGTTTTTAATAGGGCACATGGTCATCATAAAATATTCTGAAGTAGAAGGAAATCTTGTTTTAAAAATCAGCAAAAGCCCAGATTTGAAAAAAAAAATAGTCCATCCAGCAGTGTTTGTGGACTTTCAGTTTGTATTGTGTTTTCACAGTTACGTGGTCATATCCAGTTGTTTGGTAGGTTAATTACTGACCACAGCACAGATGTGACCAGGTAGAAATGGCAAGATTGTGGTCTCTGCCTGCCTGCGTTGTGTTGTTCCTTTCACCACAGGGGGTTCAGTTGGGTTTATCAGTCAGTACGTGTTTAGCAAATGTAACTCTCACTCTTATAACAGAAATATTTGCAGTGCTAGTTTTTATTTTTTATTGTTGAAAGCATCACAGAATCACCATAGCATTACAGTGATGATATAGACAAAATTGTGCTTCTCTGCCTTCTTTACATGATTTTCAGAACTTTTTCAACACAGCAGAACAGGTAGCCTTGAGCATAAGATAATCTTGAAAGAAAAAAAGGGCTGTGGAAAGGTCTCACCTCTGTTCTTCTCTAACATTCACACACTCACGGAAGTTCAGGGGTTCCAGTTTGAGAATGAAGTTCCAGAATGAAACATCATTTCTCAGATCTCAAACAAAATCAAACCCACACTAGTTCCAATTTAGGGTTTCCGCTCCAGACAGGAGCCTTCCTTTTGACTTCCCTATTTCTGGAGCAGTGTAGTCTTTGTACGGACTAACCCTGGAAATTAAATTCATGGCTGCAATTTCAGTGTCTGCTGTAAGACTTCATAGAAGCTGAGTTCTCCATCTGATACCATCAACACCTCCTATCTGTCACACGCGTCAAAGCAGACCTCAGTTGTTGTCTGCAGCATTTCTGGGCTGTTGAAGAATCTTCAGGGAGATTCTTGTCTCTTGCCTTCAGTGTGTGCCAGCCGTGCAAAGATACTGGAATTACTATAATTTTAGTGAAACAGGATGTGCTAGGTGCCTTGCCTTTGCATGTCGGTCTTATTGGTGTGTTTTTACAAGAATATTTTCTAGAATGGTGGCACTTTAAATGATCTTAACGTTTGTTTGAGAGTCACCACAGAAGCAGAAATCAGAAACTACAAAATGCAGTCAAAATCCAAACCATAAATCAAAAGTGTTTATATTCCTTGCCAAGTATAAATTCATCAAAGATACTGCATGACTTGCATCTTTCTTCTGAAAAATACTTCTATAAACTGTTTATATAATTCACAATACTGTCCATTATCTTATTTCCAGATAAAAAGGAAAATATCCCGTAGCCAAAAAAGGCTAAAATTCCATGGAAGCCATTCTCACAATGATACCAGGTCACTTGAACACCATTGTCCTCTAGTCTCTTCTTGTATAACAGACCATCATCCCTCAATACATCAAACTCACAGGTCACAATGTAGGACTCGGGGAGCTGGCAAATAATGGAATCTTCAGCTAAAAGTGGGGAAAATGTTATAGCCAAAATTTCTTTGACAGCTTCATGGACTTCAGGTTTATATGATGTGGGTTTTGGTGGTACGTAGCCTCTAATCTTAAACTCGTCAGGAATAAGGTCAGCACTTACCCATTTTTTATACTTTTGTCTCATACTCTCAGGAACATGGCAGTTCTGTAGAACATCTTTCCAAACTGTGGGTTTTCTGTTAAGGTAGCGAAAACAGAAGTAGATGACCATCTTCCGGGGCAACATGGGGACGAAAGCATTCTGCTGGTAGGAGGGCAAGTGGAAATCCAGCCCCTGGAGCCCTGGGTAAAGAAGGATCTGAGCACGGACTTTTGGCAGATCTCTACCATTCAGCAGTATTTGGCAAACAACTGTAGCAAAATTAGCTCCACAGCTGTCACCACTAATGATGATGAGACCAGGATCTACGTGATACTCTTCTAAGTTCCTCATGAAGTATAAGGTGGCATTGAGGCAGTCAAAATATTGCCCTGGGTAGGGGTGTTCAGGAGCCAGACGGTACCTGAAATGTCAAAGACTGTGGTTATTGTCAGTGGAGTTATAAACATGCAATTTGTGTTGTTTGCAGTTGCTGTGGTAGTTATGTAGACTTTTTTTTCTTAATTTTAAAGATTGTATTTGGGTTTAACTAGTGTAGATTGGAAGGCCAAACTAATGATGCTACTTTAGAATACTTTGCCTATAAGCACATTTCTACATTAAATGAAAGGTTTAAGTGAAAAATAGGGATGCAATCTAAAATAGTAAATATTTTCAGCATATTTGTCAGAAGAGTTTCAACTGAGAGCTGTATTCTCATAAATACTTCTAAGGAAAAGTAGCACTTACCCAACAGACACAACCACTGAGTTGCATTTTTTGGCCATACAGCGGCATACTCTTTCAAAGGCTCCTAAAGAGAAAGTTTATCAGAAGTGGTGATTTGAAAATCAAATACCCTTTTGAAATGAAAATATAGATCCCTGAACATACACTGTGTGGAAGGCCCTGCAGCATGAGACTGATAAGAACCTTGTACTATGGAACATGGTCTTTACACATTAACACATTTTCTGTTGGTCAGTGGGCTCTCAGGGCATCACACAAGCATGTAAGGATGGTGATACAGGGAAAACCCAGAAATCTGTTTGGGGTTGTCTCACATCTCACCTGGTGGTCATCAAAAGGTGTCTAAGGAGCGTAAACTGAGGACAAACAGGAACAAGGAGCATACAGGAATTTGAGGCTCAGGGCGCTCCTCTGAGACAGCAGCTGTCTTAATACCTAATGCCCTTGATTACTATTGCTTCTGTGAATTATCCAAACCACTTCTTAAGCCCATGGTTTTAACCTTAACCATAACAGCTTTGTGCAGGGAGGAGTTCTCCCGCTTGCTTGTAAAGGTGTGAAGAGCCATTTCTAGTTGCTTCTTTGGTACTTGGCATTCACTGCTTCCACGTGGTGACATTGACTTGTACTGTAAGAGATGGTGGATAAATCCTCCCCCGTTTAACTTCTATTGCTTCTCATGATTTTGTAGTCACTTAGTGTATCTGTCTTTATGCATCTTTTGCAGCCTGAAGAGTCATAGTCTGTTCACATATTCTCTGCACAGAAACACTTTTCTCACCTAGGCAGCCTCTCCAAGTCTTTCCAGTACTGCTCTATCCTTTTTGAGGAGTGGGAACCAGAGCTATAAGCACTATACTATATTTAGATACCCCATGGATTTATTACAGTGGCATAAAGAAGTTTCCCGTTTTGTCTTTCCTTTCCTACTAATAGTTGCTAGCATTTTATTTGCTTTTTGACTGCTAGTGTGTACTATGTCAGCATTTTCAGGCAACTTCCTACCATAATCCTAAGATCTCCTTCCTGCAGGATCTTCTTCCTGCTCCGGCTTGGAGTCCATTGCTTCATTTGTAAGGTCAGGATGCTCTGTTCATCTGTTTGACTTCTCTACATGCCATTTCACCTGTCATTTTATTGTCTGATCCTCTGCTGTCATAAAGACATTCTGCAGTTTTTCAGCCATCCATTTATGACCATCAGAGGACTTGATACCACATCAGCTTGCACCATCTTTTCTGTGTTTGAATGAATTGATTAGCACTGCTCCCAGCACAGATCTCATGGGAATCTCACAGGAGCTTCCCATAACCCATCCTTTTTTCTGTCTTTCAATCAGCTGTAATCCAAATGAAAAGCCTTCCCTCTTGTGTCATGGGTGTGTAGCCTCTTTAAGAGACTCTTCCGGAAATCAAAGTGGGTTTTAGGAACTCAGTCTCCTTTATTCATATATTTGCTGACGTAAAAAACTTAAATTGATCAAACTGATAAAGAGTGGGTTTAGACTAGATATTAGGAAGAAATTCTTCCCTGTGAGATTTGTGAGGCCCTGGCACAGGATGTGAGAAGCTGTGGCTGCCCCATTCCTGGAAATGTCCAAGGCCAGGTAGGACAGGGCTTGGAGCAACCTGGAATAGCAGAAGGTGTCCCTGCCTGTGGTGGGGACTTGGAATGAGAATGAGACTTAAGGTCTCTTCCACCCAAACTATTTAGTGATTCTGGGATTTGTGAAATGTGACATCCATCGGAGGAATAAGCCATAGTTATCTGTCCACTGGTTCTCTTTAGTGTAGCATCTGCTAATTTGCTGGTTGCAGAATTCAGGCTTCCTAGGCTGGAGATTCCCCAAGTCCTTCTGAAAGCTTGTCAGCATGTTGATTGTTTTCCTGTTATCAAACACCGAAAGGAATTGAAGCCAAAGGTCAGGTCCCACTCTCTGTGCACAGGTATGGCTGTTACATCAAGCCATGCCATGTGAACAGGGACTCAACTGTGCAACTTGGGACGTGGTTTTTTCTTCCAGTGAGAGGAATTCACCTGTCACTTAGATCACAGAATGCCATCCCTGGAGTCCTCACTGCCACCCAGAGTAGCTCTAGACATGAGCCTGACTCCCCACCCAGACTCCCATGCTCTGAATACAGCAGGGTAGGTTATCTGTGCCCCAGTGCAGAGGGGAGCCTGTGGCACAGGAGTTATATTATGTCTCCTGTACAGGGCTGAAAAATGCCAAGAAACTCAAGTCTGCCCAGTATAGTGCAGACCTACCCTTTGAAACAGTAAAGGATTCAATCCCCTCAAATTGCCCTGCCTGACCCCTAGAACAACGTCCAGATTTCCATGTTAGGGTCCTTGACTTGCAGAGAAAGCATTCAGAGCCTTGGCTGCTCAGAAGGAGATCCTGGAGCACTCGGGAAGCTGAACTCCCAGCTGCTGAGACAAGGGTTGTCTCCCTTTCTGGGAAAGAAATGCAGTATCCTCTGCCATGTCACCACAAGAATCAAACTTCCTGAAATTGCTCCTTCATGATTTATATTTTCCCTCATTTGGATTCCTTGTTTGCATGAATGGGAATTTATTTACAGTTTTTTAAAATGTATTTAAATTATTCCTTGGACCCATATCGTATCTTTTATGTAAGATAGGGTAGTCTTAGTAGAGCAGCATCCCTCACTGACAGCTGAGAGCAGGGTGAGGGATTTCTGGATCACAAGTCTCTAGCCCAAAGGAAGCAGAGATGTGAGTCCCTTTAACACAAGACTATTCATTCCACAAATACTTTCCAGTTAGTGCTGTGATTGCAAAGACTGATGACACTGGGAAGGACAGGGCAGACATTGACCGACATATGCCTGAAAAATGTAAAGGTTTGGATTTGACTTGAAAAATAAAACTTGCCCATTTCTTACTAATGCTCCCAAACGTGCCGGCGCCTCCATGAAAATACAGAATTCCTCTTCTTTTGCCAGTGGTTGGGCTTCTGGGCTGATAAATCCTCAAGGGTACTTCATCTACTGTGAGATCTTTGATAAGCAGTTTGGAATCTCTCCATGGGGGTATCCCATCGAGCGCTACTCGCAGTATGGTTAAATCATTGCAGATCCCCAGCTTCTCCAAAATCTTTCCCTGTTGAAAAGAAAGAATTTGGAAGAAGAGGAGTAATGTTGGCTTGTTCCTGAACAGACAGCGTTATTCTATGCACATGCAGTTCAATATGTACAGGATACATCTAGATGTTTGTTTTAAATTTCCATGTGAAACAGTTTCCCAGCATAAAGTGGCTGCAGTTTGACTGAAAAATCTGGAGAAGCTTTTAAGATTAGTCATATCAATTTTATGAGTTAATTTAACATGTTTTGGGTTCATATATCAATGCTTACAGGCTTCAGGAGTGTGAATTGCTTTTTCTTTTTTTTCCCCCCTTAAGCCATTATCCTCCAGCTCCCAAATATCCTACCTAAGAAAGAGTGAAATTCCCAGGTTAAGAAATTTAACTTACTGCGACCATGGTTGTAATCAATAAGGAGTGGAAAAAACGAAGCTTTAGAGGTTGCTCAATTCCAGGTGGCAGTTCTGAGTTGAAAAAGTCGTATAATGCAGCCCCCAAAAACAGTGCTGGTATTAAAACAGGAGAAATAAAAAACATTCCTATAATTGCTAAAGTTGTATAAGCAGATGCCATTTCACTTCAATGGGAGTGAATGCTATAAAACCAATGCTGTGTTAAGCCTTGTCTTCAAGTGCATCTAAGGTGTCTTCACGGGAGACTGAGTGCTCAGTTCATATGCAGAAATTAAATGTTTATTAATGTTGCAATGCAATGTAATGCAGTTTTCTCCACCCTTCTTTTGCTAATGATACTATTGGCAACACTTAAATGCTTTCTTTGTACCCTTTACAAAAGGTGGGATTCAAACTACATGGAAGTGATTAATACTATGAGCTCTTCACTAACAAGGAGAAATTATAATTCAGAGAGGCCCGGATTTGAAGATGATCTCTTTAGTTTGTAGTGGATTCATTTTGGATAGACATTCCTGTTGCAGTGTTAAATTCTAGTGATATGGGGCTACTTGCATTTGTCATCAAGGTGTATGTACACTTCTCTGAGAAGAAAAATACTCAAATCCACATTTTTTTTATAAACTCTGTTTTACAGGGGAATGCACTGACACATTCATGCTTTAATTTTGGTTTAAATAAGAGTACATTTGCTCAGTGTTTAAAATCAGTGTAAGCCTTAATGTACATGAAGGTCTCTCCATACACTTGGGGTTGTGTTTGTAGATTCAAGCCACTGTTGTTTCTGGTAAAAGCTTTTTACTAATTAACCCTGAGAGTTTCAAATTCACTGTAATTCTTGTTTGCAGTTCAGTGTAGAGGCATTATGAATACATGTGTATTGGTGAGGGATGGTAACAGTTGGTGGCAGTTGTTTGGTGAAGTAATTTTTCTGGTTTGTGTTCTTCTTACTAGAATTACGTTTTCTACACAATTTAAACTTTACAGCTCCCAAATATTTTGTGCCTTGGCTTTTAAAGTGGAATTTGAGTCTGAAAACTGAGTTAGTCTTCAGTTTCATTAGCACAGTATTTAAATCAAAGCAACACTGACAGCTGATTTGCACAACATTGGCTTGTGAAGGTACGAATGTGTGGGATGAAGCAATGTCATAAATTTGTGCCAAGGTTTGTGAAATAGGGAGATCATTGGAGCCTTTCCTGTCTGAGATTGGCTGATTTGAGGTCTTTCCCTTCCACAGGGTACAAATTTAGGATATAGGTAGTAAAAATGTTAGACTGTAGAGTATTGAAGCCAAACCCAGATGCCCATGGCCAGTGCTCAGCCTGTCCTGAGCTTGTCAGATGTTCTCCACAGGGCTCTGCAGTACAGCTGGGGCAGCCCAGTGGTGCTTGTGGTTATTAGTTCTAGAAATGGTTTCTCTGTAGTGTGATATTATAGCACAGCCCGTGGGGATTTGGCTTTGTTTTGCCATATATTCCTGTAAAAACAGCACAGTTTTACTAAGTGCTTATTTCTGATGTCTGTGCCATCAGTCCAAATATCCTGAAATAAATTCCCACATGGAGGTCAGCTCTGAATATTGTATTTCAGCATTCCTGATGATTTCTTATATTTGAATCCTCAGAGGAGGCAATTTCTGTGCTTTCCAAAGAACCTTTAATCAAGAATAAAAAATTCCTAAAGGTACTTAGGACTTCAGTGGCAGTAAATGTAACTTTTAAAGGCGACCAAAGACAATTAAACACCTGCTATTTGTATGATCAGATTATGAAAGCCTTATACCAAAGAGCGTGTCTGTCTACTGTTAGCTCTATGAGCTCTTGCTGACACCGTTTTGACACAAGACTTCTTCTCCTATTCAGTGAGTCAATAATTAATCAGCTTTAATCAAAACCAAAACACCTCACACATGCCACCTCTGTTTTGAAACCTTGATGGATCTGATGGAGTGGAAGGAAGATTGCTTTACTGTCATTTTATTAAAAAAAAAAATTACAAAGGGACAGTTTGGGGATTTCTTTCGTTTGCTTTTTGTTGTTATGCCCTGGCAGTTGTCTACAGAATCTGTTGTACACTCATAACAATTGGAACAAAAATCTTTCAGTTCTGCATTAAAGCCTTTCTGTTGTTAAGGAAATGTTGGTGAAGTAATGTTTCAAAATAATATCCTAATATTTTAATCTCTTAATATGTTACTCTTAGAGCATGCTCAGCATGTGGACTTACAGCATGTTCTACCTCTGTTTGCACCTCAGTCCTCCGTGTCCTGTTAGCACAATGTCCATGTTTTTCCAGGATCAGTCAAATCCCATGGTCTGAGAGCTGCTTGGTCCTTCTGGGGATGCTTATATTGACAACTGTGTGATGATGCTTGGTGCCTTATATTCCATATATTTCAGCTGTTTCCAGTCTGGCCAGCCATTCCTGTACCCACAGGATGGGTAGGAATATCTATGGTCACTGTCAGATTCTCAAGTTGTTACAAAACAGTCAGTAAGGTTTTCAGTGGGGTTTTTTTCCCAGTTGTTTTTGAGGTGGTAAACTGTCAAAAGAATGTTTTATTTCATTTCAGTCCACTGCATGAAGTGAGTACCTTGTATCTTTGCAAACAAAAAGGCTTCTCTTTCTGGCAGTAGAGAGGTAGTTCTTTAAATGGTAGGTGTTTGATGTGTTTTGCTATAGCCATATTTTTGTTTTTCAGCAAACTCATCCCCAAATCCCAACTTCCACAAAGTTCCACCTATTGATGAGAACAGCCTTGCACTAACTAAATGTTGATGAGATTCCACTAAACCGGAGAAAATGAACACAGTCTGGAGTTGGACATTGTAATGAGAATTATGGACCTCACATGGTTCTTTATTGTTATAAAACAGCTACTCAGAGCTCACAAATTGATTCTTTATTCATTGAACTTGGTGTTGCTGGAGTTTAATATTGGTTAATGTAGCGCTTGATGAGTACAGAATCAATAATTGGGTAAATTCTTCCCATTTTCTCATCAGCAGACCTCCATTTATGCATTCTAAAATTCATTCTCTTCTTGATTTTTCAGCATATTTCCAACAATTATAGTAATGATGGGAAGAAGTACAATAATGATACCTATCCAAAGAAATGTGGTCTTTGCAGGTTTTTCCAAGACTCAGCCTCGTGGGTTTTCTAAAGCTTCTGTAGCTGGGGAATCACACATAGCTTTGTAGGCTGAGAATGTGTAAAACTCATCAACTTCCCCTTAATTATTAGTGGAAGAGGCAGGAGCTGACAAACGCAACACTGCGCAAGGCAGGCGGGTCAGGGGAGTTGGTGCTAATGAATTCTGTGACTGTCATGAGTTATTGGTTTCCTTGTGGAGTCTTTCTCTTAAACATTGCAACACATTTCACTTGTGATTGCAGGCTGTTTCCACCACAGTTAACCTGGAGTCAGTTGACTGTTGCAGAGCTGCTCTGTGTAACACAGGAAATCCTATGAGTAACTAAAGCATGGCAAAGTAGTCAGCTGTGATGACTGAGGTATCGATTCCAGCAGGTATAGCCAGGAAACAGAAAACAGGAAAAAATTATGTATTCCAAAGAAAACTTAAACCCAGAAATAATAGCTTCTGATAGAGTTCTTTATTTATTTTTTTAATGTACATTTCAAAATGAAACACTCTGGTAAATATAATTTGCCTTGCTTTTAAAAAATATTCTTATTTTGTCTAGGTAATTTAGCAGAACAGTTAGACTCTGTGGAGTAATTTAACTGACTTTGTTTTTATCAAGTAGAGCATGGAAGGAACTTGCCATCCTTCAGGTCACATTTCTTCATTTTATGTAAACAACTGACTGAAAGCATCTCAGAGCTCTTCATACCTGTAAGCCTGAGTCTTCTGGTCTGTGAGATGGATTTAATATGCCCTTCACAGTGACAATAAGAAGCTTTAAGAAATTACAGCTTAGTACATGCTCTACCATACTGGTTTTTAAAGGTGCTGTGTATTTGCTTCATCTACCTCTGCATTTAGGCTGCCTCCTACGTACCTTTCAATGTCCTCCCTTTGCTTTATCTCCATCTCTCCACCCAATAAGTAGCTACTTCCTGTATGTTTTGCTCTTACGACAGAAAGCCACCTTGGACTCAGTCTGCCATAAATCTTTATTTTAGCCTTTTCTCTCTTCCTTCTCTTCTTTGAAGTCTGTCCCTTCCAAATGACTCCTAGGCTAAACAGCTGCTAACAAATTCTGGAGTAAAAAGCTATACTGCATTAAAAAAAAAGACAAATGTTATATATTAGCATTCAGTGATAGAAATTCAGATCTTGTGTTGTGCAGTTCAGACCAGGTACATTTTTTAAATGCTTATTCAACTGGAGGATTTTGTTAAGTAGGATTTGGAAATGTGGATGGATTGTTGTGTGTCTGTGTCTCTGTTGCTGTTCCTCAGAATGAATGAATTCTGCTCCATACATATGGATTCCAAAAAACTGCTCTGGAATATCCACTTGGGATTTTGTGGCAGGTCATCACATCAGAATGAATCTTATTAAATCAGAAGTTGCTTGAATGTAAATGTAATAACTTCAACTGCCCTTATTTTGCCATGGCCAGGTTTGAGTCTCAGTACTCCCAAATACTCAGGTTAGCAGTGTCTGCACTCTCACAGGAATCAGCAAACACGGTGAATAACTGAGACAAGAAAGACAGCAATAAAAACAGCCAGAGTTTGCAAGATTATGCCTGAGCAGTACAGAGAACAGGCATTATAGGCAGAGAATAGTGATAAGTGCTTTTAAATTAATAACATAATTTATAAATAATAGAGCTAGTAAATTTGGAATGTTTTCTAATTGCCTGTTTATTTTAAAAACGCTATGGTATGTGATATGGTAAGTAGAGTGGTACAAAGAGGTGATGTGAAGACAGCAAAGCAGAGGATAATTGAAGGTGTAAACTTCTGTAATACACCACTCTAAACTTGATCAGTTAAAGTTGTTATGGCTTAAAATGTGCTCTGTTATTAAACAGACAGCTTCAGGCTATGAAGGCATAAGAACAGGTTCAGTAAAATACTGAAATCAAACCACAGTTTGACCTTTGGTAATGTGTTTCAGGTACTCACATTGTGTGCCCAGAGCACAGAGATTTGCCAGGTTATTAAAGACTCAGCTGGTGCTGACATCTGGTGATGGAATGATGCAGGGCACTTTCCTTTCCCTTCCTTTATTTCCTTCAACATCTTCCTGTCACACAGAGCTCAAAGAGTGTCAAGCCCTCCGAGCTGCTCTGAGCTTCCCAGCATCTTATTAGTTCTCAGGTTTTGGCAGTGTTCTGATCTGCTCCTGGATCCTTTTATTTGTGCTATAGTGCCCTTGGGCCAAACTCTAGAGACCAGCTAAAGAAACGTGGCTCATGCCCACTTTCTCTGGGGTTAACACCTCTGGATGGAGCAGCCTTGTCCACACCCTGTTCCTGCCTGGAGGGCAGCATGGCTTGGGCTGTCGCTTCACTCAGGGTGCAGACTCTGGAGGGAATTATCACCTCAGGCACCTCAGCTTCCCTCGTGGAAGGAACTAGTTGTTTTTGTCGAGATGGGAAGGAACCGCCCCAGCTAAGGAAACTTGCATGTCAACATCGTGTTTTCCTAAGTTCTTCATAGGCAAAAACTCATCAATAACCCAGGAGCTCTCTGGGTTTAAAAAAAAAACAAACCATCTCTAGTACCTTCATCATACTGTCTTTGGGGTGTAATACCCATGAGAGGTTTGACAGGTGTCAGCCTTTGTGTTAGTCTGACTTGTTGTGTATTTTAGTGTCAGGAATGTACTGCTCTGTCACTTTGTGGACAAACTGCCACTGATGTCACCTCAGCATTCATGGCACGGGTTGCCCCTATGCAAAACAGGCAGCATTCGACAGTGGAAGTGGAAGTGTGTGCCTAGAAATCAGGAAAACACTGGAGAAGATTTTCTAGGCTTTTTGCTTATTCACATTGTATTCATTCAGAGATCCCATATGGAAGATACCTATAGCATTTCCCCTTTTTCCTGACTACTATGTGAGTGTAACTAAATGTAATTCATGCTGTTCTGGCAGGCTTTCTTTGCTCATATGCTGAATGTAAATCACAGCCATGCAGAGCATTGCAGGAAAGCCCTTCCCTTGGTTGTAGGGTGTCTTCTGTTGGATAATTTGTCTTACATAACTGTCTGCAGCATGCTTACTTTTGGTTATAGTTTAAATGAGCCAGTGGGGGGCAGAAAACATACACAGTAATATCAGATACAGAGAGTATTGTTTGAAAATTACAGAGCTAGAAATTTCCCTGACAAGAATGGTGGTAATTTTAGTGTGGATAGTGTTCCAGGTGTTAATTTAAGCAAAGACAGTCAGAAGTTTTGACTGTCAGTAAAATTGCATCTTCGCCCTGCTTTTGTCTCTTCATGGAAATGCATCCTGCCTCCAAGTAGAACTTACTGAAGAATTTAAGACAATAGAGTCTAGTGACATGATAAATTATTTT
This sequence comes from Melanocharis versteri, assembly GCA_013397845.1. Classification (NCBI taxonomy): domain Eukaryota; kingdom Metazoa; phylum Chordata; class Aves; order Passeriformes; family Melanocharitidae; genus Melanocharis; species Melanocharis versteri. The sequence goes on from VZTG01004409.1 coordinate 133,545, forward strand.
AATTCAGAATATAAGATTATAACAAAACCCAAAACAATTCCACTGTTCTGCTGTTATACATTCACCTCAGAATGGTGTAATTAAAACTTTTACTGACATTTCTGGCAATACTTGAGTTCATTTCTGAGAAAATAGCTTAACACATTTGTTATGCCATTTCATTTTGTATTGGCTTACTTGATCATTCATCTCTTGTTGTAAACAGTTTAATATTGACCTGAACTTTGGTTTTGGTTTTTTTGGGGGGAGGGGGGTTGGGTTGGTTTTTTTAGGGTGTTTTTTTTTGGTTGGTTGGTTGGTTTGGTTTGGTTTGTTTTTTAATTTTTTTTTATTTTCTCAATCATTCTCCTCTCTCTGCAATGGCACTTGACACTGTCCCTCAAAGGGAAAGTCCTTCCTGCATCAGGCAGTGCAGGCCTACACTTTGTAAAGGAATTGATATTACTTCATATTCCCATATGTCTATTATCTATATATAAAATGTACATGAATGATTTTTTTTAATAGATGTTGTTTTCCTTAACCAGTACTTGTTATAACATCTGTAATCCAGGCCAGCCCTTCCCTCTCTTCCTCTCCTTCTTTTCCCCTTCTTTCATTTCTGCCTATGTTCACATTTTTCCTGCTACATTCAGTTCTCTTTAAGCTTGTCTCAAATTCAGCTCTCAACAGATACAGGCTTTCCTAAGTCTTTGACCATAGTCTTTATACACCGATCCTGTAGATTCACACCCTGTTACCTGCCCCAGGTTGTTTTCAAACATGGTTTGTATTCTAATAGTACCAGAACTTTACTGAACCAGACCACATTGCAAACCCCTTGCTATAAGGATGAGATCTTTAATGGCTACAAGAGAAAACTGAAGAGGTGGTAGAGGAAAGAAACGTAAATTCACCTGATTTTGCCTTTCCTGACAGAAAATTAAGCGAAGGCCATCATGCAATCAACTTAGTGGGTAAAAATAAGACAGATGCAATGCAGAAATTTAAGGTGATGATTTCAGAAAAAGAAAATTGAGGATTTTTAAAAGTAACTTTGTAAACAAAAAGAGATGGGAATCAGGAGAAGAAAGCAAGAAATGGAATTTTACATCAGTCTTAGAAAATTTACTATCTTTTCCAGGCCTTTAGTTCCAGAGCGGAATCGTAGCAGCCTACCAAAAAGCGCTAAGAACAGTGTTCCATGGAATCCCTCTTGCAGATGGCACCAGGTCACTTTTATACCGTGGTCCTCTAATCGTTTCTTGTACAGCAGTCCATCATCTCTAAGCACATCAAATTCACAGGTCAAAATGAAAGTCTCAGGGAGCTGAGCAATAACACTGTCTTCAGCCAACAGTGGTGAAAAAACAGGGTCAAACGTGGACTCGGCGATTTCACAGATTTCTTTTGAGGGTAGATATGTTGGACTTGGTTTGTAACCTCTTGTTTTAAACTCATGAGGGATGTAGTCAGGACTCACCCATTTCTGATATTTCAGTCTCTGATCTTCTGAAACATGGCAACCTTTAAATAATTCTTTGATGAGGCCCAAGTCCAGATTAAGATACTTCAAGCCAAAAACAACGGTTCGTTCCTTTAGTAAAATGGGGACTCTCTCATTCTGCTGATAAGAAGGCAAATTTAAGTCCACACACTGCAGAAAAGGATATATTAGGATTTGTGCTCTCAGCTTTGGGACATCTCTTCTGTTCACCAGTGCTTGGGCAACAGCAGCAGTGAGTGTCCCTCCACTGCTGTCTCCACAGATGACAATGCGGGAAGGGTCAACTCCATGGTCTTGTGCAGTCCTCAGAAAGTGGATGGCAGCAGTGAGACAGTCCTCAAACTGGGCTGGGAATGGGTGCTCAGGAGCTAAACGATACCTAAATAGGAGTGAAAGTGGTTTGGCACAGTCATTTCTAGTGAATGGGCCTGATGGAATCTTGTAATTCATTTATTTCTCTCAAAAGTCAGGAAAATACTCTGCAATTATAATTGCAGCAATAGAATAGGTCCAAATTAGTGCTTTTGATGTATTATTTGCTGCTGTTCACATTTGGAAGAGTCAGTACACTGTTCTACCTTTGCAAAATACTTCTTTACCTATCTTGTAAGTGACTGAAGGCACATGAGAGTTGTTTTGGAATTATCTGGCAAGGCAGGTGTGTCAATCAGTTATCATTAATTCCAGTTAGAAAATGAAGTGAACATTTAACAACAAATTGTTAGAGAATATGAGCATAGAAAATTGATAATGAAAATCTGAAAGTTTTTCAGTGTTCTGGAAGCTGAATTCTTTGAACAGAATCAATGAGTTATTTCTTCTTCAAGTATTTTAGGATATAAATAGCAATTAGTGCAATTGTAATCAACTCCTAAGACATCAGCTCTTTTCCTGAATTTTTATACATATTGTTTCTTTTTAAAAAGCCTAACAGCTCATCAGAGAAATATTTTTAATGGTCATCTCAGGTTGACTGCAAGTTAAATGTGGATTTCCTGCTTCCATTTCTTCATGGAAATGCATCATGACTGCAGGTATAACTTACTGAAGAATTTAAGGCAATAGAGTGAAGTGTATAGGTTTCTTTTGAGGGTAGGTATGTTGAACTTAGTTTGTAACCTCTTGTTTTAAACTCATGAGGTTCTTGTATTTTTCAGAACTTCTAAAATGAGTATTTGATGTTCTCAGCAACTGTGCTTTCAAGAGAAACAGTTACACTTCAGGCTTTCAACCTAAGGTGGTTTGAATATGGCTCTAGAAAACAAAAACATCCTCACGTCTTAGTGGTAGCTACAAATTATAAAATTACTGTAATGGATTTCATTTGGAAATAAACAGTTGGGGATTAGTTGACTAAGTCCTCCCAAGAGGAATTAGTGCTGGTGAAAGGCATGGGATCATTAAATATAGGAACTGAATGTACTTTACAAGAAGCTTGGCTGCAGTAAAGGCTTGCAGACCTACAGTCAGAATGTCTGGGCCTGCTCCACCTACCCAACACACACCACCACTGAATTGGTCTTCCTGCAGAAATAGCGGCACGTTCTTTCGTAGGCCCCTACAAAACAGAATAGTTCACTGCAATTATAACTTGCTTTAAAAATAAATGGAATTAAAATATTCTGAAATTCTTATCTCTGTTGCGTGGCTAATTCTACACAACATGTGTAGCATGTGGTGTGGTTGGATCTGGGCATTGCTCACCATTTCCTTACAGCTGTGAGAATCTTCTGGCAGGTAAGAAACCCAGAATTTAAACCGATGCATTGTTTTGGTCCCCTCTTTGAAAAGTTACAGACAGCACCACTGCTGCCACTTCTAAAGTGATTTTGAAGGGGAGAAGTTGTTTACAAAAACCAAAAAACCTGCTAAATCCAGTACAAGAATTTTTCTTGTGCATGAGGCACCATCTCATCTCTTTTCCATTCAGATTCCAAAATGTGTTTTGTCCTTGTTTTTCCACTACAAAGACACACAGCACGATACACACATACAAGCTGGCACACACGTGTGAACAAAAAATGAGTGCTTTAAATAAGAAATAAAATCCTAATGAGATTTTCAACTTTTCCCATAAGCATGATGAGGAAGGAAGAAAATAGGTATTAAAAATGATCAGACAACATTCTAGATATACAATCTGTATAAAGACAATTTAACATGATGCCTATTGCATGTAAATAAATTGATTCTGCTGTCCTGAAATTAATTTTTTTATTTATAATGCTTAACCTACCAACTCTTCTTATAATTTAAAATACACCATATCAGATCAGAGAATCTGCGGTGTGTGGTTGTGGAGTCTCCCTCACTGGGGATGTTCCAGAGCTGTCTGGACACAATCCTGTGCCCTGTGCTCTGGGCTGGCTCTGCTGGAGGAGGGAGGTGGGACCAGATGTCCCACTGTGGTCCCTTCCATCCTGACCCATACAGGATGCTGCGTGTAGTTACAGCTCGTATTATAGATATTACTTACAGATACTTCCAATTTGGCCAACTCCTCCATGAAAATAAAGGATTCCCCTTCTTTGGCTATTGTTTGAGGGTTTTGGCTGGTAAATTCTCACTTTAACCCTTTCAAACCTTAAGTCCTTGATAAGAAGACGTGTATCTTTAGGTGGTGGTATTGTCTTCATTATAACCCTGAGGAGATGGACCTCTGAGATGATACCTACTTTGTCCAAAAATGTTGCCTGGTGATAAAAGAAACCATAGATTAATGCAAATTTCTACCTAACATGGAGATTGATTATGAAAAATTTAAAACTCCACGGTCATTTCAGTAGGAAAAGAATCAGACAACTAATAGTAGATAAAAGGTGTCCAATACTTCACCTTGTCAGGTGTTTCAATAGCCATGTGCTGGAACAAAATAAGGAGAGAGTAGTTACAGTATTTTAAACTTTAGCTTTGGACGAAGAAATGTAGCCAATACTTTCTTTTCCCAAACTGACACTGCTTTAAAACTTGCAGGAAAAAAAATCCATAGCATCTACCACAGCTGTCCTGACCAAGAATAGCTTTGAATCCTGGCTTGATCTTCTCACAGCTCACTGATTCTTACTTAAACACTTGGGCTAAGGTTCTTATGTCACTCTGGGCTCATCTACTCCATCACATCTGCATGGCTTTAAGCTATTTCACTTGTAGCCTGCTCTAGTCTATTCCTGCTCAAGATGAAAAATACAAGACAAGTCTCACTGTTTCCACTATATTGGATTCAATTTTGCACTACTTCCACAGCAGACTTCTCTAATGAGTAATTTAATTTGTTGTGCTGCCATTATTCATGCATATGCATTTCAAGGAGAATTATACATATAAAGGTCTGCACTGCACGGATCTTTAAAACCCGCCCTTGTGGTTTTCACCTCATATTTCACATACCTCACTTAGCTCAGTAACATGGTCCTGTTAAATTTGGTGTAGGTATCCTATTTTAGGCCATCTGAAGAGCTGATCTCATACACAGGAAGGATTGTCTTGCGGCAAAGTTTTAGTCTCACGTGGATTCCTTCTACAGAACTCCTGGTCTATGTCCATGGGAAAATAACTTTACTTCTTTATTCTTCAATTTCCCTCTGGTACTTTCTTTCCTCACACTAATACTTTTGTAACAGTAAAGGTTAAGCCTGCAATTAGCTGTATCTGTATGGAATGTAGAGATCATCTTTGTCTTGAAAATACTAAAAGGAGTCCTAGGAGACCTTAACTGTGTTTGGTGTTGCATTTGTCCCAGCTGAAGACTGGATATACTCATAAACTTTAATTTTCCATGCAGTTCTGACATCATGGATTGTCAGCCTTTGAAAGGATTTGGCATAAGTAATTTGCCCAAAAGCCACAGCAGGAGTTGCTACATGACTTGAACTCTACTTGCATTTAAACTTTGGTTTAACCCTCCATTAATGCCCTCATCTCTCTGCTCCTTTCAGGTGGTGTGTGACCGTGCTTGTGCTTGGCCTCTCACTGGCAAGCAGAAAGGATACAGAATTGTAAGATCAGAAGTTAAAAACAACATCAGTCACCAGTAAATTTCTAAATTTTGCAGTTTCACTTTTAACAAATGCATTACACAAAGATAAAACTTTGATGGATAAAGAGTGATCACCCAGTGTTTAGAAAAAGTGGATGTTTATCCACTGTATAATACGTGTAAGAAAATTAACTTTGACTTCAATTCCTATCCTGTTTTATTGGTTTGCTGTTGAAGCAGTGTTGAGGCCTGGGTGAGGCACCAGAGACATGGTGAATCACCTTCTTGGGAGCTCACTGACTTCAAACAAAACTTACTAAGCAATGAGGCAGGGAAAGGAAGAATTAACAACATTAAAACATAGAAGTGAAATGTAATGCATAAGCCAAAGAGACTGAACAGGTTTTTTTCACAATTTAAATTACTAAAAGAAGCTTGGTTTAGGTATCCAGAAGGATTTTTTAAATGACAGGGGCAACAGTTGATTCAGGACAGGATGATTGATGAGACAGAAAGACAAGTGCATGCCATGTTTTAGTTTTGAAAAGAAACAAGGATGAAAAGCGAGGAAGGGTCAAAAATGTGCCAGAAACAGTGACACAGAAAGTCACTTTAGATATACGTGTACTGTCTCAAAAAAGAAAGTTATTTAGGCATATTAAAAGGCAAATGATGATGAATGTGGCAGCTCTCTTCAGATGGCTTAGGAGAAGAGTGACAGGGTTGTAGGAGAGAGCTGAGATAACAGACATCATTTAGCTGCTCACTCTGTAAGCGAGCATGGTGTTATACAGAGCAGAAATTCCACATACACAGGGCAGGTTACCTTCTCAGCTTTCCAGCACTGCCTTGAGGCAGCAGGAATGAAAACCTAAAACACAGGCCATCAGAAAAAAAATGGGAATTGCGCAGTCTGCCCAGTTTTATTTTTCAAAAATACTGCCTTTGGTGCTGGATAGCAAACGGGAGAGTCTGTTATGCCCAGCACAGCTGAAGGAATCTGCTTACATCACCTAATCAGTCCAGCTGCATATTTGCAATTTATTTAAACATTGATTCTAAAAACATCACCAAACCATTATCTCTCAAACAGAAATAGAATTAAAAACTCAAGCTTTAATTAAGTTTTACTTACCAGACCAAGCCCAAAGTTCGTGAAGTAATGAAGAACATAAAGCTTTTGGCGCTCACTGATTCCATGAGGAATTTCTGCTTTGGGGTGTTCATAATAGAAAGCAATTGCCACAATACCAGTCAAAACAGCGAGCAAAATGGCCAGGAGAAGTTCCATCTTGCTGTGCTGGTAGGAGCCCAAGAAGGAACCAGCTGTGGCCTCCTCCCACTTTTTCAGACTTTCAGATTTCTGAAGGTAAAGGCACAGGATTAGCTGTTGTCATCACAGATCATAATCCAGGTTTTAAAAATGCCAATAGGAAGATGAAAACATGTGGTAACCCAACCGTACAATTACACAGTAACAATTAATCGTGGGAGAGGCTTGCATAAGCGATTTTCCCATTTGCAGGAACAAAGCTGTGCCCATCACAGCAGAACCGTGACTTGATGGATCATTGTATGTCAGTTTACGAGAAGGCAAAAACTTGTTCTGTCTCTCTGTTTTTTGATTACAGGCAAGTCTTTATTATTTGTGAGTTCCCACCCAGCATTTCTTGGTAGTCATCTTCTGAGCTGCTTAGAATCTTGCTTTATTGTGCCTCCATGCCTTACTTTTTCAGACTTTTATTGAAATCAAGGCTCAGTGTCACAAACACGTTTCATCACCTGTGATGGCAGATTTTGGATGCTGCTGTGCCATTGCACCTTTGAGTCCAGTGGAGCCAGAGGCAGCTGCAGCCGGGTCTGAGAGTTGTTGTTGCCTCGTCCTCCTCAATGCCTCTTCTCCTGCAGCAGTGGCTGTGTTTCCTTGGTTTTTGTTCAGTTTTTTATCTGCCTTGGTTGAACCTGGCAGTGCTGCAGTCTCTGTCTTCCCAGGAAGATATTATGTACAGATGTCATTCCAGGTAGAAACTGGATTCCAGCTGATGAAAACTACACTTGAACTTCATGGTTTCAGGGCTGGCAGCAGTGACTAGACATTAGCAGCCCACTCTTTTCTGTGGTGAACTTTAGGATCTTCTCTGGAGCTAACATATTTTTCCATACACAAATAATTAGTGATAAGATCTAACCTGAAGCAAAAAAAATCTGTAAAGCACAGCTCATGTGATGTCACCTTTGGGAACAGTGTGTTTTTAGCAGCCTGCTCAGACTGTGAAGGCAGTAGATTCTCATTCTGAAAAATCACAGTATGGGTAAAATAAGTGTGTAAAATTTTTTCTTAAATAATAATAAAATAATATAAGGGATGAGCTGACCTGTAATTGTATCATAAAATGAACCATAAGACAGAGAACCCCAGGGCTTTAGCATGCATAGTCCATGACCTGCATAGGAAATGGCTCAGGCTTGATACCTGACTTCAGAAACTGTTTAGAATAAACAGGATGGAACTTCATTTTTGAGTCTGGTGATACACTTTCTGAGAAGCAGCTGATTCTGTGTTCTCTCTCTGCCCATACTGTTTCTTCATTTTATCCAACAACTCTTTGTGGATTTTAATTTCCCAATGTCCCCATGCCTCTCCCTCCCTTTCCAGAAGGTAATTCATGTGCTAAGTGTAAAATCAGATTCCTTTTTGTTTATCTTTCTTTGTGGCATTTGATGCCCATCTTGATAAGGGATTTTGGTGAAAGGCACATTGCCTGGGGATTGGGACACTCTTGGGAAATGGCAGTGGTGAATTCAAACCCATCACGATGGAGGTGCACAGAGGGTTCTGCTTTCTTACAGTTCAGACAACAGCATTGGGAAATGTTGTTGCAAAAACCACGATTGCAGCTCCCTTCTTCACGGTTTAATCGCGAAAGTAATTAATTGGCATATGCTAAACTCTGCTTTCCCAATGGGTGAGGTGTGGTCTAAGTACACCTACCAGATTTCACCCCTCTGGGGATCTAAGAAGGGTCTTGACACCTGTGACAGATCCTTTGTACTGCAGTTCTTACCACTTATTGTTTTTCTGTGTTCTAAATCTTTTTGGTGCCAATTCACCAACAGCAGGTAAGTCTTGGACTCGTTTGGACACGTTGATAAGGTCCGGACATCACAGTGCCCCCAGGGGCTCCACACTAAGACTGGATGTGCTGAAAGCTGTCGAAGAAACAAATAGTTGGTTTCTGAAGTAATGATGTGGTTTTCTCCTTTAGGCATTGCAGGTACAGAGTAGTATTTAATGCTTTGTAAGCTTAGTCTCAGCAATTCACAAGCTTGAGGCCCAGGATGGAGAAAATCATTCCCTAAATAATCTTTCAAATAAATGCTCTCTCTAGCTTCTGATAATTTTGTAACTTTGTCTCTGCTCCTGTGAGATAGAGCAGGGGATAGACCACACCAAAGCCCTATTTTCTCCTACACCAGGGACTCCTTTTCTTATTAATTTCTAGTGAAAACTTAATGTCCAGGCCTGAAATCTTGTCATTCCTTGTTCTTTTTCTGTGGTATGGGTGCACGTGCATGGGAAGAGACTGAGCCAGGTGAACAGATGTAAAACATTCCCTGCCTCTGGATCATGGTGCTGATTAGCTGGCAACAGGAACTCACTGTGAATGGAAGCCTATACTGGGATACTGGGAAACGTTCCAGAGAAAGTGCTGCATGACCCAAGAAGCTCCTTTTGGGTTCTGCAGAGCATGAGAGCCATCTGGTGCTGGAAGCCTGAACTTGAACCAGAGCTGGGCTTGTCAGTTCTCACTCTGGCTGCATAATTCCTTGTGGAATGACATTGGTGTCCGTAAGTCTGTAGGTGGCATTGACTGTTATTATGTTTTTGTACTTGATTTTTTTTTTTAATTTATACTAGAAAATTCCATGCTTTGGGGACTATAACAATGTCTTCAAACATTCTATCTTAGGAATGCAAGACACATAGCAGATCTGTAATTAATTAAATTAATTAAAATAAATTAAAGTACAGGAAGTTCCATGGAGACAGTTAGATTGTGTGATTTCTTAAAGTTTAGAAAATCTGGGAGTCATTATTAAACAAGGAGTACGTTATTTCAGCACTTGCTGTTCTCTGCTTACCCATCTGCACTCAGTCGTTATAACCCATGATAAAAACATGTGTTCAAGATAACTAATAATGCTGCTGACATATGATAAAGCTAAATTTGTTGTTATTTGTAGTAAATTAAAGACCAATGGATAAAGGGCCATGGAAGAATCTCAGGAGCAGATCAGTGTCAAATTTGGATATTGACCCACAAATGAGGCATAACTCCAGAGACTGATAAAGGAGAGAAAACAAGTATTGGGTAGCTGAACTGACAAGGAGTATAATGCTGCACTGAACTGTGTGTAAAATAGCATGACATCGTCTGTGACCATCTCAAAACTTACAAGATACAAGGTGGAATTGTACAGACCTCCTTAGTTCTGGCACTTGCCAACCTTCTCCAACTTCTCCAGTATTATTCAACTTCTTGCAAGGCTTTTATAGCAGATACAGACTCTGCTGGCCCAGCTTCAGCTACCAACGTGTGAGCTGGTAACCCAACCTTTGTCTTTGTAACCAAGGCAAATCCTGAAGTCCTCAGAGTGGAACATCTGGAACAATCACACTATTTACCCCTGGAAGCGCTTCTTTGCTTGAAGAGCAAATTGCTATGCCTGCAACAGGAAAAACGTAACAAATAAACTGTTGTGTCAACAGAGCATGAAGAAATGTAATTTCATTTTGCTGAGAGGGACTGGAGAATGAGAAGCCTCAAGTAGTGAGTTGTTGCTGCAGAGATGTGAACCAGCTCACGTGTCACCAGCGTTCATTAACAGGGTGACACCATGGAGCATTCAGCCCACTGTCTTCTTCCTACTCACAGTCTGCCTGGCAGAGAGTGGACACATGCTAACCTCTTTCCACAGTTGTTTGTGCATGGATGTTACAAAGGCAAGGTGGTTGCACAACAATTAAACATTTTACAATGCCTAGGCATTGCATGCCCAGCTGTTTTGCTATGCAATGGCAATTATCTGTGGCATCTGTGTTTAGCAAGGGTGGATCTGTCCTAATAAGCAGTATAACAATAACAGTGATACAACAGTTGAGCTCAGATTTTCTTTGGCTTTGGACATTCACAGTAATTATTTTGGCAGGTTCCATGCTATTTACATCCTTTCTCCCCAAAAGCCAGGTAAGCTGAATACAACCAAATGCTGCTTGGAAAGGAACTGTATAGAATATAATTTAGAGGACATTCAGTTACTTTTGAGCAGTTCTCCCTCACTTCATCTCTCTTGTAGTCTCAGGTACCTGCTGGTACCCATCTCGTGCAGCGTGTGAGCTGTACCAAACCACCTGTCCTCCATTTCCCTTTAAAATCAGGTTTGTAAGTACCCCCAATTCCTTCCTTCAGAATTTACACGTAAATGCAAAGCGATTGTTTTTCTGTACACTCAGTCTGATGGTGATTACTACTCACCCCTGAAGCAGGAAAGGAATCTCCACTCTCCGGAGGTATTGCCATGCTGATTTTAGGGGCACTAGGTGGGCGTGCGGGTGCACATGGCTAATTACTCACACACTGCATTTAGAAATATTTAGAATGTTTTTTGTTATGATGAGTTTTTATTCTTTCACATATGAAGAGAACAAAAATTCTTACAATACAAAAAGAGAACAGCAAAGCGAGCTTACAAAAAACCTCTAAACATCATGTTCCTAAGTAATAGCAAATAAAAATCAGAATTCAGCAGAGCGCGCTAACGTCATAAGATCTTGCTTTGATTCTAATGGACAAATAGCTAGTAAAAAGTTAATTGAATCATTTAATTGAATCACTTACTTTCTAAATACCTGAAGCAATACCTTGCACTGTATGCAAGAAAATTATTTAATAGCCTTTTATAAAGTCTATAGCATGGTTCATTATTGTACTTGATGATGGGAAAGAGAAAATACCATATCCAAAAAATCCCAGTGCACTGTGAAAGCCTTTTTCCACATGGTGCCAGGTCACGTGTACGTTGTTGTCCTCTAAGCGTTTCTTGTACAACAGCCCTTCATCCCTGAGCACATCGTGCTCACAGGTGACAATACAGGTGTCAGGGAGGCCACAAACAACAGCATCCTCTGCCAGCAGTGGGGAGAACCAGGGCTCAAACAGTTCTTGCACTTCTTCATGGACTTGAGGTAAAAACAAAGGGGGGAGTGGTGGTTTATAGCCCAGTTTAAACGCGTCTGGAATAAGATCTGGATTTATCCATTTCCTGTATTTCAAATTTATACTCTCAGGAACATGAGAACCAGCCAGAAGTGGTTCCTTCAGGGAGCAATCCTTATTCAGGTATTTGAGAATAAAATGGACTGTGCGCTCCTGGGTCAGGAAGGCAACGGCAGCATTTTTCTGGTGAGATGGCAGATTGAAGTTCAGTGCTTGGAGAAATGGATAGATCAGCACCTGGGCACGGATCTTTGGGATGTCTGTCCTATGCCCTAGTTCTTGGCAAACAGTGGCAGCGTATGTGCCCCCTACACTGTCCCCACAAACAATAATCCGAGCGGGATCCACCCCATAGGTCTCTGCAGTCTTCAGGAAGTACACGGCAGCGGTGAGACATTCCAGAGTTTGGGCTGGGTACTTGTACTCAGGTGCTAAATGATACCTGAGAGGTAGAAAAGGCAGCTGGTGTTACACATTGCTGAGTGTCTCATCTGAAATACATCCCATGCAAAAACTCCCCAAACCAATATTAATTATGTCATTAATTACATGTAGTTTAAAGTTTTTACATGCTGAAGCAAACCAGAACAACTTTCCCTCCCTTTCCTTCTCAAAACCAATTCCTCTCAATTTAATAAAATCCCTTAATAATAAACTTTTTCATGGAAGAATTTGTTGGAAATTAAGGTTTCTTTATACCATCACCTGTATTCCACAATCAAAACATCTTTATAGGAAGCAGTGGTCCGTGCTGGTTTTAAAAAATACTAAATTTCGGACTCATTATTTACTCTTTAAAGTCATTCCAGATGATTTTAAATATTCCCCTCAAATATTTAAATCTGATATTTGGCTTCTAATTTCTTATTACCAAACAAAGGTAATGATTTCTGTGGTGGTAGTGATGTACCATGAACAAACTTGTAACTCTAACCCTGGATCAGGTATTTCCATTGCCATTCCATGGCACATGCTTGCTCCCACATAACAGCAGTGTGGGGAAGACAGCACTAGAGCTCAGTTTCTTTTCTTATATTCAAAGAAATGTAAGTTCAGGGGTGTGTGGGAAGCAGGGGGAAAGCAGCAGAGTTCTCTAATTCCAGGATTAGCACTGGTTGGATCTCACTTACCCAACAGACACAACCACTGAATCAGATTTTCTGGCTATGTACTGGCATATTCTTTCATGACTTCCTGAAGAACAAAAGTTGTTGATGTGATTAACATCTTAGAAAACTTCAGTCAATATTGTCCCTTATATTTTTATGACATATTACCATGATAGCTTGTCAGCCCCTTGCCTATTTAGTGAGTACCCAAATTTTCTTTAGGATAAAAATAATCGAGACTTTTGCTCATCAGGACTGACTGTGTAGTTCATATATTTAGAGAGATCATTGATCTGTGTGGAAAATAAGGAATTATTATGATTATTACTATTAGAGAATGGGCAGTGGTTTTAAACTGAGAGAGGATAGAATTAATTTGCATGTAAGGAACACATTTTTATTATGAGGGTGGGGAAGCCCTGGCACAGATTGCCCAGAGAGGCTGTGGCTGCCCCATCCCCAGAAGTGTCCAAGGCCAGGTTTGACAGGGCTTGGAGCAATCTGGGATGGTGGAAGGTGTCCCTGCCCATGGCAGGGGATGGAACAAGATTGTATTTAAGGTCACTTCCACCCAAACCATTTTATGATCCTAACGGTTGTACGATAAAGAGCACTATATCCTATAAAAAATAATTTAAATACTAAATGAGTGCAGATTAGAGTGTTTAAAAAGTAAAAATAAGCACTAAGTGCTTTCTATCTCCAATCTCTCAAACTAAGCTTCAGTCACTTCTTAGGGTCAGGAGTTTTTAAAAATAGGCAGTTAACAATGGTAAATAGTTATATTTCCTCTTTCAGTTCCTTACTGATGCTTCCGAAAATGCCACATCCTCCATGGATGAAGATGACTCCTCTCCGTTTGCTTGCAGATGGTTCTCTTGGGAGGTAAATCCTCACGGGTACCCCATCAAAATGCAGATCCTTAATGAAGAGTTGGGAATCTAGGCGTGCCGGGAGTCCGTCTGTGATCAGCCTGATAAGTGTGTTCTCCTCCACGATACCCAAGCAGTTTAAGTTCCTTTCCTAGATAGAGATAACAGGAAAAATGAGAAATTGCTATAGGGAATACAAGTCTTCCCACTCTGTAGAGGCCACAAGCTACTTTTTCCTACGCTGTCTTTAGAATAATTGGGTTGGTTATTTGCTAGGTTTTAGGATTCCCACAAATAACTGTCTTTGGGATTTCAGTTAAGAACATGAACATTTACATCTTCGTGATTGCAGGAAGAATGTTGTAATACTTGTTCCATTAAATGTCTTATATAAATACCTTCTAGTTTCTGTGATCTGGATTTACCACAGGTAACAACAGGCATTTGCTCAGGTGTGGAAGCTGGGTGGCCTGAGGCTCCTTTCCTAATGAGTGAATACAAAGAGGCACTTCTTGAGGATGGTTGCAATTCCGGGTGTGTTAAATCACGCTCTGGAGGTGTCTGTTCATCTCCATGCATTATAAACTGTACTTCAAATGCCTCAGTTACAATATTTAAGGTTAGGTGAGATGAAAATGTCACTCTCATAACAGGATTATCATATTGGGGGAAAAAAAGACAGGCCAGTCTGTGGGCAAGACTGGGTGACTTAACGGTGTTGGGTGATCTCCCTGCCATGGGGTCAGTGAGAACAAGCTGCAAGAAAATCATTGTGACTATAATCATTACTGAGGGGCTTCTGGCCCAAATAAGGAACTGATGAAAAAGGTTCTGAATCTTATCTCCTCCTCCATTAGTGAAACCACTGCCTTTTTCAAGATTTCACGGCTATTCATAAATGACTCTGCAGTCAGTTTTTTACGCCTAATCAGCAAAAAAACAAATATTCAGAAGACAGGGAAGGTTTGTTAAATGTGTCAAAATATTTCCTTATCCAAGGCCAGTCAACTGCTGATAATGAGGATAGTCTGAAGATCACACTGAAATCCTCCTTTGAACACATGTTGTAATGGATGTATTTCCTACTAGAACATTTCCCTTCCTATTACACTGTGACTTCAGTGCCCCTCTGGACTACTGCAATTCATTCTTCTGGAATGATGATAATCATCACAGGCCATTTGCAAATTGTATTGTTCTTTTCTAAGCCACAGAAGTCTCTGTATCAATTCCTACAAACTGAAGACCAGCTCTGCTTGTGTAAATTGTTTTTTTCAACCTGTGTATCACAGATTCTTTCTTGCTAATAATCTACACCAGTCTGCAATAAACAAGGTGGGTGAGGAGTAATAAAGGAAACCACCATGAGCCATGGAAGAGAGAGAAGATCAGTTAGAAACAAAGATGGGAATCCAGAGATGATCTGGAGATTTTTCGTAACACTCTGCCACAAATGCCAGCAGTGCTTAGGGTGGTTTAAGTGACAGATGGATGGCTACAGCTCTTGCCTTGCATTCGAAAAAGCACATTTTAAGGTATCACGGCAAAGGGGAAAACTACTGTAAGACCCAAGGCAATGGTGGCAGAAACCACAGGGTGAGTCTAATCTTCTCCTAACAGCAATTTTCAAAACTCTCATGACTCTTAAGTCAGTCCTTCTGTCAGAGTTACCGTTTTCCAATGTTTGAAGTTGGCAGAACTACCATTTAATTTCATTTGAATTTCCTAACATCCTTGAGGATTTTTAGTGTTTTCAGATGACAGTAATATATATTATAAACTTGGTATCAGAGCATCTTATATAAATATCCTCTTTCCTTGCCTTGTCTTAGGAGTTCCTGATGTCACAGAGGCATCTCCAAATTCAGGGAAAACACTGTCATGAAGGAGAAGAGGGAATTTGGTATGTACTCTGTTGAAAAAATTCTTAATCAATAATTAGGATATACTTCAGAACCTATAGCAATACATTCAAAACCTAAAAGGTTTGACTATTTTTAGACAGATGTGATCAGTGCTAGTAGGTGAAATGTATTACATAAACCAGGTCCTAAAATGTACATATGTGTATGAAAAAGAGCATGTCAGCTTTTCTTGTGAAACAGGGTCTTTGAAAAACTATTTGCTAGAACACCTAAATTCTGGCACAAACTGGCGTTTTATGTGGAAGATCATATGGGGACCAGATTTTTACTTTAAAATAATTACAAAATCACATACCAAAAGCAGCAAAACCCACTCAATTTGACCTGCATGGACTTTAGGACTATATCAGACAGTCTTTCTGTCAGTCACTCCGAAGTGTGCTTTTCCAACCACAGTAATTATCATCAAAGCTTCAAATCACAGTGCAATATGCACGGTTAGTCTGAACACAGATCTGTCTGAGGAGTTTAAAACAAAACCCAGGAGGCTTCCTCTCATCTCTTCCATTTGAGATGGTCATTGATCTCTTCATGGCAGGGGATGTGGACAGATGCAGCAGGAGCATTATTTGTGTACCTTCTGGTTGAAGGTACACATGTATCCTGCTGCTGCAGCTTTTCTAAGACAATGCAAGTAAGGTGGAAGAAAAAAGGAAAAGACTGTCCTGTATTGTGGAAAAAGAGGTTTTTACAGGAGCATACAGTACAGACACATCCCTGGCACAGTGATGTCATGAGCTGATGGCACAGGAACAACAGCATTCATCAGGATGAACAGGATAAGCTACCTGCATATGTGTCCTACACAAAGCATTATGCACTTAATAAGAAACCTGTGAAGTCCTTACTGTGACGGCTGCTCCTCTGAGCAAAAATATAAACCACAAATTCACCCAAAGTACCAGCAGATGCCTAAAGGCTTTTGAAAGAAAAATAGGTATTGAGTGGATTCAATGCATAGCAGGTGGTGACATGCATCTTTAAAACTATTCAGAAAAAGGATGCTGAAGCTTAGGGAACGTATTATCAATGAAGAGAGCATATGCACTTATTCTATAACAGACACTTAAAAGCTGTGAAAATAGGTTAAAAGTATCACCTGAAAGAACCTTTTCACCCATCAAGTAGGGAAATTAGAGAATTTAATAACATCATCCTATTGTAATATTACTGTCATATTATTATATTAAGTTTATATATAACACAAGACAAAGAGCAGTGTGAGATATGCAAGGACAGCAGCCTCTTCTTTCATGCAGACAAGGCAGAAAGGTACCACTGGAGAATCAGGAATGACCATGGGATTTGGTGAATGCTGCTGTGTAAGTTCAAGCAACCCACCTAAGTCTTTAATAGATGGTAATGGCCCAAATCACCTCTCAGGATGTTTGCCCAAGTTCTTGTGTTCTTTCTGTATAACTGGGGATTTAGAGAATTGAGGGGAGCTTCATACAAACATCAAAGAAACCACTCTGATTTTCCTGCAGGCTTTCTTTTGACATGTTACGTGCCAGACGTGACAGGGCTTAGGCTGCTCCTACACACTGTTGCCTACTTTGAAAGCTTTTTGGGCGAAAGCTATTTCTTTCTGTGATGGCAAAGCCCACAGCACAGTGAGTCTGGCTTACAGGTACTTAGATAATAACTGATAACAGGCCTAAACCTGCTTTGGCAGGAGGTTCAATTAGATGACTTCTGGAGGTGTCTTCCAACCTACTTGATTCTATGATATTTAACTAAGACTGTAATTCAGTCACTGCAGAATAAGAACAGAATCAAGGGCAAGAAAATTACTGCAGATAACTCAGAATTTAGGAAATTGCCTTACATATATCAGAGTGCATTGAGACATAGAAATTTGGGTTATTATTATTCATGTAAATTATATCTACAGCCCTCCTGTCATCCACAGGACCAGTCATTTCATTACAGAAATATACAATTGCAGCATAAGAATGGATATCTCAAGTATTAAAAGAACACACCTCATCCTGGCTGCTTTATATATGATAATAGAAACCAAATCAACCTTTGGCCTTTAAATCTGTGTTACAGTGTGCTTTCCATTACATGTAGTTGCAATATTTAGATGCATATCTTCCAGATCAAATTTTTCCTTATCTGAAAATCCCAGCATCCCAGAGCATGATAAACTCACCAGAATATCCATCAGAATGTACATTCTGTGATAAAAGCGGAGCTTTGCTGGCTGGTCAACATCAGGAGGAATCTCTCCCTTGAAGAAATTATGATCAGTTGCAATTAA
This sequence comes from Melanocharis versteri, assembly GCA_013397845.1. Taxonomy (NCBI): domain Eukaryota; kingdom Metazoa; phylum Chordata; class Aves; order Passeriformes; family Melanocharitidae; genus Melanocharis; species Melanocharis versteri. The sequence continues at coordinate 151,457 of VZTG01004409.1, forward strand.
AACCAGCAATACAAAAGCAACTAAAATTCCTGCTATTAAAACCAGAATATAATAGGATTCCATTGTTATTTAGTGGGAATAATTAGACGCTGTTTGATATGATTCTGTCAGTATTTATATCCTCCAGACTGATTCCACAGAGAAGTCATTTGCATAGCAAGCTCCCCCTGCCCTTTTTCTTCAAGCAGGGCTGACAGGTGCTGGAAGCCTGCAAACATCCGGCTGCAACAACTGCACTTGGCATGATTCAAGCTCCTATGTAGCACAGTCATTTCCAGGAAATGCCATTCTTTTGTATATTCCAAAATTGCAAATGGGCTTTATTTTTTTATCTGCTTTGTGGGCCTGAGAAGCTCTCAGGGATGTTTTGCAAGTGTACCAGTGAGTGTCTGAGAGCCTACAGAAGAGTGGCCATGCTGGACTCCAGTCTCCACGGTCAGGAACTGGAGTGGTTCTGCTCTTGGAATAGGCCTGAAGGATGATTCCAAGGCTTTTTGCTTAGTGTTGATCTTTTCCCCTGCTCACTTGCTGAGGCAGACAACTGGCCAGAACAGTTAGAACAGGCATTCTGAACTCAGTCTCAAGGAACTTTGCTTTTGGAGATCCACGTAAACCTGTCAGTTATTTTGCATCTCTGAGCCTGAGTGTGCAGCAAGTGGCTCTGGGCTCACCAGTGGTGCAGTGCTAGCACAGGGAAACTTCTCCTTGACTTGGAGAATTTTGGCCCGGCCCTCTGTGCTGATTCATTCTAAAGAAAAGATTTTGATATCTTTATAGCTCCATATTTTGCTGTGTTTTCCAAGACGACTCTGCGTTATCCATGGTTGTAATTCAGGTGTGATCAGAGCATACAGTATCCAAATGCTTGCACCAAAGGAGGTGATGACAGTGAAGGAATGAGTTACCCAGTGTAACTCTGTATTTCTGTCCACCATGTGACTGGACAAAACTTGTTTGGGTAACATTAAAAAGCAAACAAGCATTAGCTCAGCTTGATATAAGCAATACAACCCGTGCTTATCCTCTGAACACTGAAACATTTCTTTATCCTCACTAATATCCCCAATACTCCATTTAAAAACCCTTATGAAAGCTTGTAATCACGGTCATAGAAGAGAAATACTCCTTTTTATGAGCCATAGGATTCTGCATTTGGCTAACCAACCTGCAGTGTATTCCCTCAGAAAGTGAGATCTTCACTGAAAAAAGGTGAGTCCTTTCTACATTTTCTTACATACTTTAAAAAAGCAGACAAAATATATCTGCTTAGAAAAATCTCATTTATACAAAATATGCATTACAGCAAAGACCAAAAAGCTTCAGTGTGAATTAGTAAGTGGGGTAAGAAAATATTTAGCTGTGTGGAATGAGTAAACAAGATGAGTCATCAGAGATAAAGTACCGGATGATAAGAGTGACCAGACTGGATTCTTAAGAGAATAGGTCTAATCCTTAACTTCAGTGGAGGCCAGCAAGTACAGATGATTGAATTATGTGGTTTAAAATTAAAACAGATAGATAGATAGATAGATAGATCGATAATAGATAGAAAAGGTGTTAAGGATAAGAAGATCGTGAAATCTATGTAAATTATAACATGGAACTCTCAGCTTAACTCAGCAGGCCTGGACGTTTTCGTCACAGTCATCTTTCCAATTCTGATGCAAATGAACTGACTAAGCTGGGGAATAATTGATATTTTCCATCGCTGAGGTGCAGAACACTTCACTGAGCCCCTCCCAACCTCACTCTATCCGGACCTGTGGGGGTACACTAACTTCAAGGATTTTTAAAAAACAAAACAACATAAACTAAAGCAAAAATTAAGGCTACTTTTATATTCTGAGAAGCAATATGTAGGCTGGGATTTATTAATTTTAGTGTGATCTTATTTCCCCACCTCAATTCATACACCTGACCCACCCTAGCCTCCCAGTCAAAATCGTTTGCCTTTGACTCCACCATTCTCTTCCTAACGTTCCTCTTCTTTTTGACTTCCTTTGTAAAACTGTCAAGTTTAAAGACACTTTGGACAGTCAGAGGTGCCCTGAATTATTTCACCTCAGTACGTATTAGTGAACCTCTTGCTCAGAAAAGAAGTTACAGCTGCATGTAAGGAATTCTTTTAAAAATACATTGTTAGAAGGAATTCAGGGAACATTTTATCCTGAGATTTCCTTCCTAAGCTAGTTCACAAGTTTCCAGTGCAAACTTGTTACAGGAATTAGCTTGCTGTTCAGTTTTTTGTCAAAATAGATGTCATGTTGGTTTAGTAGGATTTCAGGACTCTTCTCTAATTTTGAGAGCCTTAAGGACATAATTCTTCTGTTTCCCCAGTTCCTTGGGTGTCTTAGACGTTTTGGCAGGACTGAGGAGTTAGTCAGAAGGAATAGGTAAATATTGACTGGACTAAAAGTGAGTAAAGGCACCAAAGAGAAGGTAAGGTGAGTCAGTCAGGTTAACAAACATGGTCACTCCATTCCTGTTCACATGTGGTATTTTTGCATTGTTCCCTCTTGCAACAGGAAGAAGCAGCCTAAGAGATTGAGAGATCTGGCTTCTAATCAGAGATAGGTGAGAAAAACCAAGGGCAGTTACTACAAATGACAAACTCTAACATGTATGAAAACAACTCAGCAAGTGGAACAAGTACATTGGTGATGTTGCATCCCTTTGAATTCCAGAGAGGCCCTATGTGCGCTGTGAAAACTTCTGCTTTTAAAAAGACAATTATTTTTACACTTCTTGAATCTAGAAAGGGATGTCACCCAGAATTCAGAATTACTCAGTAAGACATTTTTATATCTTTAGTCCTGCTTTGTTGTGAGACCCTGGGAAAGCCCTAAAACATTGAAATGCAGCTTTTTGTAAAAGGCCTGACACAGAGTCTTTGCTGTCAAGCTGGAAGTTAACCAGAAACCCAGTTCCTTTGAGCTTAGTTCATGGCAAAACTCCACTTAGAAGGCAACAGTATCAGACTCTTAATAGCATATAGAAGGACAGTGTGAAATCACAGAACCACTGGGACACATTTCAAATGGAAAATGTGAACACAAAGGAAGAAAGAAATCAAGAAGCACAAAAATTTAGCTCTTGATTGATCCAAATCTGACAGCAGTACTTCATCTAACAAAAACCAGATCAGCTTGGCAAAAGGTTTTCCTTTTTTAAAGGAGGTTTAAGTTTTATTCTGTGATCATGATAGACTGTCTACGATCAGGAACCCTGCACTGATGTAAAAAAATGGCATTACTTGACACCGTAGTCACACAGACTTTCCATTGTGGAACTGCTGCTCTGTGTTCCCAGGTTTGTACTGTATATATGTGAGTGGGGGTTTTTAAGTTGAAAACACAGAATTGTTAGCCCAAATGGCTTTTAGACATGCCTCGAGCATGGTTTTAATTTCCAGCTCATTTTCCTTTCAAAAGTTCTTGCAGTTTAGCAACCTCATTTGCACAAACAGCCTTCCAAGGTTGGTAGGAACTTGGCTGCAAAGGCTCTATGAACACAGTTCTGCCTATAAATACAGGTGTAACATGAACTGTGAGCATTCAGACACTGTCCGAGCCTCTTCATAGATCCAGGTAACATTGTTCTGCAAAAATGGAGCTTTGTCACGTAAGTGATGTGTATAGAGAGTGTATCAACTTGTTTTGGAGGTAAATGTGCTTTTCACTGCTGTTTTTTCCTTCAAGGCACTGCAAGTCAGAAAAAGTTGGTTTCTACAACTCTTACTGAGAATATGAGTAAATCTACACTAAGTACGGTCCAAAAGCTGCCCAAGTACAAACCCAGAAATCTAAACTGACAAATGGAAGCCAAAACTGGCTTGAGTTACCACTGAAAATACATTACATAGAATCACAGAATATCTGAAGCTGGAACACATCCATAAAGATCATCAAAGTCCAACTCCTGGCCCTGCACAGGACCACCCCAAGAATCCCACTGTGTGCCAGACAGCTTGACTACCTTCTTGCTCTCATAAACTGGAACAAAACATAGTTAAAAGTGCCATGAAAACAGCTTAAAAAAGTTATTGTGTTAGGTTGTTTTTTCCAGTTTATACTTTATTGTGAGTGTCTGTGTAGGAAACAAATTGTTCAGTACTGTGCAACTGCCGAAAATGCAAAATTAATTCTAAAGCTGATGCAATTTCACAAAATTAACAGGCCTGCTTATGGAATGTTTCAGGGCAGTGATTTAGGACTTCTGAGTGGAAACATGGATGGGATTCACTTTGGGACAAATCTGAACTGATAACTAGAGAGAACTGCTGTGATATGACAGATCCTTGTTACCCTCACAAAGGTGTGTGCTGAGTGTCCATTTGTACCTGCAGTACTGAAAACACTTTGGATAATCAGCCCTATATAAAAGTGTAGTTTAGGGAGTCTCACTAACAGAGATGGACTTTGTGAGTAGAAGTTCATGTTGGTTTTGTAAAGGTGATAGTTTGGAAAAAGACCTCTTGCCAAGAAGGAGTGCAGTGGTTGCTGTACAAAATTTAGATGAAATCCCAGAATATTCCTTTTTTTCTGCTTTTCAGAGTTGAACTGCAATTAAAAGGGACAATACCTCTAAAGTTCTAATGCTCTCACATATAGTATGTATAGTATTTAAAGCTATTTGACTTTTTGATTGAATTACATGAATTTTAAAATAACTTGCATATAGTTTTATTTACTACATGCAAGATGCACTAACTTCAGTCTTACTATAAATCTGCTTTTGCTTCTTGTTTTTGTAGGTTTGTACAATGTAGCATCTACTACTTTCCACTGCTTCAAGATAAATCTAAAGCAGTAAAGAAGTAAAATGGTCCATACTTTAATGAAATATGAAGAGCAGTTTAGGAAAATGTTAAATATCTAGAACTGTCTTTTAACTCCCTATCCAAATTTGGTAGCAACTTTGTACATAGGTCAAAGTCATAATGAATAAAAAAATCACTTCAAACACATATTTAGATTACTATTCAAACTGGAAATAGATACATGAAATAAATGTTCACGAGATTATTCCATTCCCCCGGCTTCAAGGGACCTGCAAATGTTTTACATTAATAATGACTTTTCTTTTAAATCCAAACAAGTTAAATGTGCAATATTGATGAATTTTCTATTTTAAATGTGTCTGTGGTGCTTTAAGCATAAAGAGACTGAACTCATGAATCAAAAAACCAAATATACTTTGATGGAGTTCATATCCTTTCATTTTCAACACTGCTCCTTATTTCCGTACCAGAAAGTTGTTATATTTGTTCCCAGTCCAGACACTGAGTCATTCCTGTTTAAACCAGACACTGGGCTCTCTGGGTAATTTCTCTCCCCCCTCCAGAGCTGTTGGACTGAGAGGAAAATTGTAATGCCAGGTGCCTCCCCGAGCTGCATTTCTGGAGGTATTACTGTAAAAACACACCGAGGTGCTAAACACTGCCAACAGGCCATGGAAATTCTCTGGTTTTTTCAGATGCAGCTGAGTTAGGGAATGCTCACTGATTGTGACAGTACGTACAGACAGTTTCCAGTTAGGATACTTCATCCTCTCCTCAAATCCCTCTCTCCTGACACTTTGTGATTATGCAGTGACAGTCATATGGCTTACTTCATATGAGGTAACCTGGCAGTTAAAGGTAAAAATTGTGCAAGTTTCTCTTCTCAATTTTATTTCCTTTTTTCTTTCCCTTAAAACTTTTGTGGAGCTTTTAACAGAGCTGAAATACAAGGATTTAGGTATTTTTCATATTTTGTATTAAAAAATCTATGTCTGATATAGCTGTTGAATGTGGGGGGCACCAGAAACTTGGCTGCCCTTCTTTTTGCCAGCAAAAAAACCCCCAAACACTCTGCTCCCACATGGCCACTTAGAATGCCTGTTTTCAAAAATACCTGTTTGCTTCCAAAGAAAAAAAGTGAGTTCATTTTTAAGGGGATTCAGCTTCCAAACTCACCTCTCTCTCACACAGATGCTTAGATTCAAACTTCCACTGAGGTGGTGTTTTAGTAAGTGGAGATGTGAAGAAGTTTGAGAATGTCTTTAAATGCAATTTTCCCTTAATTCCAGTGTTCACCTCTAGATGGCTTCCCAGGATAGTGCGTCTGGCTCCAGACCTGAGCGAACGTGTGGACTGGATTCATTTTGATGAATCCTAGTGATACCTGCAGCTATAAACACGAATTTCTTTCCAGCCCAGCTGTGAAGACAACACTGTGAGGTCTGATATCCTTGAGATCTTTTGATATCCTCAAAGCTTTGCACTTTAGGTTATTTCTGATTGCTGCCACAGCTCCGGGTTGGGCATGAATGTGCAGTTAGAGCCTCCTCAGAAAAGCTTAATCTGTACAACTGAAACCATAACTTACCTGTCTAATGCTTGACAGTGCAAACAGCCAGCCTGGGGGACCTGCTGTAATACACTTTGCCCTTTCCCCTGTTACAACAGAGTTTGAAGTGCTACGGAGACCTTCTGGGGTTCCAACTATGCCCTTATCACTGGACAAAAAAGTCTTGGAAGAAACCACCCTTTTTTGAAGGGTGAGGCTCCCTCTGTCATTCAGAGCCTGCTGTTTTCACTGCCCACTGCTAAATCCCCAGTTTTCAGCAATGCAAGAATCTTCCAGCATGGAAAATCCGTGAGGTGTCACGTTGTCCAGAAAAGCACTGGTTCAATGGTACTAGATGTTGATGATTATCAGCCTAGGTTGCAAGCAGCTTTGCCCTCCACACCAGCTGATCTTGGGCAAACAGCTCCCTGTCAAAGCTCTGTGTGGCAGAGGTGGCTCCCTTGAACTTGGCCTTAGCCCTGACTCTTGCTGGACCAGCTTTTCCCTGGGCTCAGGTCAGACCAGGGCACCTTTCTGCTGCGTGCAGGTGAAGGAGGAGGCAGGGGCTGCCTGGCTTGGTGACAGAGCAGTTCGGTTCCTGCAGAGAGCCCAGTGCGGCATGCAGTGAGCCCAAGGCAGCGTGAAGAGAGCCCAGGGCAACATGGAGCAAGCCCAGTGTGGCATGCAGTGAGCCCAGCGTGACATGGAGTGAGCCCAGTGTGGCACACAGCTAGCCCAGCGTGGCAGGAGCCCAGCGTGACACAGAGTGAGCCCAGCGTGGCACACAGCTAGCCCAGCGTGGCAGGAGCCCAGCGTCACATGCAACAAGTCCAGCATGGCATGAGCCCAGCATGCCCGCATGAAGCCCAGTGTGCCCGCAGTTTGCCCCCCATGCCCGCAGGTGGCCCAGGGTACCTGCAGGATGCCCAGCATGCCTGCAGCAAGCCCAGTGCGCTCACAGCATGCCATGGGTGCCCGCAGCTGGCCCAGGGTGCCCACAGCTGGCCCAGGGTGCCTGCAGGTGGCCCGGGGTGCCTGCAGGTGGCCCTGCCGGCCCGCAGCTGGCCCAGGGTGCCCCCAGGCGGCCCTGCCGGCCCGCAGCTAGCCCAGGGTGCCCTCAGCTAGCCCAGGCTGCCCGCAGGTGGCCCGGCCGGCCCGCAGCTTGCCCAGGCTGCCCTCAG
>VZTG01004409.1:159103-195788 GCA_013397845.1 Melanocharis versteri
GGGCTGCCCGCAGGTGGCCCCGGCTGCCCACAGCTGGCCCAGGGTGCCCTCAGCTAGCCCGGGCTGCCCGCAGGTGGCCCAGGCTGCCCTCAGCTAGCCCGGGGTGCCCGCAGGTGGCCCAGGGTGCCCTCAGCTAGCCCGGGCTGCCCGCAGGTGGCCCGGGGTGCCCTCAGCTAGCCCGGGCTGCCCGCAGGTGGCCCTGCCGGCCGCGCTGCCGAGCCGCAGCGAGTTGGCGGCGGTCGGCGGTCGGCGGGGGAGGGCAGAGCAGCAGCCACTCCCAGGAACAGTAGTGAAATCGCCCCGACACTTTAACTGTCAATCAGGATTAATGGGGTATAAAACCTCCCCAGCGCCGCGGCCCTGAGCGGCAGAGACGGCAATAGGCAGGAATGAGTGAGAGCCAGAGCTGAAGGAGTGCACGGCGTAATGCCTGCTCTGTGATCAGACACTCCAAGTGAAAAATCCGGGAGAGGGGGCAGAGAGAGGCAGTGATCAGCTCAGCCTTTGCGACCGGCTCAGGACAGAACGTCTACAGATATTTATAGATACTAAAACAAAAACAACAACCTCACCCTGAATAGAGCCTTTCTTAAAAAGAAGGTCCTGGCAATTCTGTCTTATTTAAGCAATTTCCTGAGTCTAAGAATAGAAATGAGCTGCCTGGAAGGCACTGCAGGCTGAAATTTGGAGACATAGGCTGCTTTATTTTATTTTTCTAAGTATAAAAACCTTTCGTTTTGTTACTGGATTTTTATGTGGGTCTTTGCAGCGGAGGGATGTATGGTTACTTTTAATTTTACTTTTATTCCCCCCCTCTTTCAATTAAAAAAAAGCTTTCCAGTTAAAAAGCGAGGAAGCTGTTTTACCTGCATGTGACAATCCCAGAGGACACCGATCAAGAAACAGGGGAGTGACTTGGTCTTCTGCACTACTTTACTCCTACCACCATTTTTTTTAGGGGGAGAGAAGGATTTTTCCACGCATCTCTTGCCCCCCAAGTTTTGGAAGGGGGTCGAAGACTTGTCACCCAGCTGGGGGTGCATGAAGGGTATTGCTTTTTTTTCTCTGTCACCTTGGTTTTGTGGAGGCTTGGAAGAGAACTTTGCCTGGGAGAAGAGGATGATCTGGAAGTGGCTGGGCGCCCTGCTGCTGTTCCCCGTGCAGATGGTGTATCTGGTGGTGAAAGCTGCCGTGTGCCTGGTGCTGCCGCCCAAGCTGCGAGACCTGTCCCGGGAGAATGTGCTGGTCACCGGCGGGGGCCGAGGCATCGGCCGGCACCTGGCCCGGGAATTCGCCAGGAGAGGAGCCAGGAAGGTGAGCAGGGAGGGGAGGGGGAGCGCCCACCTACTGCTCTGCCTGGGAGCCCCGTTCCCCCAGCTCCAGGTGGGATTGGTGGGATCGCTTGGAAAAGGTGAGAGAGGCTTTCATTTTGCTGAACCGAGTCATTACATCAGTTACGTTTCAGAAGTTGCCCCCTCCTCCATCCCTACATCCTGTCTTTCCCCATCCCATCCATGAAAACGCCACGGTGAGAAAAGTCCCCCTGGTGAGTTCCCCTCTGCTGACAAAGGAGAGGTTTTCGCCTCAGCCCAGGTTTCCTGTGGCAGGGGAAGGAGATCTGAGCGATTCCTATGCATGGAGCCAGTGCTCACTCTCATTGCTGCTTCCTGGCACTGCTGGTTGTGGGGATCATGGACAGCGAGCCCTCATCTATCAGGATCCTATCCAGGCGTATCACCCTAGAGGAGAGGGGCAGGTGGTTCTGGGACAGTGGGGAGAAGTGTTCCCTTTCACGCTGGTGGGTTTCCATTAGTGAAATTAATTTCTTGTGCTTCCTGAAGTCCCTTGTATTTCACTTTTGGGCAGCCCAGAGCTGCTCAAAGGGAAGATGAATGAGAACCCAGCAAGAAGAGCGCAGCTTGAGTGGAAGCTGGGGGATTATTTGCACATTTCCTTTAGGAGAGAGGCTGAGAGTGGCCAGTCTGCACAGCAGCCCAGAAGTGCCAGTGTAGCTGGTGGGTCCATTCTCTCGCTCAGGAACTGGTGGTTTACCTTGAAACGTGGTTTTGTAAGTTCAGGTATCTCCCTATGTGTTAATCAGTTAGAGATACAGAAACACACAACCTTGAAATGAGCCTTAGGATGGAAAGTTTCATCTCCCCTTTTATTGGTAATTAAGGGGAGGACTGGTGAAATTAGACAGCTGCACAAATACTTCTCTGTGTGAGAGGATGAATGAGAGTAAATAGAGAAGAAAGAAGAGGAAAAATACAGAATGAGAGGCTATTTAAAGAAAAAGATTTGGATTTAGTTCAGGATAGTGTTTTGTCACTTCCTTACACATGCATTACAGTTTTCTCTGTGTGGTACAGAGCTATTCTGGCATGTAACTCAGAGGTGTAAAATATGTCAGCATTGAACTTTGATGTTTGTCTGTGTTTGTGTTTAAACATCATGTTGAGATTTACACATTCTGGGAGTCAGAGCAAACAAGTTGACTGACCTTTGGACCCAAGCAATTTGCTGAAAGTGTATTTATATTATCTGTTAGAATACTGCTTCGTTATTTATTTATTTAGGGTGGCTGGTTGCTATGCTGAGCTCTGGCATTAAAGTGCCACCATTGCTACAGCACATTTGAGAGCTGTTTTGCTGCAGTTGAGCTGGGAGCTGAACAATGGTCCTCAGGAACCGGGGGACAGGGGCCAAAAGCAGACAGGGCTGTTTGAGAGAGAGCTGAGGATGGAATTACTCTAAACAGACACAGACTGTAGTCTGTCTGTATGTCCTATCTACAAAATCTCTATGTATTGTACAAGTGAAGAGTACATGAGAATAACTGTTGGGAACCTTTGTACTTGTCTCATATGATGTTCTGAAATGCTCTGTGTTGCTGGTTGTTAGTTAGAACTTTGGGGTGTTTTGCCTTTTGGGATGTTTTCGTGTGTGTCACCAAGGTGTTTAAGTCTTTGCATTGACTCAGTTTGAATTAGATTTTCTTTTCAGTTATATCATGATGTCCAGTCAGTCATACATCAGCAAGTTCTGATGCCCCTGGTAGTGGCACTGCCTGTCAGCCTGTGGTGAGAACACCACAAGTTGGCTTATTCTCCTTAGGAGTTTTAATGCCAATTTTACCTACATGTGGTGGTTTCCATTCCCTTTGCTCTGCGATTTCATTTCTTTCCTGCTTCTGTGCTCAACCCTAAATTTGTGGATTTTATGCAGTCTCCATGTACTGTGCACAACCTTCTGCTTGGCACTCCTCTTCAGTTTTACACTTTGCCTTTGACAATCAAAAAGAAATGAAAAAGGCTTGCAGTGTCTAGCAAGTCATCTTCTGATAAGGCTTGTGAAAATTCACTGTTTTTCTTTTTTTACACTGTTAACTGTCTTACAATAATATGCAAAGCTTGAATTACTGATCATAATAAATAACTTAGAACAGATCCTGATTATCAGATGGTGTAGTCACCATATTCCAAGTTTAGGAAAAAGCCTTCCAGCAAAGGTATGGAATTCTGGGGCCAAGCCCAGCATGCCATGGAGGTGGTTGGCAGCAGTGCCACGGGTTCAGATTCTGGTGGAGGGTGTGCATTGTGTCCTGACCAAGCGCTCCCAGCGCCTGCGCACACAGACATAGTGGCGGGGTTTTGGAGGTAGGCGGCGATATATAACCATATTTTTGAGATTAGAATCTTAAGAAAGATAAGTTAGTTGGGACTGTGAGGATATGAAACTTCTCTGGTAATTAGACTGGATGGGATTTCATCTTACACTCAGTTTCAGAGGCTGGTTTTGTTGCTCACAAGTGAGATGTATTGGAGCCATTTTCACGCAAGGTGGCAAATGTATCTCACAAGATTATGGATTGTCACATCTGCAGCTTCTCTACTGTAAAATTTGGTCTTGCATTTAAAGCTGTGAAGATAACAAGAAATAAATCCCAAAAGGGTTTATGCAAATGGAAATACAATGTCTTCTGCTTGATTGATGAACATGGAGACTAAAATTCTCAGTCAAACGGAACAGAAGTCTCTTGGGCATGATCTTGTAAATCCATCCTGATTCCCATTCTTTACCCCCATTGCTCTGCCATTGTGCCTCAGATGTGACTTAGATAGATAGATAAATGTCTAAGAGACGTTTCCTTCTCAGGTGATGTTTTTTTTCTCACAGTTGCTCGTTGGCCTCTCCAAAGAAATGGCCAGTAAGGGCACAAAGCAGTGCCAGTTCTATTTGCAGTTTCAGAAGTGTATATTCTGCTTTTTTTCAATTAAGACTGCCAGCAGTTTTTAGGCAATGAGAGACTTTAATCATCAGATCATTCCTGTTCAGGTGTACACTGGGAGGTCAAAGGATCCATACTCCATTTCTAATTTCAAGTAGTTGTCAAGACTTACTTTGTCCTGGGAGGCACTGTGTGTTGAAATGCTTCCTGGAGCACTTCTGGAAAAAGCCAAGAGCATGTAAATGAGCTGTATGCAGAGATGAAGTGGTTACAGATGATCCAGGACATGTTAGTGTTATTATGAGGGATGAACAGCACTGACTTTTCTCCGGAAGTGCTCAAGTGTTGTAATCCAACTTCCCAGAGATGTGTCCAGATTTATAAGTGCCGGCTGAGAAGCTACTTTGCTGTGGCTGAATTCCTGGAGAAATTAACTTTCCGCTTTCAGTTCCTTCTTAGTTGCTTGCAAAATTCAAAATCTTCGCTGTTGCGTGCTTTAACTCTTGAGAATTTGACTGTATCTTAAAAGTATGTAGTCAATGGAGCATCACCTCTGCCTCAGTCACACACACCAGTAGCTCTGTCAAGACTCATAGCTGTTGATACTCTGGTGAGCCAAAATGGCAGAGAATGTCTGTGGTAATGAAATGGGAGAAGGAGAGACTTTTATGAGTTTATGATTTAATGCCTATGAAATAAAAATCCACTTCCAAAGCCTAACGGTGTTTTGCAAAGACTGTACTGTATAATCCAGTTAAAATTGGGAAGACTGGCCCCTTTGAACAGTATTTCTTGTGTTGGAGAACAGCCCTCTGCAGATGTGAGCAGTCAGGGGGTGTAGGGGCTGAATGGGTTCATTCACTGCTCAGTAGAGTGGGAAACTGTGCCTGGTTTCCTCAAAGCCATTTGCTTTTCCTACAGAAGTTTCATTGTAGTGCCTTTGCCAGGGAGTTGTCAGCCCTGGTTTTGATAGTGTCTTAATGAAGAAGTTTTGATTCCTATGTCTTTTGTATGTCTTGCTCTTAGTTAGGGTTTCTTTTAGAAAACCTTGATCTCTAAAAATTTTCCTTGTCGTTTTAATTTACTTTGTTCACAGATTATCTAATTTGAGGTGTGATTGAACAGGAAAGGGATGCTTGGTTCTTAGGCATTCTGCATTGTTAAATGCCAACAAAACCTATTAAAAGTAACTGAAAAATATGTTAATGGTAGGACAGACACAGATTCCCCAACTCTAGTATGTAATTTAGTATTCTTGTTTATCTGACAGTGACTTTGGAAGAGTTTCTTGGGCCTTTCCAGAAAAACCCCACAACCCTGAAATCTCAGCTGTTCTTTCCATCAGTATTTTCACAACATTTTTCAAACTCAGGCCTCAGTGTCTGCATTTTGGAAGATTTCTTGTCATTTGGTTGTGCTATCCTCTTTCAGTTCAGTGACAATTAGGATAGGAAGAAGTTGAGGGAGGAAGGAGCACCAAGGAAGGGATGGATGAGAGCCGTGCAAGCCCACACTGCTGCTGGAACCTGGAGTTTCCCTCTGTGTTCCATTTTCTCCAACAGAACTGAAAACCTCAGAGGAATTCCAAGTGCTTGAAAGCCTTGTATAATTGGAGGGGTTTAGCTGTGTCAGATTTGAGGCTATTTTGTGTTTAGGCTGAGAGGATTGGAGAGAGGTTATGTGAAAAAATGGCATCAGGTCTTAGAATTTAGCCTTGTATTCCCAGTAATAGAAAATCTGGCAAGTTTTGAGATGAGTTTATCAATGGCACACTCCTCCCACACAAACTGCATCTGTAGGTCTATGAATATTTCACTTTGGTCTTTATGAATCACACTGACATATTATTTCACAGATTTCACAGAATACTCTTGAGTTGGAAGGGACCCCACAAGGATCATGTAGTCCAGCTCTTAAGTGAATGGCCCATGTATTATTGTGCTGATTTGTATGAATTAGTATATACCTTCTAAAAGTTTCTTTATAACACATACCAATGCTGTATGATCAAGGATTAACTGCGCTGTGACTGAAGCTGTATATTAAATACTGATCTCCTGAAGTGAGGGCAGAAGACAGCCACTGCTGCTGTTCCAGAGCTGTGACCTTTTTTTTGAGGTGCAGGACAAAAACTATGGGTGTCTCCCATGGATTCAGTAAGAGTTCTTATTCCAAAATGTCTTAAAATATCAGTCACTCTCAAACATTCATCTCTGGTTGCACTTTCAGAGCCTGTAGAAGACCCTTGCTAAGCTGCATTGGAGAGTATCTCTTGCTGGCATCAAATTCCTGGCACATGGGAATGGGAATGTGCCCTGGACTTCATCCGGATGGGCTGTAGTGTTCCAAACCTGGAAACCTTTCTTTTGTAATGTACAAAGGTGTAAAATTCCTGACCGTGTGCTGGGGGAGTGGGGAAGGGATGGGAAGGCATGAGATCCCTGCAGGACCCCCAGCAAGCCCTTCTGCTTCTGTCAGCTTTAAAATCCACTGTGCTGGGCCAGTCGTCAAGGAGACACTTCTGTTCTGCAAGTAATAACTGATTTCTGACACATTCATTCCTTCTCAGCTCAGAACATGACTAGACCTGATCTGGCCACCCCAGAGAATATTAGTCCTGATAGAAGGAAAAGAGCTGGTAAAAAATTACATGCTTTCAGAGCTGAGAGGACCTGATTTTCCTCAGAATCTGATTAATCACCAGGTACTTGTTTTTAACAAGCATCAGGACCTAACATAATGAAATCAGAAAGCCTTTAAGATTAGGTTTATAAAAGAAATGGACACAGTTCTGGTGTACATTACCCAGTGCAATGTGCCAGTGTGGTGCACTACATTAAAGTGGCCTGGTTTTCAAGGACTCAGTGTAAAATTTACATATATATATGTATATATTTAGATTTCAGTGCTAAGACAACTGTTGCCAAGTGAGCGTCTGTCCCTATTCTGAATGCTTTTCCTGCCCTGTGGTGGTACTACAATGACATACAGCCCATGTGTCTAATGGATTTCTCTGCAGTCATTTTGAAATGCAAAAAAGTAAGTGACCATTTGGAAAAGGCAATCTGACATTGTGTGAAAAGGATAATGTAACCTAAAAGGAAAGTGCTCATTTTCTGTGCTGTAGATATTTTAGTGTAATGAGAATATTTACCTGTAGTGGAAATATCAGGTTGTAAGTGATTAATCTCTCCTGTTGTGTGTGTGGTTGGAAAGAAACCACCATAGGAATGCAGCAGCTTCAGGGATATGTTAAATGGTGGTTACTTTAATCTTCCTTAAATTTAAGCACTTAATCTTACAGTGAACTATTAGAGCATGTCACAACTTACCAGCAACCAGAAGTACGTGAGAAGAGCTGGAGAGTGAATGTTTTTCCATGTCATGCAAAATAATACATTAATTTGAAACTTTTGGTAAACTATGAGAGCATCGATCTGATTGGGTGGCTTTATGGTCTCCAGAAAGGCTTTATTTCTCCAAAGATTACATCCTGACGGCAGCTTTATTTAATGGCTTCCTGTTGGCAGCTCCCTACTTTGTTGATTGGATTTAAGGATGGGCAGAAGAGCCTTTGTTTGGAGTCCCAGGCTGTGATGGCGTGAAGCCTGTGCTGGTTGCTGGTGCCAAGGGCAGCATTGGAATAACATGCTGAATAAGTGTCTCTGCCTGGCAGGCACTGCCAGAATTTATCAGCTCTCAGATCTTTGGTGTCTGTGAAGCAGCTTGGACTGGAGCTGTTTTAACTTATAATTTGGAACATACCTGTCTTTTGTTGCTGCGTATGTTGTAAGGAGAATAAATAATGTTAACAAGGAGTGGAACTTGCAGAGTTACAGGCTTGTCATCTCCCATCAAGATACAGTGATGTCATGAGAAAATATTGTCCCAATGAGACCATGCTGTGTTGGCACACCAAGATCCAGCACTTTTTAACATGCTGAAGGTCTGGCATCAAGGCAGTTAAATAAATACAAGGACTGTTCCAATGCTGTAAAAAATCTTAAAGTTTTAAAGATGAGGTTATATATTAATGTCATTGCAGTGCCTCAGAAACTGACTTCACACCAGAAACTGTTTAGCATAAAGATGCTAAATGTGCTCTGTAAGAACAACAGCAAAAGATGATGCTGGCCTCAGGGTTGGCAGGGATAAAATAAATGAATGTGACAGTGGAGATAAAAACCGAAAGGTGACAATGAGTACCAACACAGAACTCTCTGCTGATTAAAGCCAGATACTGCAGCACCACTCGTTGAGCCAGTTTAAAGTTTTGGGGGAGGCATCACAGCAATGGAAGTTTTAAGGTGCGGTTTGAAAAGCAGCAGTAGAGAGTTTTGAAGAAGGTTTAGAGAGGTGCAGGAAGTGTGGTAGAAAACAGACAGGTTGTTTTAAAAATTAAAACTGGGAGGTAAAGGCTGCAGTAGAAGACCTGATGCTAAATGAAAGGTGATGGGAGCATGGGTAAAGTGAAAGTGAATACCTTGAAAGTGGAAACAGAGGCTCAGATCTGGCAAGCTGGAGGAGGAGGCACTGAGATTCAAAATGAGCTGACCTGGTCAAAGCAGTAGATGAGGTGTTTGATCTTGAGCAAGGGGTTGGACCAGAGGACATCCAGAGGTCCAGAGCCTCAACCATAGTCTGATTCCATGGTTCTCAGTCTTATTTGTACCACAGGAAGGAAAAAGGCAGATTTTCTGAACTTCAGGGCTGACAGGAAGGTTTTGGTCTATGATGTTTCACGCCACTTATCTGAAGTGATTCATCCCTATTTTATTTGCGTCGTTTCATCACCTACGGTGACTTGTAAAAGTGCTGCTGTGTATTTATGCTGCATTTATGTCATGGCTCTGGCACAGGCTAGGAAAAAGTCTCAGATTTGTAGGACTGTTTCTATCTGAAGCACTGTAGGTAGTTTTTACTGCATTATAAAAGAATCAAACATGCTGTTGAGCTAATGTCTAATTTAATTAGCCAGGCACAGCTGTTTGCTTTGAGTGACCATAATCTGTGCATACAGTCCTAAGCATTTGACTAAAACATTTTCAAGGGATCAAAGACTTTATTATTTTTAAGGCTGCTGTGGAAACCTGCTTTATTAGGGTGATCCTATGCAGTGGATAGCAAAATTACAAAGGAGGAACTTAGAAAACTCTGAATAGACACTGAATTCCAATTTCTTGAAGAGATCAGCAACATTTGAAGTTGGCATATCAAGAACTATCTGGTTTTACATCAAACTGACAGAGCCAAGACCAGGAACTTGGCCTGACAGTAACCTGAGAGGAATGAAAGTATTAAGGCAATTAAAAAAAAAAAAAAGAAAAAATTAGGACAAATAGCTGATAATGATGAAGTTCACAGAAGCAGCCAGTTAATTAATTCTACAAGAGTGATGGGGAGAAGAAAAAAGGTTACAGTTCTCTTGATTTCCTTCCCATAAAATTGGAAAAGGGTCTAGAAATTCTGTATCTCTCCTTCTGGGCAGTTTGAAAACATCAGCTAATAATTATTATTTGAGTTTAAATATTGAGTATAAGTTCGAGTATTTGTTTTAAAATCCACTAAGAAATGCTAGTGTTTAGTGTTCACTTTCACTTTGATCCCTGTCCCAAATTGAAGACACAAATCTAAAACAATTGCTGCTTCAAGGTTTTCTTCAGGAAAGGGAGACTGAAAAGAAAAACTCTTCAAGACAGAGAAAAACAGCCTCAGAGCTGACCACCGAGAGAGAACAAGCTCTGGCATTTTTAAACCCATGCTTATCAGGAATATAGAGCAGAAATTATTAGAGATTTTTTTAGCTGGGCCCAGACTCTGTTCTTCAAAGCATCCTGTCAACATCCTGAAGAGTCGAACAAGTCAGACCCAGGCACTGCCAGATCCATTGGCTGATAACACTGACGCCAGGAGAAAAGGGTCAAATACATGTTGTTTGACCTTTATCCCAGTGGGGATTAAATTGATTCTAATTAATAGACTCGGGAACAGATGGGTACCTTGGCAGAGTTTGTAATTAATTTAAATTGTTCATCCCATTAGCTTAGCCATAAACTATGCATAATTACAATGGGATTTTGTGGACAGCCACCCTTATGTTGCCACCTTCTTAATTACAATTTATTGACTGCAGTGCTGCAGAGCTTATTTGTTTTGGTTAACATAGGGATTTCTGTTGTCTTACACTGCCTGGGCAAATGTTTCAGTGCTCCATTTATGGCAATAAAATCATGTTTGAAAGCACAAATGCAGCTCTGCTGAATCAGTTGTGCTTTAGGTGTGTGCCTGTGAGGTAAACCTGGCTCTCAGAGTGTAACCAGTGACCGTTGTACCTGAGTACACTTAACCAACATAAAATTTTACATATTTTGAGGTGGTATAAAAATGATGCCTGGAAAGATTCTGTCTGTGATTATTCTGTAGTATGACACAGATTTAGGTACACATTAGAAAGAGTCTGTATAAAGGTGGGGTGGCAGTTGGTGTGACCTGGCTAATAATATATTTCTTCCCTTATCTAAGTGAAAGAGACATTTGAAATAGGTGCAGATGGAGTTCAAACTTGACTTCTCATGCAGTCATCTTCCCTTCTCTTGGGCAGCACAGGTGTATCCATGGGTACTCTGTCTTTTTGGTAGGTCCTCTTTCCCAGTAAGTCCTGGACTAGAATCCTGCTGTCAAAACTTCTATGAGTGCTGGCCTGTGTCAGAAAGTCAAACTTCAGGCACTGAAGATCTTACTGCAGTGTTTCCTAGAAGCTTCACTGAGGAGCGAATGTCTCCTTTATGGCCAGGCCTACATCAAGAAGTCAGGAGTCACCACTCAAACAACCATGATCTTTTATGTGCTTATAATTGGGGTTTATTCTATTTGCCCTTTGAATCACCAGGTACACCTAAGATTTTCTTTGTGTCTGAGGAGCTGACAAACTTGCACCATTTTACCTGAAAGCAGAAATTCTTAGGTAATCTTTTTACTGGACCTCAAGAAAAAACTCAAATATACCAGGCCTAAATTATGGGAGTGAATAGTATTGCTGTAAAGGCACTGAGCAGTTCATCTTTCCATGCTCTTCAACAGAATGGATCAGCAAAAGCAGTGGGCAGTCAGATATTTTCTACATGAACATTAAATTGGTGTTTGTCTTCGATCTGTCATTTCAGTCTCCTTGCTGGCAGCAAACACAGACAGCTTGTCTCTGATCAGCACTTCTCTGGGCGAAGCTTGGTGGAGAGGGAATGGAGAATCCTGACATCCCCTTTCAGCAGCTTGGTTTGATGTTGACTACAACCTCCAATTCCCTGTACCCAACTCGTAAAAATCCTTCCCAGTGAGGACAAGTCAGCCTTAAGGAGACGAGGTCATGCTTCCAAGTGGGATATTAAAGACATCCAGCTGGTACAAGTGCTTCTTTCCCAAATGGTAACAGTTCAGGGCTGGCTCTGGCCACAGTGAGCTGTCAGGAATTATGTCAGAACATTTCCAAGGCTCTTGGGAAACGCAGGAGTCCTGCCTTGCTGAACTGAGCTGTTTGATTTTGGGTTTAGGACGTGCTGGTTGTGCAATGCTGTTGCTTTCTGCTGCTTGTTACTGGATTGTAATCCAGGCCCCTTAGAGACCACTCTCCGTGCTGTGTTTATCTTTGATGTGCTTATGGAAATAGGTTTGTCTCTTCAAAAGCAAAGTCTTTAGCCATCAAAAGGGGTTGCAGGGTTTATTTCCCTGGATGATGATGTGCAACTGTGGCAGATTGTTCTGTGACACCTTTCCTGATGAAAGGAGAGAGATGTGTGTGTGCACACGTGTGGGAAAGGGATCTGGCACCTTGCATGTCCTTCAGAGCCAGAGTTCAGCAGTGGGTCAGCCAGCTCCTCCTGACATCACTGCACTTGTTTACAGCTCTTACTGAGCTTTCCTGATGCCTTTGACCACTGACACTGTCTCATCTTAGTCCAGCATTTGTGCAAAATCAGAAATTTAGGAGAGCATCTTACATCTATAAAGGGGATTTTAGTTTCTCTTCCTCACTGGCTTGAAAGGGACAATAAGAGATAGAAAATTCTTAACTACTGAAAATAAACTGCTTTTATAAAATAAATCATATAAATTATAAACTGCACAATTTCAGGTTGTTGTTGAAATTGTAAACACACTAAATAATCAGAATGCTGGTTGTAGACTTAAAAAAGATCCATCTAAGAGGGAATTGATATATTTGGGATGAAGTGGCTTCTTTAGCCACTGGAATCAGTAAAAACAGTTAAAACACTTTTGGTTTGCATTTGAGTCTCAGATTTAGGGCAAGTGGTGTTATTTGTTTCAGGATCCAGGTTTCTAAGTGCAATTCCAACACTGACAGTCCATCCCAGATCTCCCAGTGCTGCACGTGGGGGTTGCTGTCCTTCAGTTGGGTTTGTCACTTGTATTTCAGTGGAAGCAAAGATTGTTCTGCAGTGAATGTGAGTCAACCAAAAATAGGCCTGTTTTTTAGGGCTAAATTTCACACACTTTCTTGGAGCAGTTTCCAGATCCCCAATGCTCTGAAGCTTCTGGTAGGGAGGGAACCCTTCAGGCAAAGAGTTGTGCTTGTGACTACCTTTGAACACACCGAGAATTATTGTGCCTCAATATTCTACTTCCCCCTCAGCTAAGTCCCAGTTACTGACCAGGTTACTTTATATAGTTTATTTTATTGGAAAGTCAGGTTTGTCTCATGTTCTGTGATAACTTCATTGATTTTATGCTCACATTGAAGTGAATTAACTTCCTTTTGCATTGCAGTGGCCTGAGAAGCATGCAGTCACATCCAAAGGACGGTAACTTCCAGGCAGCTGTAAGTTAGGAGTATGCTGAAGCTGGATTTGTGGCTGCCTGACCAGCCCCTCTTGTTTAAATAACTACCATTGTGGCAGAATCTGCTTAGAATTGCTTTGATCATTTCTGGATAAAAGTAATGAACAAGTATATAACTTTAGTTTCTACACTTAAATATCATTTTATTCAACCAGAGCTGTGCTGTTTTTCAGATTTTTTTGTGAGCAGGGTAGCTGCTTTATCTTAACAGTGTATTGAAAAAAACAGTAGAATCAGTGAAAGACCCTTTTTAAGCCATGCTGTACCCCGGGGGGGATGTGTGCTCTGGGAGCTTACAGTCCTCTGATTCCCATCCTCCTCCTTGGACTTAATAGACTGAGAGAGTTAAATATGTCCTGAAAACTGCCATTTGTACAACACATGAATAGATTTTAGAGATTCTGCCTTGTTGCATAGCAACAGCCACCATTAAAAAATAACATTTTGAAAAGCACATGAAAAGATAGGCAACCAGTTAAGCATTTCAATATTGAAGCTTTCTTCTAAGCAGTGCCCTTTATTTCTTCGACTAAAATTATTAGAAGAAAGGCACCTTTTCACAGCTTCTGTATGGTTTGAAAATGGTAGCAGTTCTCTTTTTCTGGAGGTGAAGAAAGGCTTGTAGGGGAGCTTGTCTGGAGCAGTTGCTGGTGTTCAGTTTATGCACAAATTTAAGGCAGGCTATTTTAACTCCAGTACTTCTCCAGTAGCCTCACGGGAGAAGTTATTTTTTCGGTCAAGAGCTGCATCCTATTATGCACACGCATGATCTGGAGCATATTTTAGCCCTTTCTGGAGGGCAGTTTATAATGACAGCATTGAGAACATTATTCACCCTTAGCTTTCCATGGCTGTTTTTGTTGCAAACCTTCTCCTGGCTTAACAAATTTAAACCCTTCCCTAGTTTTTCTTTTCAGTGATGTTTTGAGTACAGCATCTGATTGATAAATTTGTAGTTTTTATTTTTATAGAGCTTGTAGAGGATTTTTTACATATTCCCCAAAATAAGTGAAGTGTTGGTGAATTGCTAATCATGATTTAGCTTAGAGCAAAACTGAAGGTGTTCTGAATTAAAGCTGACAATTCTTCAGACTGGTAATGCAGCATAACTGATGCTTTTGTAAGCTGTGCAGGATCTAGCCTGGGAGACAGTGCTGTCCCTGGGGGGATGCAGTGGCCAGCCCTCTCCACTGGATGTTAAAACCACCCAGCATTTCAAGGTTAGGCTGCTCTGCTACAGAATTCATCTCAGAAATAAAAAGGCAAATTCTAGAGAAGAATCCACTTGGACTGGCGCCCAGTTTGTAGCTCTTTAATTCTTCTTTTACATACATTTATATTGTCAGGTTTTTCTGTTTTGTTAGTTAAGAAGTAGCAGACTTTTCGGTTAATTGTTGGTTGAAGAGGCAGTTTGTGGGCAGTTTTGCCCAGTCAGGTGAAATAATACTGTATTGGAGCCACTTTTTAATTCCACGTGTCCTTTTCTCCTAACGTTACCCTGTAATCTAACTTTAGGACTTTTTTAGCTTTCCAAGAACAATTACTGTTCAGTGTTGACATAACTTTGCATTGTAGTAGATGTTTAACTCTGTTACATGAACATTTAACCTGCCACAGGTTCTTTACCTGGAGTGTTATATGCAATAAGTAAAAATAATAATGCAGCATTTCGGAAGGGAAATATGCGCACAGCAAACCTTTAGTGATGCTGAAATGTCCTGTCGGACCATGGTAGTAATTCCTTTTTCCCCTTTGAAATGTTATTTACTGACTTTCTATCCCTTCATCCTGTCTGCTGCGCTTGCAGGACAAAAGGGCTTTCTGCACCTGCATATTTACCCTCCCCACAATTTCCTGAGATCTCTGTGGACATTTTTATAGGAATCTGGATTATAGGGATGCCGTGCCAAGCAAACGGAGGCGGCAGCAACACACTAGTTATTTTTGCAGGGTGGAGTATTATATTTCTATTGGTGGATGTCTCCAAAGCCTTACCTCAAATACAGAACTTTTCGAACCCCCACCCCCAGATACGCCATTTCTTCCTGCTCTGCAGCCAGAGAATTTTACTGCGGGATATTTCTTTGTGCGCTTTGGATCCCTGGAGCAGCGGCCGGTTCTCACACGTGGTGTGGCAAGACATTCACCATTAAAAGTCTGTCCTTTTTTTCCCCCACAGATGCTTCCAGGGACCTTCCAGGGTGACAGCTTGTGGCCACTTGGTGCTTTTTGTTGGAACGTGCACTCGGTTTGACCCTGTCCCAGCGTTAATGGGATTGTAAAGGCTGACTCCTGCCTGACCTCTCCTTGCAAACAACCCTCACCCTTCCCCTTCCTCCGCTGCTCCGAGCAGAGCTGGCAAGAGCTGCTCTCAAGGCAGTCTGGAGTCGCAGTTCGTGCTGCAGACGAAAGCAATTGGAAAAAACACTAGAGGAAAAAAAAAAAGTCAGCACAGGGCCACCTGTCCTTACATAGTCCTGACTGTGAGAACAGTGGGCATTTGTTTCCTTCTTCAGGGCGAGCTGGTCTTAAATGCCTGTGTGCAGACAGAAAATCACACATTTTCTTTCCAAGGAAGGCCTCTGTTGAATAGCAGGCAGGTGTTGACATACTCCTTTGTGATTTTTTTTTTAGGTGCTGTTTGGTTTCTTTCAGAGGGGAAAAAAGGGTGACTGAGGTACAGCTGGGACTGACTGTTGTTTAGGTGAATAATGTTAATCCCATTGAGTGCTAAGTCAACATATAAACTAATAAAAGTTCTGACTCTAGACTAAAAGGATTGGAATTCACTGTTTTAGTCTCCTTCTGAAGTCTCTTTAGCCCTAACTTTTAATCTCGTTACTAAATGTTACTCCTGGTGTTAAACCAGTTTATTATTAAGTCTGTGGTTTGTGTTTATCAGGGTGGCAGGATTAAATTTAAATTCAATTCTTACAGGCTTTACAACTGCTAAATAGTAATCTAGAAAAGCTTACATGTAAAACAGATATGTAGGCTTACTCTCTTAATTCTCCACGTTAACATGCAACCTTTCTCGTACCTGTCCCTTGCTGCTTTGATACTCTGTGGGAGCTGAGAGAAACTCGCCACTGGCCTGTTTTGTTTGCTTACCTTTACAGAAGTGTCACTAAGGGGCTGGGTTAAGTATTTTGACCTACTTCAAGCATCACAAGGTTCTCTTTTTTTCTTTCTAAAGCAAAGATTGGCTTTTCACCCTGCAGGGCCACACCTTTCCCTCTTCCAGTAATCAGCCTTTAGCTGCCTCTCCCATGGAGAGCTCCTGAAAGAACTTGTCTGCCTTTGCCTGGGGCCGAGAGAGGGGAAGGGGTGGAGGAGAAAACCCTTCTGCCATTGACAGGCAAAAGACGTGGAGCTTTTGAGGCTGTGGGATTTAGCCTCCCTTTCTCACGATATGCAAAACTCTGCCAGGATTATGGGACACACTGGAATGCATTTTTTCGGAGGACAGGCTGTT
The DNA here is from genome assembly GCA_013397845.1 of Melanocharis versteri. Classification (NCBI taxonomy): domain Eukaryota; kingdom Metazoa; phylum Chordata; class Aves; order Passeriformes; family Melanocharitidae; genus Melanocharis; species Melanocharis versteri. The sequence continues at coordinate 175,663 of VZTG01004409.1, forward strand.
AGTTAGTACTACCAGGCTTTGTAAATATAGGGGGATAAGACTGGCATACTTCAGTGGATTATCTACACTTTGTACTTCCTAAAAGTATGCAGGAGCTCTGAGTGTTGGGCGCAGAAAGGCTTTCTGTGTTTGAACAAAGGTCTGTGCAATTACAGATACCAGCTCACACAGAGCAACTTTTGTTCCACTGGACTAGGAAGGAGGTTGAAAGGGGGAATGAAATGTGTTGACCTACGAACTACTATCTTTGCTGATCTGGGGCTGGGAGTTGTGTTTGATTTGTGGAGGCAGCAATAGTGAGATCAGGCAGGATGGGCATTCGTGAATCTCTGCAACACTTTAATCTTTCAGTGTCTTCAGATTATATCAGAGAATTGCTTCATGAATCGTAAAATGGAGAAACTTTAGGACTGGAAGTTATATCTGCTAATCACAACTCACCTTGTGCTGTAAAATACCAGCAGTGAACAATTCTTAAGGCAAATACAACCCAGATAACCCAAGGGGAGTGTCTAGAAGTAACAGATGTTCAGTCTCAGAAGTGTATTTGTAGTGTGACACCTTTCCAGTACTGCTCCAGCTCACTGGAGGCAGAAATTCTAGCACAGCGGGTTTGCTGAAGATACAGTGCCAAAATAATTGACGACGTAAAAGGGCAGCATTCCTTTGCTGCTGTTCTTGAATTGTGCTAGCAATAAAATCAGACTGAACGAGTTAACTAGCCTTGTAAATGATGTAAAGTTAGCTCTAATTTTGTGTCCTGCACCAGTAATATCCTTCAGTCTCTGGAAGCATTGATCCCGTGTTTATATTGTGGTTGATAGCAGCTTCAGTCTAGAGCAGTTTATATAAATTAGTGGCTTTATCTGATTTTGCAGTGGTCAGAAGCATAACTCTTCTTGTGTTAGGGTGAAAGTCAGGCTTTGGCCCTGCAGTCAGGACTGGGGCTTTTGGCACAAAGCCAGTGCAGGTCTCTGTTAGACAGCCTTGCTGTAGTCCAACAGCAGCAAAACCCTTGCCTCTGATTCCCCTCCGACCTCGGGGCAGGCCTCATTAGCAGATTAAATCCAGAGTTAAATGAGTCCTCTGGGAGCAGGGGATTCAGTGCCTGCCCCTCCAGCTGAAAGGATTTTCCTAGGGTCAGATAAGGAGTCCTGTGACTCCAGATCGACAGATAAGGTTTGTTTTGCAAAAATCCATTAATAAATCCTGGGAAAATCTGCACCAAGTGTGATGTCACAGCCCTTGCCTACTTTGAAGTTCATCGAGGGGAGGAGGGCACGTAGAGTTCCTTTGTCATCATAAATCTCTTCTTCCCTGTGTCCCGTGGCAGGATCCTGCCCTGCTGCCTCTGGCAGCCTGGAGTGCCAGGGATGGCTTTCCCATTCCACCTGCCTGCCTGGCTGCTGCCAGCCCGGGGTCACCTCGAGGTAAGGGTGGGCAGGAAGCCTTGGAGCAGGATTATCCACCTCTCCAAGCTCCTGCCCTCACCAATTTTCTGGTCAGTAGCTCTGTGAAAGGAGAGCGTGTCTGGTGCAGCAGGGACGGGCAGGCAGAGGAGGATCGCGAGAGATGAAGCGGGGGAAGAAATAAGGGCTGGATTCTTTCCAGGACAGAAGAGTGTCTGTCCAAGGATTTATCCAAAATGCAAATTAAATATTCCTCTGTCCACCACTAAGTTATGGTGAATGGGTAGCTGTGCAGCATCCTGACAGGCTGGGAAATCAGGAACACGGTGCCTCTCCTTATTCCACTGCATTTTCCTCTGTCCAGACAGGAACTTCTGTGTCTGTTGGAGTCATTCTCAGCTTCCAGTTGGGACACACTTGTTGCCAATTTAGACTTGCACTTAGAAAGGAGAGAGGAGACAGACCAGACTCTAAGCTCCGTGTCTACATTTGGAAAATTGTGCTTCCTAATAAAATGGACCATTTCCTAAACCGCAGGTCTGGGCTCCTCATGAATGCAGAGCCCTCGTATCCCAGCTGGGGCAGAATGAAGTGAAATGTTGCCTTTCTTGATGTTTACTGAGCACAGAATAATATTCCTGTATCCCAAGGGAAGTGAAGAGCCAAGTGTTTGGGTAACTGGAGCTCATGGGGCAGCAGCAAACTGTCCCAGGCCTACAGTGGCTCATCAGGTCAACAGGGAGCAGGAGGGTTTGTTCAGGAGTATTGAGAACATGGATGATCATCCCTAATGGCACATTTTGCAGAAGAGGGTGAATGCAGGAGAACTCTGAAGAAAAGAGTTTGTAGAAAATCTCAGGAGGCAGTAGGAGAGTGAGGACCTAGAAAATATCAGAAATATCAGAAAACTGCTGCATTGCCTATGCAGAAAGATGAAACCAAGCCCTCTGTAAAGATGTTCAGGAGCAACAGAAGCCTCAACTGTGAGACAAATGCAGCAAGTCCAGTCTGGTCTCACTGTAAGATCTGATGTCCTGGGAGGCTGGGGGGAAGCCTGTGCCAATTCAGTCTGGCCAGATGTGAGAGAGAAATTGGAAGTCTCATATGATCTCGTAGGAGCAGTCAAGCTTGAGTTTGGACCAAAAGCACATTGTATTGAGTTCTGAGTTTTATCCCTCTGTAAAAAGTAGCAGAAATGACAGCAGGAGCCTTCACTTCCCACTGGGTCATCAGGGGCCTCGCACAGAAGAATGGTCTTTAATTTACTGCCCTTCTCTTACACAGGCTAAAGCCTTCACCTGAGTGTGGACGGTATCAAAGACAGGAAAACTTCTCATGGAAAGAAGTCAGTGCTGAAATTAATGTTGTCAGCAGGATAAGCAGCAAATTCCGTCTTCCCCAGAGGGCCCAGATTTTAGCGGGATCACCTTGCAAGACTTGCCTGTAGAATATTAAAGGTCCCAATGAAACTGTTGGGGCATAAAAAAATACTGTGTCCAAGAGTTGCATCACAGACAGATGTTCCTTTGACAGGTTGTCCTTTGCTTAACTATTCTTCCATGTATATTTCCTGACATTTGGTGCATCAGTAGTAGCTGCTGGGAACAGGAGGCTGTGTGGATGTTTGAAACAGATTGAAGTGAAGAGTGAGGGATCTACTTTTTATTTAGCAATAGCAGTGTGAAGCGCTGGAGTATTAGATATGTGAGGGCAGTTTCTTGCTTTACATTCCCCTTGTCTGACACCTTATTTCTCTTCCTCTCCTCTTCCTGTCCTACCTTCCATCACTGTTCAACAAGTCACTTAATTTTTAGTGTGTGCATTGACTAATCTAGCCCTGCAATGAGGGTGAAGTTCACCCTGATGCAAAACTCTGTGGGCATCAAGCTTAATGTTTGCAGTTGACATTTTGTAGTGGTTTTTTCCTCCACTTTCCACAGAGATGTGGGTTGTGAAAGGGAGAGCAAGTGTGCATGTGCTCACAGCTGAACAGTATTTTGTAAATATTTCCTGAGAGCTTGTGAAATTTCTCACATGTTCTTGATTTCCCTTCAAGTCTGCAGTGTACACATGAAAAATATTCCTCGGTCTAGCCTTGGGATCAGAAGTGAGTAAATAGCCATCAGTTTTACAAGCTTTGAGGAGATGCCAAGCCCTGATGGCCAAGGGTGATACGCTGAGACTTTGGAAGCCAGGCCAGTGCACAATCTTCAATTTCAGCCATATGCTTTCTTATAGTTTTTAGGTCTGAACACAGCTTTTTCCTTGAAAATTACTTCCCCTGAGATAAGATTTCCCATTAAATGGCTCTGGCATATTTATACACGCTCTGAAGTTTCTGGTTAACCAGATTCATTAGTGCTCTGGAGAATTTGACGATATAAATCTTATCAGTCTGGGCGTGTTTGTGTTCACAGATGTGCCAATGACATGGAAATGGGATTAATTGTATATATAACTCGTTTAGGAAATGGTTGAGGACTTGGGTACTTCTGCATTTGAGCTTTGCTCAGGCACACCTAAGAGCTCTTTGACCCTGCCAGGGATTAGTTGTAGTCCTAGTTATGAGATAAGCTTAACTAGGCCTTAAAAATAAGCATGTAAAAGCTCCCTGCTACAGGTTTGTTGTGGGGTAAGAATACTGCACACATAATTTTTTATGTTTATCTTGCTGTTATTAAGTTAATTGCAGGGATTGAGCTATAAGCAGTGATGCAATTCAGACTTTTTTCTTTCTGTTCTTTCAGCTTTCGGAAAACTCAAAGATTCTTTAATCTTTGAAGTTTAAGTGTGCTTATTTATAACCATTAAAAAATCAATATACTGGTCAGATTCATACAGATTCAATACACAGTAGTGTGAGAAGGAACTATAATCCTGGATCACATGTGCTTGGAAATAGGACCATAATTTTGCATTTTCAATGTTGCAACCATTTCTTCTTTCTCTTTTGGATCTTGCTCTTAGAGTCACAGAGCAGTCAGCTGATTGCAGTAACATGCTCCATTCAGTAATGTATTTTTTGCAGAATGACAGTGACTCACCATTTATAACATGATGAGTGCTGAGAAGACTTAGTTGAAGAGCAAAAAGGATAGATCAATTCATTCATAGATGTCTTAGGTAACAGAGATGAAATTATATTCCTTCCAGTAGCTTTAGAAGAAATAGAAAACAAGGCTGTGTACTCAGAAAAAATATTGTGGTTAAATCTGTTTAGCTGCAGATTAATGTTTGAAGGACAGTGGTGGAAGCCCCATCTCATACTTGAGACTGATGGTTTTGCCTCACTAGAAAGAATTGTACTGGACAAAGCCCCATGATGAAAGTTAATGAACCTGGTGACTTTTCGAGTTAAAGTTATTTCTGACCTCACCGATGGTGTAGAAATGCAGATAGCATTGGCTGGTTGTGTCTCATTGTAAATCAGATCCATGCTCCATCATTACAATGGTTGTTCCATGAATATTCAGAATTTTCTTTGTACAAGAAGCAGTGTTTAATTTTTACTGTGTTAAAAGGGAGTGGCAAGTGAAATCCTGCATATATGAGCTGCAAAATAAATATATGCTTGAAATTTCTCACTTTGGAAGTCTGTAGTAGGAGGAACATTTGTTTGAAATGCACCTGAGACACCAGCCTGCAATCAGCATTGTAAGTAATTACTAAGCTGACAAAATACATTTTACTGCAGAGCAGAATTTATCTCCAAACATAAAACAAGAAGTAGAGAACACCAGGCATTCAGAAAGGTCTGTGGTTTTAGGATAAATTTATCATTCTGTACATGTGTATAGCAAAAACAGGGAGAGATTTGAAATTACACGATACAGAAAAATTTCCAAACGTTCCATATATCGGTCACATTAGGCTTAAGATCTGATTTTTTTGTTTTAGCTGGTGTTGCTTGTAAAGAATCTGTAAACAGGATCAGCAGTGGGACACAGGTCCTGCTTGATACTCTCTATAACAGAAAGTCATTGCTTGTTTTAAATGAAGCAAAACAACATCCCTGGCAGGGAAAACACATCAAAGATCTCCATCGAGCTGTTGAAGTCAGAAGCATGTTTTAATTATTTTAGATACGAAACAGGAGTTTGACTCTAACAAAAGTTTCTTGCTGCAGATCATCCTGTGGGGTCGGACTGAGAAATGCCTGAAGGAGACCACGGAGGAGATCAGGATGATGGGGACAGAGTGCCACTACTTCATCTGTGATGTGGGAAATCGGGAGGAGGTCTATCGGCAAGCCAAGGCTGTGCGGGAAAAGGTCTGGGAGAACACTGGTTGTGCAGGGGCTGAAGGAGCTGGGGGGGCTCACTCTGAAGAAAAGGAGGCTCAGGGGGGACCTTCTGGGTCCCCACAACTCCCTGACAGGAGGGGGCAGCCAGCGGGGATCGAGCTCTGCTCCCAGGGAACAAGGGACGGGATGAGAGGAAACGGCTTCAAGTTGCACTGAGGGAGGTTTAGATTGGATATTGGTGAAAATATTTTTGTGGAAAGGGTTGTAAAGCATCAGAATAGGCTGCCCAGGGCAGTAGTGGAGGCACTATGCCTGCAAGTGTTCAAAAACCATGTGGATGTGGCACCTGGGGACACGGGTTAGTGCTGAACACAGTGAGGGAGCCGGGTTGATGGTTAGTCTTGATGATCTCAGAGGTCTTTTCCAACCTTAACAATTCTGTGATTCCATGATTCAGTATTTGATGAGAAAAAAAATATATTGGGAAAAAAGAAGGGTGACCATGCAGATAACATTGTCCAGCTGCCTGTGTGAAGTGATCCAAAGGATTATAAGGCCCATTGGCAAGAATGTCAAAAGCTATGAAAATAATGATGTATTTGGGCAATAATGGCTATTCAGCTCTGATGGTAATGGCTGATTTGTGAGGAGGGATATAATTTGTCACAAATAATTTGCTCTTTTTTGCAGGTGGGTGACATCACCATCCTGGTGAACAATGCTGCTGTGGTCCATGGGAAGAGCCTGATGGACAGCGACGATGATGCACTGCTCAAATCCCAGCACATCAACACCCTGGGACAGTTCTGGGTGAGATAAGTTCTTGTGTCCCATGTAGTCAGAGTTGGGGAGAAGAGTGATGGATTACAGCCAGTAGGCCTTTCTAAGGGATGCTTGGTAAAACCAGTCTGTCTTGAAAACAAGAGAGAAAAAACCAATGTGAGGGGCAAAGGCCAGAGGAAAGAGGTCAAAAATAAATACAATTTTTTTCAGTAGTACTCAGTATTTGATGCTCTTTATTCCCATTCTGTGATTTCCAGTAAAACATTTGATGTCTTTGTCAAAGCCTCTGTCAAACAGAGGAGTTTCCTGTATGGCGATGTGAAGGGAACATCAGAAGAGTGTGGGACTGCCTTGTTCAGGGAAGGGAGCTGTGAAACACTTTTTGAATCAGACAATAGAAGTGAAAAAGTGCTTCTTGTGATTTCATCACTTTGTTGAAGACTTTATCCCGTAGAAGTTCTTAAGCATAGAAGGCACTCTGTTCATGGCCTTTATCTGGGGGTACTGCTTATATATGTGCTAGAAAGGACTTTGGTTGTGTTTCTTCACAAACTTTGCCTGCTTAGAATCTCAGAAAAAGACAAAGCAACAAGGTCCTCTGCCACTCCTTTCCTGACATATTAAGCAGGACACTTGGGCTTGTTGTGTCTGTGTCACCTTATTTTTTTCAGTTACTGCTGTTTTTGTTGTATCACTGCTGAGGAATTTTTTTTTTCCTTTTCTTCTTTTAACTCTCTTATTTTTCAGACCACCAAAGCCTTCCTGCCAAGGATGCTGGAGCTGCAGAATGGGCACATTGTTTGCCTGAACTCTGTCCTGGCCTTGTCAGCCATCCCTGGTGCCATTGACTATTGCACCTCCAAAGCCTCATCCTTTGCTTTCATGGAGAGCCTGACCCTGGGGCTGCTGGACTGTCCTGGAGTGAATGCCACCACAGTCCTGCCCTTCCACACCAGCACAGAGATGTTCCAGGGCATGAGAATCAGGTCAGTCCAGGGGAACTAGAATAAAGCATCTCATTTTAAATGAATCATCAGAATACACTCCTAATTAATGCTTCATTTAGTTAAGAGAATTTGATGTCTCATTTGGCTGCCTGGGAACAGAGGGTCACTCTAGGCCACCTGGGACTCATCAGACTGGTTCCCTCAGTGTGCTGGGATATTCCTGCAACCTGTTCTGGGGGAAACATTGGCTGCTGCAGAGAGAACTGGAAGCTATTTTTCCCTGCATGTATTCAAGCCGTACCAGAGAGGGAGGGGAGGCAATCTGCAGTCGAGGTCATGCAAAGGGACCAGGCTACAAATTACTTGAGAATTAAGAGTACAAGTTCCTTTTTTATTCACTGGAATACTTAATCCTTTCCCACTGAAAGGAATGACAACCACTTACTGAAGTGAGACTATCAGTACCTCCTTTTTACTCCTGTCCAGGGGAACAAGTAATGGCTGTCCAAATTAATATTTTACAATGGGTAAAGTAACGTGTTAGTACAGATTGTACTCTCTTAGTCAAGAAAATCTGCAGTGTCAAGCTGTTGCAGGAGCTGGGAAAAGCCTTATGTTTGGTCTTACAAGCAGTGGAGGAAAATATTTGTCTTTCACCTGTCAAGGATTTGAATCAAGCAAAGAGGAACAGAGAATAAAATGAAAAAAACCAGCACTGAAAAGACAGCATTTGGTATTGGTTTGCATTCAAATTAAGAAAAGGCCTGAATCAGGGCTCTGATTACTCTCTGCCACTGCTCCCTGGAGGCACCAACATGTACATTCTTAACTGTTTAGCTAACCCAGTAGTACTGGTTGGAACTGGGCTTTCTGCTTTTGGGCTTTTTTGGCTGGAACTGGAATTTTCTGCCTCTTAGAGGCACAGCCAGTCCTGGGCATGTTTGAAGGACAGTAACCAGCAATAACTTAGAGTAACAGGACCTGGACAGTGACACCGTAAAGAAGGAGCTTGGTTGACATGTAATTATTTTATTTTTTATTTTCTTTGTTCAGGTTCCCTAGTCTTTTTCCTCCTCTCAAGCCAGAGACAGTGGCGAGGAGGACGGTAGAAGCTGTTCAGACGAATCAAGCCTTCCTGCTCCTTCCATGGACAATGCATGTTCTTGTTATCCTAAAAAGGTGAGTATTTCCTTTCCCAGCAATAGCCTGGCCATGGAGGGAAGGTTGGCTCTGTGTCTGTTCCCTGAGGCAAAGCTCAGGCTGACCAGAACTGCTCTCTCATCTCTTCCCTTGAAAGACAGTCATGGAAGCAAAAGGGAGACACTTCCTGGGATTCCCTTTGGAGATGTCTTCTCTTTCTATAACCCCTTTATGAAACTAGTTTCATTCCCAAAATTTGGATTTCTGAGGCGTAAACTGGATTTTTGTCTGGGGAATTTCATAATAATTAACTTACACAGGTAGTTGATTGGGATTTATTAAGTCACCTGTTGGACTTTAGGCAGGATTTCTGAGCTGTAAGGCCTGGACATCCCACCTGCATTTAGAGAGCATTGCCTGTGTTACAGCAGTGGAATTATTAAATCAATATTTTTGTGTATGATCAGGACCGAAATTTTAAGGTCCCTAAGGAAAAAAATCATAAGTTCATATCCTGGAACAACCAAAGAGAAAAGACATTCACCATTGTGTTTCCATGACAGTGTACACTGAAGCCTTTGGAAAAGCTGCTGCAGTCAGGAACTGAAACAAGGCAGTGAGACATCTGTGGAAAATAATTTCACTATTGCATTTCAAACAAGAAAAATAATTCACAGTAAATGCTTTGTTCTGAATGTAAAATCTGGGGTAAAAGTTCCCAGAAATTCTGTCAACAAGAAAAAGGGCTGTTCCATTTTATTCTAAGAATTAATAGGCTATTTTCCATTACAGTAGCTGTCAGGAAATCAGGTCTCTCTCCATACCTTAGGATAAGGCAGCCACATACCTTGCACAACCAGATGGCAGGTTAACCAGAGAATTTGGGTTAAATTTGTGTATATCAGAGTATAGTATTTGGAAGGAATAAAACATCATGGTATCATCCAAGTTACAGCTTTTACAGGCTTTTTTGGATAAATATTTCTGTAGAGAAAGAGTGACTGGATGGAACTTTCTCCCTGTAGGCCTCCTCACAGCAGGAAACTGCTGCCAGTTTTGTCTGTGCCTCTCACTGGCTGATTTTTGAGCATTTGTATATTTATGTATGTAAATGCATATTTACACATCTCTCATTAGAACAGATTGAGGGGTTTGTCTCATCTGCTCATTTTCTTTCTGCTTCTATGCCAGCATTCTCCCCCAGGCAGCACTTGAAGAAATCCACAAGTTTTCTGGGAGCTACACCTGCATGAACACTTTTAAAGGACGAACATAGACCTGGTGGCACCAGGACTGTTCTGCAGTGAACCCAACAGAAGCATGAAAATCCTACAGGACTGTGAATCAGCAAGTCTTGGCTTTCAGCCTGTTCATGTGACTTGTGCTGCTCTGAGGCAACACATTTCTTGCAGGTCATATCCATAGTAACATGACCTTTGCACAGGATTGAGTGAGTGGACTGTGGACCCTTGGAAAGAAAAACAGAAAGTGTGAAATGTTTCTATGATGTTTAATTCTTTAGAGTTCAATTGTTAAATCTACTCATAGTTTTAAGATATGATTTTTGTTTCTTAAGTGTCTGTAGGCTGTCTCAGTGGAGAGGCAGCACATCCCATCCCAAACACACTTTGTCCCCTCTCTCCAGAGGAACTGCCACTGGTTTCATTTCAGCTTTTTGAATGGGGAACTTGAAAATTACTTTGAAGAACTAAAAGTTATGGACATTTAATGGACGCTTCGTTCTCTTTCTTCACTTTCCATCCCATGATGAAGCTGTTCCCAGCACACACTGGGGAAGGAGCAAACCGTGAAGCAATGTTTTCTTTGCTAAAGGCCACCCAGGACTTCTCTTTCTGGGCCCAAAAAAGCTGTTGTACTTCCCCTGTGGAGGCTTGACAGGAAGGCTCAGGCAGCAGAGCTGGGAGTTTAAATAGTGGAATATTCTATCTGTCACTGAACTCATATGTGAAATCGTTGTTCTGATTTTTTTTTGTTCATTTGTGATAAAATATAAATATATTTTTAGCATTAATCCCAGATTGCCACACATGTAGGCAGTAGCACATTGGAGATGAACTAAATCTAGAGCTAAAACTAGAGCCTGCTTGTACAAACATACATTCACTGACATAATCTGTGCAGAGGAAAATCCATTGTATCAATCTGCACAGTGAAGTGGAATAATGCTCTACGAGGCAGTACTGTCATGCTCATGAGATGGGAAGTTTGGAAGCACATTTAGCAAAGAGCTGATTAAATGCATGTTGAATTCATCTGGGAATAAGCCCATTGTGCTTTAGGGACATTGAATCAGGCACTGATCAGCCAAAAGTGATAAATACACTTGGACTGAGGTGCCAGAAGCAGCTAGACATTATTTATTTTTTGTAATGAAATACTCTCTTTGACAGCCTAGGAAGGGCAGCACTGCATTCCTGTGCAAAATGCAGTGAGCAGCACATTGGAGCACTACTAACAGAGGAGTTAATATAATTGCAATACAGGAAGTAGCAAGTCTAACTGGAGATACCTGAATGAAGTGCCTTCAGGGTGGATGTGTGGTTAAAGGAGTGAATTTAGGGCTCCTGACTTGAATTTCGAGCTTTTCCGTAGATGTCCTGTGTGGCCTGGGGCAAAACGTATCATCTGAAGGAGCACCCTGACCTGCAAAGCAGATATTTCTAGTGTTTCCCTACCTCAAAAGTTGCAAGTCTGACTACCTAAATGTCTGTCGAAAGCTCAGCAAATTCAAATGCAACATGTTAGAGAAAGGAAAAGCAGTATTTGTTCATAGACCAAGAGGTTCTATACAAAAATATAGACGAAGAAAAAACCCATATGCTAAAATATATCATCTCCTAAAAGACATCTGAGGTACAGCAGAAAAGCTGTGAGCTGTTTCGGAAATACTCCTGTGGTTCTGCCATGTAGAATGGAGACCTGCTACTGAGGTGCAAAGGTGTGGGTGTTAGAATCAGGTCTGACCTTCCTGCAGACCACTGGATTTCACTCTTCTGGAGCTCTGCAAGAGAAATATGCTGCCAGAAGTGCCACTGTTGAAGTCCCTCTGTTTGGGTGAGTGTTTGGAGGGGCTCTCCTGCCTGGGTCGGTGCAGAACTATAACCTGGAGCACTGTGACACCTCTGAACATGTTCCTTGGGATTCCTGGATGTCTGAGGCTCTCTGGAGAGGATGAAAAGAAACTTCAGTCTCTGTGATTTTGAGGCCCATCCTAATAGATGCTTCCAGCTTTATTTTTGTGTCAGTTTCTTTGAGAAACCCAGTTCACTGAAAAGTCAAGTGCCAGGAGGGGAGAACCCTTCCAGGATCTGCCTGGAATACTGAAGGTACCAGGTTTATCAGGAGAGGTTTGGGAGAGGAAGGTGTGATGATACCAACTTCCCCTTGTGCTCTCTGATCCGTTCCAGTTCCTCATTAATCCCGGCTGGGTGTGCCAGGCTTGTAGCTGCAAGAGCAAACAGCTGTGGTGAAAGAGCAGTGTCCCCTTGAAATTAAACTTTTGTGCTGAGATTCTGTTTATTGGTAACTTCCTAATGCAAAAGTGAGGTAAAAACACACACTGGAATCCCCATTCATCCCCAAATCCTGTCCCTTAAATAGATCTGCTCTTTCCCTGCACCACACAAAAGATGTTCCCTATCTCCAGAGTTGTCGTACACACTGAGTGCTGCTGATTTCTTTCTGATGAGTATAAACAAGTCAGAACGTAGCTGAGACTCATCATCTCTCTCCTCTCATACACACACAGAGTTCCCTCTCTTCCCCCAGTGTCCCAGAGCGGGCAGCGGGTCAAATAGCAGTCACAGTGGGGGAGAGGGCTGCAGCAAGCAGAAAATAATGAGGAAAACATTGACTTTGCTTTTCAGATAGCCAGGAGGAGTTGGGTCAGAGAGTTCCTTCCCTGGTTAGTGTTGCAAGACAGGACGGTCTCCATCAAGCAAGTGACTGCAAACATGGATGGAGACACTGAAGACTTTTTTTTAACAGAAAGGCTCCTCTGGAATGCCTGCTGAGGTCTGCTGGGACCTTCCCACATAAGGGTGGTGTTGGGTAATCTTGAAGTGCTGCAAATGTGGACAAGCTTTGTTGAAGCCTAAGGCCTTCTCCGAGGAATTTCCGCCCTTTGACTTATTTTAATTTTGATTTTCCCCACTCTCTCTGCTGCCTCCTGCTCTCCGCTGCACAATTTTTTTTTTTCCTTCTGTTTTCCTATGTCATCGCTGCACTTCTCTGTGCCACCATCTTGAAGCCAGATGTCATATGAGAGTCTGGAGTAAATTGAGATCAGGGTATCAATTTATTATGCTGCTGGAGGAATCCAGGTGACGCTGCAGGAGCAAGTCACAGGAGTTTCATAGGAAATCAGTTTTACTTGCTTCAGACTCTGAAGAAGTAAAAGAGTCCTCACTATTGCTCTTACACAGGAGATTGCTGCTGGTTTAAAATCTGAATGATAGAGAAACGTGAGCTGGTTTGGGACATGTTCCCTGGGCAAGAAAAAAGGCCAGATTGAAACGGGAGGATTTTTCATTTCCAGGTGGTTTCAGGGGCTGGTGTTTTATATAGAGTGATTTTCAGAACCAGCAAGGTGGGGCAGGGAGAGGAGCAGTCCTTTGTATAGGAGTCTGATCCCTCATGTTCGATATTTCATTTTGTGGTTTTCAGTGAGAGAAAAATGCTCCTTCACGCACCCTTGGTGGATTTTAAAAAGGTTGTTCCAGCCATGTCCCCACCAATGGCATGTTTTTAGCAGCATGACAAAAAGGAGTGAGCCCTGAAAGTGGGAGCTGTACCCTCCCCACTTACCCATTGTTCTGTTGAGGTTAAAAAGCAATAGAGTCTGTCCCTCAAGTTCTTCTAGAACTGCACAGAAAGTGCCTGGGCAAGTGATTCTGATGTTTGCAAAGAGAAACTTGTTGTACTTTTATGTAATGTGTTAATTAGTGTGGGTGGGTATGATCAGATCTAGTCTTGCAAGCCTTTCCGACAACTCCCTGAACACTCCCACCTTCAGATATTAACAGATAGCACTTGCCAAAGCTCCTAAAAACCCAGTAACAGACTTAATGCAGGCAGAGCATAAGTGGGTGCATGTATTTCAAAGAGAACACATCTGCTTGTAGCAGACATTAATGTGGCCTAGTGCCTTCCTCGAGCTGAAATGCAGCTATTGAGAAAAGAATACAGGGTGATCCTAGGATCATCTCTTTTGTTTTTATTTCTTCACGTGGCTTTAATAAACTTAATCTGGGTGACAGCTACTTTTTTGACAGCACTGGGTTTTAAGTTTGGGGTAAAGCAAGATTATGTCAAATGCAGTATTCTGCATTTTTACCAACCACCAGCCCTGAGAATGAGAATATTCCGCACTGTTTGCAGCTTTCACCTCCCCAGCACTAAGATCCTGGTATGTTTGGAGTCTGAGCAAATCTGTCAGTCACCAGCAGCAGCTGCATTCTCTAGGGAACAGAATCCTCTTTGGCCTAATGCTTTTCTGAAGGAGATGTTGAGCCATTGAGTAGCGGCAGCCACAGATTCAGGGACGTAGAAAAAGAAGGAAAAACACAGCTTTATCCACTCCCTGCAGCTCATTCTCTTCTATCCCGTTTCTCCTGTGGGAATATGGCAATTCAGACACTTCTTGCCCCTTTTCCCACCTCTGCTCTACTGAGGTCACCTCAGCACCTTCCTTCAGTACCTTGAGGGAGCTGAAGCTTCAGCACGAACAGCCCTGTCTGTGTTCCAAGGAGCTGGATCAGCAGGTAGGGAGTGGGAGAGCAGACAGGCTGCTCTGGGGGGCTGAGCTGCCCCAGCCTGCAGAGCACAGGGGGAAAACACAGGACACACCTGATTCCCCTGGACCATTGAAGGCAGCGAGTGCCCCTCGTTCCTGTCATCTTTGCTTTCAACATCACACCCTCTTTCGTTCCTGTAATGGATCCTGTGAGCAGAAACACACACTGGCCCAGCCTGCCTGGACTGGACTAAAGGCACAAACCTCTGAGACAATTCATATCTTCACACCTTCCCAAAGAGTCCAAGCTTACCACTTCTGTATGCTCTCCTTTGCTATGGGCATTGTGACATATTAGCACAGAAAAAAAATAGGGCAAATGTGTGATGATTTTTTATGCATCGTATAATTATTTTTTTCTGCATAAAACTAGAACAATTCCTCCGTAAATGAAGGAAGAAAGCACTGTAATTGAAGCTGGAGAGTGACTGAAAAGTATATGGGAATACAAAATAGAGGATAAGATGCAATCTTAGGGGGAGTGTGATGGCCCTAAACAGCCAGAGGCAAGATGCCACCTTACATCCCTGAAGTTATATAATAACAGAGGCGTGTGATTTCCAGCCAAATGCAAAGTCTATAAAAGAAGCCTGTTGTTGCTCCTGCTCATTCCAGTGGGTCACCATGCCCTAAAAAGCAGTCAATTAATTTTGTAGCTTGCTGGCTTGGAAACTCCAATATGCTGGTAACTGATGGCTGACTCCTGTTTTTTTTTGAGGGAGGGAAAGCAGCCCAAACATGTTAAAATAAGGAAGGGTCAGTTTGACTCCCTACTCAGTTTTTCCAGCTGCAAGGGCTATCCATCATGCATAGGTATTACAAGGACATGTGGTTCTCTGGCTTGTGTCAGTACTCATCCTGACCTGGTGCTACTAGGTAGATGTGGTTCCATTTCCTATTTTTTTCTTAAACAAAAGCATTTTCTAAATACGATTTTTCTTTATCTGAGTTAGTTGCCTCTAGACATCCTGGACATGAAGTTTCCCTGTCTGTTTTAATCAAATGATAATGAAAAGAATACGGAAGTGAAGAGTTCCTGTTGGATATCTTCCTTCCCCAAGCAATCTGGAACTAATGGAGAGGAACACTGTTGGAAGATCAATGCCTTAAATTGAGCCACCTCAGAAGCCTGCTGGCTTCTGTCTGAAAATGACCCTGGCTTCTGAAATTCCTTCCTGCAGATCCCTGGGGCACTGAGTTTGGTTTCCTGAGCAGGTCACTATCACAGTGCACTAGTACAGTAAAGGCTGCACATACAAACTCTGTACAGATGGATTTAAACCTCTGGTCCCAGAGGACACTCTTGAGAAATCCAGGTTAAAGAAGGAGGTGACATCAGGTAACCAGTGTAAACCCAAGCACTGAGGAAGGGCTCTGCTTGTCCATAGGTGCCAGAGAGCTCAGAGGACAGCTCCCACCTCCTGCCTCAGATCTGACCCCTGACAGGACCCTTGGACCACCGAGTGCAAACCCTGGACACTGGGAGTGCATGAACTGAGACCTTCCTCAACGTTTTTAGTGTCAGACACTTTGGGGTGGAGCCACCAGCTGCCCTTGGGCATCACCGTTGGTTTGATCAGATTTCCCAGCCACTGGGCTGGCACACAGCAGCATTAACTTCAGCTGCAAGACAAGGAGGTAATTCCTTGCTCTTTTCCAGGAAAGTCAGCTATTGGTGCCTTTATGCGGAGAGGACTGAAGTAAGCGCAGGGTGATCGGGTTCCTGGGGTGTTCCAGCTACAGGAATACTGTTGTCATGTGGTACAAGATAAAAGGGCTCATGTCAGAGGAATGTTAACAGGAGGTAGAAATGGCAGTAATGGAAAACCAGTGATACCCAAACACATAATTCCTGTTCCCAGAGCCTGCTGGGAATGCTGGTTGCCTGTGGACATGGCACAGGGAAGTCAGTTCACTTCATAGTCTTACACCCCCTTCAACTCTGCCTACTACAAGTAGCAGCAGAGATGACAAGCTCATGATCTCTGCTCTCTCAACTGTTAATGTAGCAAAATAGGTGCTAAAAAGAATTAAAATCCATGCATCAGAGAACAAAGCAATTCTTTGGGTCAGTGTCAGCCTTAGAGAATGGAGGAGACTCTCACGGCCCAGTCTCCTTGAGGTCTCAGGCCACATCTCCCCTTGTTAATGGTAATAAATGTGGAGGAATATGTTTGATTCAATTCAGCCATAGGATTAAACAGAATCACAGATCAGCTTGGCTCTCTCCTTCCCAGCAATAAAATACCTTGTGTTCTTTTCTGAACTCCCATCAGAGCTGCAAATTCATGGAGAACACTTGTGGAGCCAGGCAATATTTTACTCCTGTTCTAAGGACTTTGCAAAAGACAGTGGAGAGAGACACAAGCAAGCACTATCACATGTGCTTTGATGGCTGAATAGTCTGTAACTTTCAATATTCTGATATTTTTGACTATTCACTAGAAGCAATCTGACATGTTTCTCAGCTGTCTGCTATAGCCAAAAGCCTTCACCCACATCAACTATTATAATATTTTTGAACCCTAAACCGCATTCAGTTTCTCTGTTGTCTTGTTGTTTTAGCTGAGGTTTAACAAGCATGTTCATCAAATGATCAAATATAGCCTTGAATTTCTTTAAAAGCAATCTGATGGTGATGTAGAAAATAATTTTTAAAAACCCAGTGTTGATGTCCTGTAGGAAAAGTTTCTACATATGTTAAAAAGCACATAAATAATTTACAAAAAACTCAGTTTAATTGTGCAATAGAATGCTCTGCTTCCATCATCCCGAGAATACAGCATTGAGCCTCCTGACCTCGTTCTGTTTTACACATGCAGAGTCAAAGCATCTTCATTCCAGTTTTAAAAATCAATTACAGAATTGTAAGTTTTCTTATGTAAAAACTATTGCTTGGCTTTGAATTCAGGCAAGTACCCACAGCTCTGACCCCACACCAATTATGAAAAGAATGTTAATTCTTTCAGATTCTGAAGCCCAGGTTTTAGGAGAAGTGACACTTTCTGGCTGGAGATGTCACACTTCCTGTGATGCAGCGTAGGAGGTAGAGTTGCAATCTTCAGTATTTCCCTTTAAAAACCTCTTCCCATTGCCAGTCAGAGTTGCCAGTGGCTCCTAAAGGCACAGAGCAGAGGAGGTTCTGTTCTGTTCTGTCTTTCCCCTGACCTGAGTTCATTGGAGAAGAGCTGCTTTTGAATGAGCCACAGGAGCCATGCTGAGTTTATTTTAGTTGGGTTCCTATTAGGTTTGATTTCTGCTGATCCCTTCATTTTTCATCATTTCATCTGTCTCTTCCAATTGTTCCCGTTGGACAGGGCTGTGTTTGGAGAGTTCCTGAGCCAGAATGCTGTGCCTGCAGATTGTTCATCTCCACGCCCTCCCCTCTGGCAGTCCCTCACCTGTCCTTGTACACACCTTCTTAGACATGAACTCTGCAAACTGCCCGAAATATCTTCAGATTTGTTCCTTTGGAGCTTGAAGTGTAGCTAACCCCCAGAGAGCTGTTACTTCTGTTCATAACTGCACATTCTGTTTAACACCTACGCGATCCGAATTTGAACTGGGAAGGACTGGGAGGGAGTGGGTGGCCAGAACCTCACTTTATGGTTAGAGGGGGAATCATAAGGTAAAACTCATCTGTTGAAAAATAGAAACGCAGTGCAAGCCCCAATACCCAGCACTGCTGTTTGATTTCTTCTGATCATTTATCATACACAAACAGTAAAATAGATTATTTTCATGATACCTCAGAGTGTCCTTTTGCAGTTTAAGGTACACGTCCTCTAAAGCTGAATGAGCAACTTGTATTCCAGTGATCTTTATTACAGCCAGCAGCACTGCTTGACGTGGGCAATTCTTGCTGTAAAATCAGCCTGTTTTCTTTCAATGGATCATTTTTACATAGATTTCTTTCAGATTTTCATTTATCAAATATTTTATGCACATGATGGTTCTCGGCCAGTGATTTCCTTGCAAGCCCTTCACTGTAACTCCCGCTTTGAGCGCTTGCCATTCATTAATGTGCAGTTTTCCTGTGGAACTGGCCATCCCAATCACATGGTGGCTTTGCTTTCTCCTGGCTGGATGCCTTCCAATCCCACAGAAAGCTTTCTAGGGGCTCCAGTATGTCTGGTGATGACTGTGAGATGGCTTCTGGCAGCAGTGTTAATGCAAATGCATATTTGAGTGTGTTCTCATGACATATTTCCAATCCTGTGATCAAAAACGTGCCTATAGACGTTTTCAAGGGAAAAATCCCTAACTTGGGATACTGTCAAAAGTGCATTTGCCTTTACTTACAGCAGAAAATTTTCACAGTTTGGTTTTGTTTCTTTCACTAGATTCACCTCTCAGCCTCAGATCATCAGGGGAAAAATAATCACAGTGGAAATCCTGCAAAGAGTTCATTAGAATGAGCGACCTCCTAACATCAGAGTATGGCATATTTCCACAAGGGGAATGGCATGATGATATTTTGTGATTTTTTTTGCTGCATACTCACCCTTAGTTCATTTAAGAAAATAAAGTGGACTAGAGCTATGCTGCAACTGAGGTTTGGGAAGTAAGGAAATGCAGGAAAAGCACTGTGCATTGTTCGACTCTCACCTGTGCCAGCCTTGCCCTGCCAGAACTCTTCCATTAGTTACAGACACAGGAAGCGTGGCACAGAAAATGGTGCAGCCTCACAATGAGATGATTTATGATTCTAGTGCTGGTACAGCCCGTGGGGTCACCCAAAGAGCTTTGGTGGCAGCTGACATCAGGAGTTTCTGACCTGGCTGGGGCTGCCAAAATCCAGGTCAGAAATGCCAACAAAATGCGGTATTTGTTCGTGATCTGTTGCTTAATTATTTCACTCTGTATAGACAAACCCCAGTGGTAAATCTCTAATCAGATTTTCGCACTTGCCCTTGCCTCGTTGGATTAGATTGCTGCTTCCTCTTAATTACAACATTTCCATGCCTTAAACCAAAACAAGGTTTGGAAACCGAGCCCTGTGGCTGCTGCAGCCCAGGGATGTTCTGGGAGAAGGGGGAAAGTATCTGCTGAGCTGAACTGGCCTAGAAATCACACAGAGGCTCTGAGGGTTTAATCACAGAAATGTTTGCTCAGGGGCACTCACGATAAGCTTTTTTTCTTGGAACTTTGAGCCTTTGTTTGCATTTTTCCATGGGATTTGTTTACTGTTCATTTGTTCTGCACATGCTGTGAGAAATTAAGCCATTATGTCCGTATTTCTTTTCCTTTCTCCTGCTTTCATTTCTTCCCCCCGCTTCAAAATCTTTACAATTCCTTTCATTACTTGGTGTTAACAGGACAAAAGAAATAAATACTTGAAAGAAGATACAAGCTGTGTTTCTGTTTTACTTTGGAGCTGCTGTGGTAACCGAATATCAGTCTGCAAGGTCAGGAAAAGAAAGGAAGAAATAAGAAAACTGCCCGAAAGCTCAGACCACGGGGCTCGTTGGCTTTTGCCCAGCAATTTCCAGCCACATGCCCCAAGAGCTGAGCAGTCGCTCTGTAAATCTCCGAGTGTTTCATATAGTTTCCTTGTCATATGGCCATTAAGTTTTATAACCTTTATATTTCAAGGGAAACAATGAACACGAATTCCTTCGAAATGCCCTAATAGATCCCACATGTGAGCGATCTTTCCTATTTTGGTTGCTCTGTAGGTACTGAACCCTCCTGTGGACGCTTGGCTCTGGTCCTCGGATGGGCCTGGCCAGGGAGCCACTGCTGCTGCTCGGTGCTGTCCTGCCGCCGGTGCTGAGGTCACTGGCCGG
>VZTG01004409.1:203286-224511 GCA_013397845.1 Melanocharis versteri
TTTTGAGGTTTTCCTATAGAGGAGATATGAGGACATTGAATGTTTAGGATATTAAAGAAAGGTATCTAACGTGTAATCCAGGCCTCACACAGGATTCCTGGATGTTCTAGTGAATTTATGGGTTATTTTGGTGCAAATAGGTGAGATGGTGACGAGGCCTGTGGGTTGTTGGTCCTGGTTCTGCAGCCTGTGAAGTTCAGCCCCCAGGAGGGAGTTTTCTTCTGGAGAGAACTTGGGGCTGGGCTGCACCCTGTTCCTGTCGCAATGACGGACACGGCCCGGGGAGGAAGGAGAGAACCGAACTCCAGAGGGACTCGATAGAAAAGCCCATCTTTATGTCTATACAGAAGAGTTTTATACTCTAAGTTATAGAAAAGCCATTGGATCTTAGCTGACCACCCACCAGGGCTATTGGCTAGATCCTGAAAACACACATTTCCTAAACAGACCTTGGGTCCTACAATAACAACGTCCAAAAACATCTCACAGGTGCAAGATAGACAAATTATTTACAAAAGCTCGCTAGCTGTTTTGCAGCTAGCCCCGTGAGAAAGTGAGAATGCTCACGGACACAGGCAGACACTGAAAAATCTCTCTGCCACCCAGCTTTCAGCGTCCACATGTTCCCTGTGCCGGGAGGAGCCCTGTGCCACCCGTGCTGCCCCAGCAGAACGGGCTCACACAGAAGAGCAGCAGAGCTGCCCCTCTCCTCCTTTCTGGAGAAGCAGGTGCATTTCTGGCTGTTCCTGTGCGCAGTGCAGTTGGCACTGCAGCCCCTCCTGCGCCAGCAGCAGGGCAGGCGGGGGGAAGAAAAGCTCGGCCTAACCTTTGCTGGGTTATTTATTATCACTCCGCAGCCCCCTGGAAAACGAACTTTGGAAACTCGCGGGCCGGTGGTAACGGCGAGCACTGGGAAAAGGCCGGGAATCAGCAAATCCATTGTGCTGCGCTGACAGAAAGATACTGTTACAACACACTTCAGCTGCCAGCTCGCTGCAGTCACTCAATCCATCACGGTGGGCTGCGGGATCACAAGCCAGTGAAACTCAGCCTGGCGTGTTATTTTAGTCTTACATGGACTGTGAGATAAACGGGGCATGAACCGGCCCCCTGGCAGGGGGTCGACCCCCGGCGCCCTCATTAAAGTGCCAATCAAAAAGAGTAATGGAAGGGGGAATGGAAAACCGGCTCCTCCAGCCTCGCACCGCGCTCCGTCCCGGCAACTCGCGCGAGCCAAGGGAAATATTTCTGTTCTGAACAGGAGCCAGGCCTCCAGAAGTGTTCCCTGCTCGTCTCGGAGTTCCGAGGCTCCTCGGGTGTTGTGTGGTGGAAAGCTGTCCCCCACGGCCTGCTGTGAGCACGGGGAGGGTCCTCGCTGGGCATGCTCTGGAAAAGGTGTGGATGCGCTTTCTGCGGATGCACAGGCCCTGGGATTGTGCCCATGGTCGCTCTGTGGTGGGTTTTCCGTCAGAAGTGGTGCCTGGTTCAGTGTTTGTGTGTGAAAGGTGCAGTGAAATCTGCTCCCAGCCACAGCAGTGCCACCCCCAGGAGCCTCGGCTGCAGGTGGGGCTGTCGGAGGTGTGGATGTGCATCCCTGTGCTCTGTGCAGGGGTGATTTCCACTGGAACCCACAGCAAATCAGCAGCAGATAATCTTGGTGTGAATATAGACGTGAGGCTGAGGCACACGGGCAGTGCTGAGCTGTTGCTGATGCTGGTACCCAGACCCCTGAGCTCTGCTTTGACAATGGGTGCTGCTCTTTGAGACTGGGAGAGGTCCCAGCACTGCTGTGGGAATTCCTGGATGGCCTGAGATTGTTCTGGGTGATGTACAAATACATGTTCTTCTGCATGTTGATTTCCCTCTGGTGTGTGCTCAAAGAAGAGGGGAAAAGGCGTCTGTGGAAAGAAAGAAAGGTGAGTGAAGTTGTATGTGTAATGTGGATTTTTATTGCTTGAAATCAGGAAGCTGAAAGTGGGGGAGTTGGCTCTTAAACCTGCTTATAAATGTCAGCTCTGGTGTGATCTTAGTGTGATTATGACCTTGGCAGCTGTTTATTTTTGCTCACAAGGTTTTATCAGCAGCACAGAATTTCTCCAGGTAGATACTGGTCTGGTTTAAAATATATTTTTTTTATGGACAGGGTCAGCAGCTGGGATTAGAGTTAGTGAAGCAAAATGTATGACAAGTAACACCGAAAAATGACGACTGCCACACAACAAGGAGGTCCCGTGTGAAGGTGACATCTTGCTGTCTACTGAGGCTGGTGCAGATTAGAGGCACCCAATACAGGGAGGAGGGAAAGGTCTAGAGCCCTCAGCACAGGAAAGATGTGGAGCAGATCCAGAGGAGGCCACAGGGATGCTCCAAAGGCTGGAGCCCCCCTGGAGCCAGGCTGGAGAGCTGGAGGTTACCAGCCTGCAGTAGAGAAGGCTCCAGCCTAAGGGAGACCTTGGAGCCCCTTCTGCTATTTCAAGAGGCCTTGCTAGAAAGATGGAGACAAACTTCTTAGCAGTGCCTGCAGCTATAGGAGAAGGGGAAATGGTTTTAAAGTAAAGGAGAGCAGACTCAGACCAGACATAAGGAAGAGAATGTTGCTGTGAAGGTGAGGCACAGTCACAGGTTGCACAGAGCAGTGGTAGATGCCCCATCTGTGGAAACATCCAACCCAAACAATTCTATGGCTATAAATAGCATAATTGGAGTCAGCTTTGTATTGAGCCAGGTCAGAGATAATGATTGTACCCATTTATACCCAAAATTCTAGAACATTTCCCTGTCTGAACTGGGCGTGTAAGGTTGCTGTCTCTGGACAATCCTTTGAAGGATCGTGCAAGTGCTATTACACTACAAATAAAGATGTGTTCTGGCATAGAAGGTAGTGCTGAATAGAATTTTCACATTTCTGGGATGTTCACCTCAAATATTGTTTCCTCTGTACTTTGAGATTCAAAGAAATCCAGAAAAAGGATGAATGGAAGGGCCTAGAATTGCCCACTGCAGAGGGGAGACATCAGTCGTGATGCTGCTGCTGCTGGAGCTGCTGAAGGGGCCTTGCCTTGCCAACAGAAGACTGGGAGGGAGTCTGGTCGTGCAAATGATGGATTACTAGTAAAAATTATTTTATTTTTTTCCTCCCATTAAACCTGCATGCAGGCACAGGTTTTTTGCTACATCATTATTTTGATACTCGGTGGTTTGTACGGCTGGATGTCGGTTGTTTGCCAAAGGCCTTGGAGCAACAGTCCTCAGGAATGGTGAGTCACCCTCCTGGGGCAGAGCAAATGTTTGCTTTTGCGGTGTCTGGAGGGCTGAGGAATAGCTGGTATGATGGATTTCTCTTTTATTTATTAGAATTCCTCTACAGCTGCAGCATGCAGGGGACTTTTTTTGCTGGCATTTTCAGAACCCATTGTTCTGCAGCTCCCATCCACAGCCCTTGTCCTTTGGGTGACCCAGCCATTTTTCCAAAATGGAAATGCACATGGAAGCTGTTTACTTGGCCCATGGCCTTTCAGTGCTTTTGAGTCAGCCCAGAGCAGGCTGGAGGTACAGGGTGCTCTCACCCACGGTTTGTGCTGGGCACAGGCTCAGGCAGTGGAGTGTCAGCTACAGGGGAGAAAACCCAAAAACCCAAACACACCCCAGTGTGACGCTGTGTGATGTATAAATGAGGTGTTACTGGCACAGGGTGGGGAGGCCCTGGCTCAGGTTGCCCAGAGAAGCTGTGGCTGCCCCATCCCTGGAAATGTTGGGCAGGGTTGGAGCACCCTGGGACAGAGGAAGGTGTCCCTGCCCATGGCAGGGGGAGGACGGGATGCTCTTTAAGGTCCCTTCCAGCCCAAACCAGTCTGGGCTTCTGGGATTCTGATGCTCTGTTCATCATGAGTGTCCTCAGGCCCTGAACAGAGCTGACCCCTCTAATGGAACTGCAGCTTGCACCCACAGCATTTGTATTTCTGGCCAAAAATGTGCTGTGGTTCTACTGTTCAAAACAATATGCCTGGTTTTTTTTCTCCAGTGTTTGTCAGTGGTTAATGAGTAACCTTTTGTTTCTGGCAGGAATCCTTGTCAGATTCTGCCCTCTCCTGCACCCAAGGCATGAGCAGGGCTGGTCACAGACCAGCTGGGGCTGGGTTTGCCTCACATTCTCCCACTCTAGAAGATCTGGAGAACTGTGAAAACTCCATGGTTCCGTCAAACTGCTCTGAGTCCTGTCAACAAAACGTTTTCTCGGCCAGGGATGGTTCTGGCAGGGGAAGGCAGGTGGGTTTGTGCTGCCCTGAGCCCTCTGTCAAAGCTGTCAGACCATTTGGTAGGCCACCAGCAGCTGTAAGAAACAGGCTGCAAGAAAGTCAAACCTATAATGCAAGGGGAGTTGGAAGTCTTTGTCCCAGTCCTGCATTTGATAAAATTAAGCGACATAATGTGGAGTAAGAGAGTGCTGTTGAGCTGGAATGCTGCAGAAATCTGGACTGGAGTCTGAAGCTCTGGGCACCTTTTATTTTTATTTTATATATTTTATTTTATTTTATTATTTTATTTTTTATTTTACTTTATAATATTTATTTTCAGAAAAATTAGATTGTTCTTTCTTTGCAACAACCCTGCCTTTAGGAGGGTGGAATAGAGGAGTTTGGAACACAGCCTTTGCTTTTCAAGAGAATTTTGAAGTATATGTACATTTGGGGGTGGCTGTATATATTAAAAGAAGTAGTACAGAAGCATGCACATGCACAGTGTTACTGTCATAAGAAAACTTGTATAAGTGGATTTTGAGCGGCTCTTGACTTAATTAAAATGTGCTTTGATTTTGCTTTGTTGTTTTTTTTTTTTTTTTAATATCTGTGCAGCAACCTGTAATCTAAAGAGTATATTCACTGAAACCTGCTTTTTCAGTGTAAGGTACCAGAGGTGAAGTCATTGTGAGCAACAAATCAAGGCGGGTTCCTCTGAGAAGAAAAACAGAGCAAGGGTGGAGAGGATTTGTCAGCGCAGTGGGTTGTGCACTGGAGGAAGCAGGTTCGTATTAAACTGTGCTTTAGAGAGAAAAAGAAGTTTAAAAAATATATACAGTTGGGCTAAGATGTTACAAAGTATTTTACTGAAGAGAAAACAGATAAATGTTGAAAAGCATCATGCAGTCTAGGAAATGAGATAGTGAAGAGATCAAAAGGTCCCTGTCACTGGGAAATGTCTGATTATTGCTCTGGTTGGAGATGGGGTCCATTTAGCCACTTAGCTGCTCCCCACAAAAATGTAAACACTGCACTGCTTTGGAAAGCAGCCTTTGGGACTGGAACTGCTCAGATGGATCATCACACTGAGTTACTGGGACTCTGGCAGGAGCAGAGGGGAGGGGAGGGTGTTACTCACGTTTGTCCCGTGCTCCCATCACTGCAGGAAGCCCTCGAGCTGTAGGAGCTGTTGGGAACAGGAACAGGCATGATCCAGCAATGATGCCAAGGAAAAGGGGTTTTCACTGTGAACATGCCACAGATGCAGGACATAACTTCACCCCTGGTTTCGGAGTCGAAAGGTTTCTTTTTTCCAGTTACTTTCATGCCTTGAGAAAGTGAGGACATTCATTCCCTGTTTTCAGGAGTGGGCAGACGAGTGCTGCCTGTGTCCTGGAGTCAGACTTGGTGACAGGGTCAGGCAGTGGGGTGGGGCAGGCTGTTTCCAGCAGGGACAGTGTGCACACAGACCCTGGATTTGTTCTGCTTTGCAGGAGCACTGGAGTGAAGCTATGGGCCAGGGAAAAGGGCAAGGGAGGAGAGGACAGGACAGTAAAGGGGAGAAAACGGGACTAAAGGGGAGGGCAGGAAAAGGGGGAGAAGGACAGTAAACAGGAAGAAAGGATGGGAAAAGGAAGGACAGGAAAGGATGTGACAGATTGGTAAAGGGGACGAGAGGACTGGGAAAAGAGGCAAGGAAAGGGGAGGGGAGGAGAGAAGGAAGATACAGAGAGGTGTCATTTCCTCAGGTGTTATTTCCATGCTGTGTGGGGTTTCTTTACCAGTTAGAGACAGTTCTTCCTTCCTGCCCCTGCTGAGGTGTTATTTCATCTACTCTATTACAACTTGAAGCTGGGCAGGTTTTCTCACACGAATGGCTCCCTGGGTGCCACTGTTCAATGACTGCTCTGGTGTTTGCACATCATCTCCTCGTGGATGCTTACAGACCCCAAGTACTGCATCCATGCCCTGGAAATGCTCAACACAGCAGTGAACTGCTCCTCGTCTTCCCTCCCCACCTTTAGCAGCTCAGTATTTTACAAGAGCTGGTTTCATTCTAACCTTCAGCACCAAAACATTCCCTGAAAGGACTTTACCTTCTAATTACTTTACCTTTTAAAGCTCTACTTAGAGTCAAAAGGTTTATAAAATAACACTTTAAAATGTAGGTTACTCAGCAGTTACAGGAGAGGTGTGTCTTCATACCCAAACCTGGCTCCTCCAGGGAGTAAATGTGACACTGAGGGTTCCAGCTCCTGTGGGTTAAGGTGTTTAAGAGCACCCATTCCTCCCTCTTCAGGGTGGTTACTGTTAATGAGACAAATACTGATGTGATGTACAACATTGGAAAAAAAAACCTTGTTATTTTTGTTATTTAGAAGTTCTGAAGATGTTGTGAAGTCCAACAAGCTGGTGATCTCCTCTCCCCCCATCCTTCCTCCACTTGAGGGAAGAAAAAATCTGAAGTTAAAGATTCAATTTCCAAGGCTGCTCACTTCAACTACTTCAAAAACAAGTCAGAAACAGGGGCCTTGAGATGCAGACTGTGAATGTAAAACTTAATCCTCCCTGTATTATGTACCAAAATGCGCTTTTTTTGTTGAAAAAGAGACTGACATTTCAGTGCAAGAGGTCTCCTGTATTTAACCTGTATTAGTGAGTTAAGAGAAAAAACAACAAAAAGCCCACCAAACCCAACCAATGCCCCCTAATCACAGTGTTAATGCACCCTAATCATCGTGTTAAAGCTCCAAACCACAGGACACCTGTGCTCCAACAGCTGAAATTAATTCTTAATTTTATTTTCAAGGGTTTATCTACATTCCTGTACTGTGAAAATCAGTTTTCTCAAGGAAAAAAAAAGACACAGAGAAGGGCTTGTGTCAGGTAGTGCAGTACGACTCAGTAGAGCTCCTTTAATTTCTTTACACAGTAAACAGACTCGTATTTATCCCAACACCCACTGCCCGTCGTATTTACATGGACACTTGTACATATATACATGTTAGCAAAATACAGGGCTTCTCCCAGACCCAAAGCTGTGTCAGCTACACCTCTGTTATACAACTAGTGCTTAAAAAAGAAAAGCCACCTCTTTTGTTTTCTCTAAATACTAAAATTACATTTTTTCCTTCTCTAGTCACACAATTCTGGCTCCAGCCTAGTACTTGCAGCTCCTTCTGGCAGTGAGGAAGTGGATTTTCAAGAGTCCAGCTCAAGTTGCTCTTGATTTTCACTAAGTCTCAGCATCAGCTGCTGCTCATAATAAAGGCTCTTTGCATAGTTGATTTCTTGGGACAGCTTTACTGCCAGAGCTTCTGATTTCACTTTCACCTGCAGAAAGAAAGGGGATATTTTCTTAATGTGCTCCTGCTGTCAGCTAAAACAGAATAGATTTTAGATCTGAAGTAAGGGACAGAAAGGCTTTAGTGACGTTTCCTTCTCAGCACAGAGGTTGGAGTAAGGAAGAAGCGTGAGGGAGCAGCAGGTACACACACAGATATTCAAGGGTGGGAGCAGGAACACTGTGCCATATCTGAGGTTATTTCCTTTGCCTCCCCTCCCACCTTTTATCTGGCTGGTCTGTTTGGAATGTGAACTGACTTGGGTCAGGGGTGAGCTTGTAACTGGGCCTGTGGAACAGCCCCCGAGCAACTACTGTAATGGCACAGAATATAAACACTGGTTCCAGCGTTAAATCTCACAGTAGGAAAAAAATACTACATGTAGGAGAAGATTAAACAGACAGCAAAGTACGCAAGCTCCATTTATGTGGTTAAGTTAAAAGCCTTTCACAGGTAAATACGTTTCTTCCTGTTACTTTCCTGCCCACAGGAATATCTTGGGGTTTTCCTTTCTTCAGCTTTCTCAGGAGTTTAGGGAGCTGAAACCTGGGCAGCAGCTGTTTTCGGTGCTGACAGAACAAAGCCTGTGACTAAAACACTCTGCTCACGAGGGGAGCACAGGGGACACGGGTGCCAGCTCCTCACCATGGGCCGCTGCTGGGAGGGGCCTGGCATGGCCACGCCGCTGCTCGTGTTCACAGCCTTCTTGGTGAGCTGGATGTAGACGTTCCCGTGGTCCTTGGACACCAGGCAGTGGTACAGGTCGTCATACCTGACCTCCAGGAATATGGAATCCCTGTCCGTGCAGTCCCCGCTCTTCAGGAAGTACACGGCCTTGGAGGAGATGAGCACGCAGTAGCTGTCGATGTTCTCCACGGCGATGAAACTGCAACGAAGGAGAAAACACTATTAGCTTAAAGCTGAAAATAGCAAATTAATCAGGGTCTTCACCTGTTCTGTGACCTTCAGAAATCCGTCAGAAAATGTAGTAGTGCAACGTGTAAAATTCATCTGTATTTGATTTAAACCGTTTAGAAATGGAGCTGATGAAGGACACTCTCACCTAGTTATAAAAAGTTCATGCTGTAAATCAAGTATTAGTGCTGCCTGCCCAGCCATCAGCTTTGGGCATTACAGGGACACATAAAAATGTCCTTTGACAAGGACTTAGGAACAGTAATCTTCTTGCTCTGGAGCACTGCAAGTCCCAATGCTGAAGCTTAATTGCAACTAACTTCAGTTCCAGAGCTGGTACATAAAAGGTTTGCAGACACTTGTGACAAGAGTATTATCCTGTAACCCTCCTGGGCTTCCCTGCTCCTCACACCTCCCTGCCTTCAAAACCAAAAACAAGTTGAATCTGCTGCCAGGATCAGTAGCAGAAAAGAGAAATTAGCTGTTTAACATGGGGTGAGAGGTTAAGCAGCAAGCAGGTTTCCCCAGGGAGATTAGGCTGAGTGATGAATAGGAAGAGGGAGAGAAGAGTGAGTTAGGAATATTGAGAGTTATGATGGCTGAAAAGGCTGGTGTGTAAAAGAATAATTGTAAGGTGCGAAAGTGAAATGGAAGTTGAACACACAGATGCTTCTCCCCCACTTCTGATTTACTACTGAAATGAACATCATTAGTGGGGCTTTTTAAATGCTGAAAAATTCAGCAACTTGAATGTGAAATCATAGCTGAGTAGAGTAATAGAGTAGTGCTAAATAGAATAAAAAAGCTCTGCCAATGGCCCCCAGGATTGACATGCATCTGTAAAGGAGGATTCTCCTGCTGTCAGGCATGTTCCCAATTGCTGTCCTCACATCCTGCAGAATCCTCCACTGGCTTAGAAATCAGAGACCTTTGTCACCACTCAGTGTTTCTGATAAACAGAAAAGTTACCCATCTCCAAACCCACCTCTGGCTCTACCAGTTAAATAACACTGTCTACAAACTGCTCTGAGCTGTGGCCAAGTAAACCCAGAGCTATAAAAGGTATGTTAATTTCCAAAACTGTGGGAAGAGGTCAGGCCATGGTTTCTTTCTGTGGTGTAAAAGGATAACTCCAGTAATTCTGTGTTCCCAGTCCTCTCAAAGACACTGCTTTGCACTGAACTTGCCTTTCCCTCCACGCTGTGTCCCTGCCCTCACACTGGGAAAGGTGCACACACCAACTCCAACCCACACTGTCATGTCAGGGCTGAGAAGGGCACAACCAGCCTCATTAAGAGGCCCTGTAACGTGCTTTGCTCAGCTCTAACCTTGGATGAAGCTCCAGGATGGGATAAACGAACTGTGTTCCTTTGAGTGAAACAAACTGGGAGAAAAGTGGATTTTGGCTTAGAGGAACCCAGGTGAAAGACAACATTAACAGAGTCCCGGAAATCAGCAGCTGCCCCGCAGCCTTCCATTGGAGTTCAAACACTTCGGGGTAAGGCTCTGCCTTTGAAATTAGTTAAATAGGATGGAGAGTGACATTTTTTATGAAGTGTCAGAGAAAAGTTAATTTAAACCCAGTGCAGCAGTACAGCTGCAGAAGAACAGCCCAGTGCCCTAGACAGGCACGTCAAACACGAGTGTTTGAAGGAGGCCCCGTGTCCAGCAGGGTCACAATGCCACCAGGGACAGGGGACATCCACGGGAGGGATGGCGCACTGACAGCTGCTCTCAAGCCCAGGGGCAGCACCTGGGCACTGACCACAAGCTGCATTTGCTCTGTAAGAACAGCACACGGTGCAGGTACTTCTCCTTACAAGACTTTTCCTGGTGGCATGTATATATTCTGAGGAATGGAAACAGAGGTCAGCGAGTTAATGGAGAAGCCCAGAAACATTAGCTAATTTGTAGTTCAGGCTCTACATTTTGTTCTAAGTTTGAGTCATGCATCATTACCTTTGCTCTTGCCAACTGTTACTTTCTTTTCAGTGTCTAGTTCTTAAAATGGGTATTTTTAACCTTTTCAGATACTGCTGCAAGATACAACTTTTTTTTTTTAAACCCATACATCTACACTATTAAAAATATCTCAAATTAATAAAATGAAAAATTAAATGAAACATGATCCAGTAGAACAAAGTAGAAGCAACCAGATCTCTGGAGAATTTGTGGGGTTTTTAACAACATCAGGAAGTAATTACACAATATTTTCCAGAAGTGAAACAGCGAGCCTAACTGGAAAAAAATGTGGAAACATTTAGTTAGAACAGTAGAGCAAGGTATTAAACCCCCTTTTATGGATTTAACTCTGAAGGAAAATATGCAAATAATCAGGTCTTCAAATGTGTTTCTGATTATGATACTAGGATAAAAGTCAGAGGCATAATTTTGTACTTATTTTCCATGACAAGAAACACTGTGTTCCTGTTGAATGATGTTCCTAATGGCAAGAGTCACAGTGAATGAACAGTGTGACTTAATGACAGAGGCCACTGCTCTGCTATGGGCTACACTGGTGATTTTTTTTGGTCACAAATTAGACCATCCAGTCTCCCTGCCTAAGAGCCATCCTGAATAGGCACAAAGATCCTGAAAGGAGATGGAAACAGGATTCCCCAAATGTGAACTCACAGGGCCACGAGTAAGTGGTACATTGTAAACTCTTCCTCAGCCAGAACCTGGAGTGGCACATGGAACCTGCCCAGTGACACTGGTGACACAAGTGACCCTGCTGAACCTGTACCTCCCTCTGTCAGCTCCACCATCAGCAATTCTGACCCTTTGCCTTGGCAGATGCTTTGATGGGTGACAGAAACAGCATCTGACACCCTCCCCTGACACAGCTGATCAGTAACTGTGGTGGAGATTGGGCAAGTGATGAATTCTGCCTTTACACCCCAATCCAACAAACAGACATTTCCCCCTGCAGAACCACAGAGTAACTGAGGTTGGAAAAGCCCTCTGAGACCATCAAACCCAACTGTTCCCCCAGCACTGCCCAGGCCAACACTAACCCATGTCCCCTGGTGCCACATCCACACGGCTTTTAAATCCCTCCAGGGACAGCGACTGCACCACTGTCCTGGGAAGCTGTGCCAGGGCTTTATGACTTTCCATGAATAAATCTATGCCAATATCCAACCTAAACCTCCCCTCGTGCAACTTCAGGCCATTTTCTCTCATCCTGTCCCTTGTTCCTGTCTCCTGTTCTGTGGGAGCAGAGCCTGACTGGCTGCACCCTCCTGTCAGGGAGCTGTGGAGAGCCAGAAGGTCCCCCACGAGCCTCCTTTTCTTCAGGCTGAGACCCCCAGCTTCCTCAGACACTCCTGGTGCTCCAGACCCCTCCCCAGCTCCATTCCCTTCCCTGGACACACTCCAGCCCCTCAATGTCCTTGCTGTGGTGAAGGCCCAGACCTGAACACGTGTCTGTGTGTGAAGCAGTTTTAGACACGAAGACACGATGGCAGCGAACAGAAGCACCCAGAGCAGCTGTGTAAGTGGCTGTGTACTCACAACTCGTCCTGGATGTTGTCTGTCAGTTTGAAGAGCTGCTCCTGTCCCTCTGCTTGGCTCTCCAGGTAGCGGGGCAGGAGCCCCTGGGGTCCCCTGCAGCACCGGGGCTTCCGCACGCGCTCTGCCTGCGTCCTGCAGCGAGAGACACACAGAGATCACCTGCTGCAGCGTTGGGGAAGGTGAAACAGGGAAGTTTTATTGCCTGGCCAAAGATGCTGAGAACATGGAAACTATAGGTGAAATAGAAATGAAGGCATACTTTTGAGATACCAGGCCTCAGTTACTGAACAACAGGAAAACAATAGTGTGGCTGACTGAAGATAATCCCCTTTGATTGAACAATACCTTCTGCTAGCAGACAGCTCCAAGGGTCAGAGCAGACCCTGCTAGCTTGGCAGAAAAGGTCCAAAGAGTGGTTTTTAGGGTTTAAAATGTAACACAGAATGGTAATGCAATGATTCTTATAGGCTGTATTTAAATGCTATAGGATTTGTATCTTGTACTAGATTGGTTGATGAAAATTAGAATATTCAACACAGAAGATGATTTATTGTATTGTAAACGAGAATCTCCTTTACTTCTTGCTCTTACTCTTACTCCTTCTTCTGCTCCTTCTCTCTCTCTCTTAGGCATTTCTTAGACCTCTCTCTTGCTTCTCTCCCTCTTGCCTTTCTGGCCTGCTTCGAGCTGCAGCTGGCAGCTCCCAGCAAGGCCCCTACATCCACGCCCTTAGCAATAAACCTCATGCTCTAAAACCAAACTATAGAGATCTCTCATCACCATCCGTCCCGACCGTCCACCGAAACAACATCAACCTTACAGTGCAGCCTTTCCTCCCACTGACACTGTCTGCACACAGAGTTCTAGACACTTTGAAATACAAAGCCTTCAAGAATCCCAGGTCTTCACAAAAACAGCGTGTAGATCCTGGAAGACTTGGCTCTGGAAGATGTGGTGTCTAATCATGTATTTCTATGAGACACAGAACCATACAATAATAAAAATAGGAGAATTTTGTCTACGATGAAGGGGCAAGTAGATAAATTAGCAGGAAGAAGTGACCTAAGCAGAGTATACTCTTTGAAGATTTGGGGATGTATTTATCAGGAGTTTTACTGATTTGACCATTTCTTCTCACTGCTCTAAAGAAAATAAGAGTGCAAAGACCTAGAGAGAGCTCTCACCGATGGACAGTGCCAGGAGACTGCAAACTATGGTTATGGAAATAGGAACATGCAGTTAAGTTAAGACAGAAAAAAACCCCTTATTAATGAGGGTCCCAACACTTTAACATTTAACGTAATTTACCCTTCTGTGTGTCTATTAAAAATGACAATAATAAGGACACACACTTGTGGGCTGACAGCCATCAGAGGTTGATACTGGCCACCGCACTGCAGAGCTGCAGGCTCGGTTCCTCCCTTAGCAGAATTTTGTTAAAAAATAATACTCTGAATTCCTTCAACCTCTTGGAACGCCCTGCCCCTGAAGAATTGTGTTACAGGCTGCCGAGCCCAGCTTCATTCCCTGTCCCTTCCCAGAAGCATCACTCTGGGGCTGCTCCATGGTATTTCACAGCTCTTCCAGGCTACTGTTGTTACAGATTTCCCAGCCAAATGCACCATTTTGGATGAGTGCTCTCCCTTCCCATCCTGACTCTTTGCAAAAACCCTGCACAAGGAACTCCAGCCTGTCTGATCCAGGGACAGGAGGAAGGTCCCACGGAGCATTACCTTTGCTTTTGAAGCTGCCCACCACCAGGAGAGAGCACTCACCTTCTGGGCTCCATGATCTGCAAATCTCTGGAGTCTCATTTCCTTGTCGTCTTTCCCCCTCAGCAGCCCTGCCCCACACCTGAAGCCTGGGCACCCTTTTAATTTTGTTTTCTTTCAAGTTTTTGACGACCTTAATACAGTGGTTAGAGCTGTGCTATTAAAGTTCTGTGGCACTGGAGCAAGTCACCTCTCCTGCCCCTTAAATTCCTTAGATATAAGCAGGATTCACCTGCACCAGGTACAGCACTCTTGTCTTTCTAAACCTACACAAGAGGTGAACAAACATGTGCCTATTTTTACCTATTAGAGTCTTACAAAGCAGTAAACACAAGTGTTTGCCTTCCACGAATGCAAAATGTTGAGACAAAGCTCCAAAGAAATTAAAGAATTCCAACCAGTATAATTCACATCTTGCTGCTTGTCCTACTTACTTCCGAAAGCAAGAAAATGGCAAAACATCACTGATCCAAGAAGCCCCTGTTGGCTATTAAACCTCTCTATGGCACCTACTGTCAAGTTCAAAGAGCGACTGTCTGCTGCCTAAGGTGGGTTTTAATTAACAGTGGCCAATCAATAATGTTTTGCTGAGACACTTTCCATTTTGCCTTCAGGAAGGCTGGCTGATGGGGACAGAGCAGCTGCACCGTGCAGTGGGTTTTACCTTAACCATCCTTCAGACAAACATTCCCCTGTGCCAGCCTCTCTAATATTCTGTAGCACCTTGAGAAGAGGGATCTGAAGCACCACAAGCAAGACCACCCTAATGGTAGTGGGATAGAACAGGGCCTTTTAATCCCACAGACACTATAACAGCAGGGAACACTGGGTTCCAATGTCTGGCTCAAAGCAGGTCAGAGAGAAAGCACCAGTGTGACAAAGGCAGTGAGCAGCACAATGGATTTCTGAAGGTTTGGCAATTTCTTAGCCAAGGTTTCATGTTTTGGTTTTGTTTTTAAATGGAAGAAGCACTTCAGAGTACAAGTTCAGTGTTCACTGCGCCCTCCACGCTCAGACACTGATTCTGGTGATAACAGATCATTCCCTTCTTGGTGATAAGGCCAGCAGTTCTTCAACCCAGTGCCACTGGTGCTGGGCCTAAACTGCATTGATTTAGCCCATCACTCCCTTGGCAAACTGCTCTGTTTGGTCTGCACAGCTAAAAACATTCCACACCACTTGGTTTTTTTAATCTAAAAATTTGTTCTACTGTCTCAAGTTACGTTCTGTAAATAATAAGCAAGCCTGGTGAAATCCCAAAAGCTGCAGATTTGTCAAGCGGAGCGGGCGGCAGTGCCCACATCTGGGTTCCATTACCCAGGCACTCAGCAGATCTGCTGATTCCTTTTTAATAAGCACACAAAAGCAATACAAGGCAGGAATGCCCTCACGTCTGCCCGGCACAGCAGGGAATGGTGCTGCTGGATGGAGGCACAAAGGGCTGGGAGAGGGCGTTGGGAGGTTGAGATGAACACTGCAGCCCTGCCCTGCTCCCAGCTGAGCACTGGAGCTCTCACTCCAGTGCACTCTGCACACTGGAACCAGTGCATGGCAGTAACTGCTTGGCATTTGCTGAGCAGTTCACAGAGTCCTTGGGATTCAGCTGGCCAGTTTTAAGCCAGAAGTTTTGTAATCAAACACATCACCAACCTGATGAAGGAAGTGGTCAGGTATTAGTGGGGATAATTAATGACTGACTTAGGTTGAGAAAACTCTCCAAGAGACACCACATGTTTTCCAGAATCACCTGTCCTTGTTCCTTCACTCCATATTCACCCCTATCAAGTCTGTAGATGTGATTCCTGCAGAGGTGCATAAATTCACAGTGGTTTTGAGAACAACAACTGTTACTCATCTTTGAGGGTCTCTTGGACCTAAAAAATTTCCCTGAAGTGTACCCTGAGTACCCTGACAAAAATATTAAAAAAATAAAATTCAGAAGGCATCAAACTTTGTATATCAAAAGATGCTGGTCTGCTAAAACAAACCATCCTTATTCTAAAATGATTTAGAAACTATTTACAAATTTACATCTTTCAGTTTCCTCAGTATCACACCCAGAATAATTATTCATAATAATACAACTTCAGGAAATGTAGCAACTTCTGAGAAAAACCAACATAGACAAAACCCCATGACCAACACAGTAATCACTGGATTTCATTTAAGATGTGTATCTGGGGGATTTCTCATCTGGGTAAGAGAACAGCACTGACAACCACAGATTTGTTTAAAAACCCAACCTGAGCACGAACACCCCAAATCCTGCACAAACAACAGCTCTAAGGGCAAGGAGATGGAATTCTGGCACCTGGAACCAGTATTTAAGGGACCAGGCTCCTCACAGACCTGACCTGCTGCAGCACCTGCCTGCCAGCCAAACCCCATGGCCACACCCTGGGGTGCTCCTGGCCATGGGCTCCCTCCCAAGGGATCCTTCAGCCCCAGGGCTCCCCCCAAAACTCTCCAGGAATAGTTTCCTTTAGCCAGACCCAGTTCTTGCTGCCAAAACTTTAGCAACTGTCACCAGCAAAGGTCCAGTCTCACCACCTCGTTATCTCAGCCCAGTTGAGCAGTAGCTCGCTGGTTCTGATACTGCTTAAATTCAGTGTTTCCATTGTAAACTCGTTTTTTTTCAGGTTTGTGTAAAATTTGGTGACAAAAGCCTGCTCTGGGCTGTAGCTTGGCATACTGACTTTCAGCCTGGCAATGATTTTTATCCCCTTGAAATAATTGTAAAACAACCTTAATTCAAACAAAGGAAAATGGCAGGTAATGTAAGACACAATTCAAAACCTACTGGTATTTTCAAGAAATAATAAAATCAAACTATGACTGGCTCTGGAAAAGGTCTGCTTCCTAAATACAGGGAGTGCTTTAATCTGAGGAGACTTCAGTGCATTTCAGACAATAAAAGTGACATGATCTGCTAAGTTAAGGGAGGAATAACTTTTATCTTCTACCATAAAATACACAACTAAAATACCTGGTCCACCTGTTTGAGTTCCAGACTGACTTGGACCTGCAGCCTTCCACGAGGATCATCATCCCATGCACATGATTTCCATGAAATGCAGAATGAGGACAGTGCTTGTGCCACAGACATGATGGGAGGACACTGTGCAAAGCACATCTGGGAGTGCCAGAACCAATTAAATACTGAACAATGTATGCCTTAAAAATTGAGCTGAAAACTCAGCCATCACAGTGACAAACCCAATGCTACAGCCATAGCTTGGGAACACACGGATAACAAATGAAAACAAATGTGTGCCACTTGTGATGGGGTCTGTAGTGCACATGGCACCTCTACACAGCACTAAAAATCCACTATTTCCACAATTCTTTCCTCAGATGTACTTAACTTTGTTTCATGTGCTGAACCCACGTGATGAGCAGGAATATTCCTGATTTTACTGAGCAGAAGGGGAGAGACAGCAGGTTTTTGATGTGCCAGTTCTCGGCGCCTGAGAACATTTAATGCCTTGGGCCTAATTTCAGGAAAACATGTGGCAATCTAGATTCCCTGGTCCCTGGTGATTCCACTGGTGCTCTGTTTCGAGGGGTCAGTGCAGCTGCCTCCCAGCCAGTGCTGGACTTTGGGGTGCAGCTCCCTACAGGCAGGTCACTGCCTGACACCAGAGATCTGGCACAGCTCTGCCATGGGATTCATTCGCTGGTTCCAACACAGATGCTGTTAAGGTGTGTTAAAATGCATACATGCTGCAGTCAGTTGAGTGCTGGATTTGGCATCAGAATGTCTCAGTTAGATGCAAGAATGTGTAAAATCACGAGCCAGACAGCTCCCTGCTGACTGCAGATCTGAGGAAGCTCATATGCGCCGTTTATTCCAGCGAACGCATGGAATATATTGTGCTTGTTAAACGCGTTCCCAAAATGCTAGTTTCAGGCAGAAACATGCAAATAAATGGTGCCTAGGGTTAAAACCTCCCACTTACAGTCAAATCACTCCTCTTTGGAGGGATCTCCCAGCTCAGATGCTGCAGACCTTTAGCTGACCCAACATGCCTTTAGGAGAGTACAGCATTCTCAAGGAGCAACTGTTTATCACGGAGGTTGCTCCTGCCAGTTTCTTGGAGATAGAGCTTTTCTCCCCCTTCCCTCTTCTTTTGTACACCAGATCAAAACAAAACTGAGAATTATTCCCTGGGTTTGCAATTGTACATAACCTCAACAGGCTCCAAGTTCAAAAGGAACTGAGAAGAGATGAATTAAGACACAACTTAATTATGACATCCATCTTACAAATCCATCATCTGCAAGGTGCAAGGTGTATGAGCTCGCACCGTAGACAAAGCACTGACACGCTGTGCACTCTGGGCATCAACTTCTGGGACTTGTCCCACCTC
Organism: Melanocharis versteri; assembly: GCA_013397845.1. NCBI lineage: Eukaryota > Metazoa > Chordata > Aves > Passeriformes > Melanocharitidae > Melanocharis > Melanocharis versteri. The sequence continues at coordinate 221,442 of VZTG01004409.1, forward strand.
TGCCTGTAACAGCTGTGCAGCAAAACTCACACTTTCTCAAGCACTTTGGTAACACCAGGCTTAAGAAGTTGACAAAACGTAACACTGCCATCCCAGCTTCCAATTTCCGCCAGACTCTTCCTGTACTGACTGCAGGGATGACTGCAGCTGTCACCTTAAAGAGTTTCTTGTCGAACCAATGTGTTGAAAAATGCTCCCATTCACCTTCTGACTTGATGTAAAAGATGGTTCTTGGCAGGGATTTCCTGCAAACACCTGTCTGAGACCAGGAGCTGAACATGCCTCAGTGAAACCAAAGTGCCCAGGACCATGACACTGCTGAGTCTCAGGGCACTGTGCAAGGGTTTAAAATATTAAATACTGTCTGCTGCTGGGCAGGGCCTGTAGCAGATGGAGCACTGCTCTATGTCTGTGCCCATGGAAGCCCAGACTGGTTTGGGCTGGAAGGGCCCTTAAAGCCCATCCCATTCCACCCCCTGCCAGGGGCAGGGACAACTTTTGCTATCCCAGGTTGCTCCAAATCCAGTCCAGCCTGGCCTTGGACACTGCCAGGGATGGAGAGTCATGGTTATAATGGTCTCATCAACGCTGGTCAAGCAATATCCAGTTGTAGTAAATGCAAACATAGTCACTTCACTTCGAGTGTAAATTACTTCAATCTAACAGAAATGCTTCCACATTGTATTCCTGCCTTTCTGGGAAAGCAAATCTACAAACAAACAAACAAACAAACAAACCAACCAAACAAAAAAAAGCCCAAAACCAAACCAAACCAAACAAAACCACACACACAAAAAAACCCCAACAACAAAAAAACAAACCAAAAACCCCAACCAAAAAACAAAAAAAAACCCCAACCAAACCAACCCAAAAAAACCAAAAAACCCCAGGGGCCCTGCCCAGCATCAGGACAGTGACTCTGGCTGTGCATGAAGGACTGTGTCAATCAACTCTAATGACTGGATGTTTCTTCTCTTTCTGACCCTCCTTTTACATTTCTCAGTTTCTTCCACTGGGGCTGCAACAGGCACAGCAAAGTGCTCTAGCACAAACCTCACCCAACAAAAAGCTACTCATGAGGTTTGTTTTGATTTTTAAAGTTTGCAGTTGCAAAAACAATTCAGATCAACTGGCTGTACTTACTAAACTGATAAAGAGCATTCCACATGTTAACAGCAACATTAGGTGAAAAAATTATCTATAAAAATACCAGCCACATGCTAAATGAGGTGACATCAAAGCAATAAATAGCTCCATCTGTATGAAAAAGTTTGCAGAACAACCCAGAAGACGTCTCTGAACAAAAAAGTAACCATGGATGAAGTAGTGTTGAAAAAAAAGCGGGTTGGATGTTTTTTTTAGTTAAAAAAAAAAAAAAAAAAGATCAGTTTTACATATTTTTCCACGATCACTTTATAAATCTGCTGCACATTAGAAATCAGACACACGCGTACGTTTTCCAAGTACAGAAAGCTGGAGGTTTACATTTTAATAGCAAAGTGCCTATTTGTGAATGGCAGCAGTGTATATTACAGGCAGTGTGAGAGGGTTAAACAGGACAGCCTCGACTCTTTATAAACTTTTGCCCTCTGGATATGTACTCATTGGCTGCTGTACAAGACTCGAGCTGTATTACACGCCTTAACGATATGGTTCAACTGTCGGTCAGGCTTGGGGCTGGCGCTGGGCCAGACCGCAATCAATGGGACACAAACCTCCCCCTTTCAGATCATCACGAAGGCTCATATTATCTCCTTTTTGTCGTGCTGGTTAAATTTATGGAGCAGAACCCCGAAGCTGCATTCCTTGGCCTGGGCCGGCCCACGCGGGCCTCCCTTTGTTTGGTACTGTAAGGAGCGTGCTTTGGAGGATTGCGGGGTTGTTAGTTCAGGCACTGACTGTTTGCTCATGACTGAAATGAAAAGAGTTCAGGGGAAGGGCAAAAGGACAGCACAAGTGTAAAACCCCATCCCAGCAGGCCCTGGGCTCCCATCTACCGCTCTGGCCTGGGACTGAACACAAAACTTCACGGTAATGACAAAGGGGAAAGGCTGTGTAGTAACAGGTAAACAGCCTGGCTGCACCTGAGCAGCACCTCGAGCTCTCCTGCTTTCAGGCAAGCCTGTAATTGCTGCATAAATATGAATCTGGACTAAGCTGTCTTAAAACGCTGCTTAAAAGTGGTATTAATCTTAAAGTAATGCTGTATCTCTTTGAAAATATAACCCATCAGTGCAGACAGCCACACAGTTTAGCATTTCCACCACTTTAAACACATGGAGTAACCTCAGAGAACCCGATATTAACGATGTAGCAACGAATTCTAATAAGACACAAAATTACTGGAAATACAGTACTGAGAGAAGATTTTTATTTTGTCTAAAACGGGCATTTCCTACATCTTTATACCTGATCTGAGGATGAAAAAATCCACCTCTGGATATGCTCAGACACCCTCTACTCAAAGCTTTATTCCTGTTGTAAATAAAGGGCACTGCTTGATCCCACTCCTGACACCATTCTCATTCCAAATCCAAAACACAGCACTGTAACAGCTACTGAGAAGAAATCAGCTCTATCCTAGCTGAAACCAGGGCAAGATCACAAACTAAGGATGTAAGGAACCTCTAATGTGATCTCAAGGCAAAAGCACCAGGAGTGAGGGCAAATGGAAATACCCTATTCCAAATCCGCACAAGAAAAGCAAATACATACGTGAACACCCCAAGGACTCTCAGTGGCTGTTCAGGAGACAGAAGGTGCCTGTGGACCCATTCTTCAGCACAGAATAGCCATGCTTACCTTCACCACTAGTGAGACATTCCCAAGAAGCCACCCCACACCTGCTGTAGCAGACTTCACCCCCATGGCACCAGCACAGCCACTGCAGGTGACACAGCCACTGCGGGTCACAGAGCCACTGCAGGTCTCACAGCCACTGCAGGTCTCACAGCCACTGCAGGTGACACAGCCACTGCAGCTCACAGAGCCACTGCAGGTGACACAGCCACTGCAGGTCACAGAGCCACTGCAGGTCACACAGCCACTGCGGGTGACACAGCCACTGCAG
>VZTG01004409.1:224649-309080 GCA_013397845.1 Melanocharis versteri
AGCCACTGCGGGTCACAGAGCCACTGCAGGTGACAGAGCCACTGCAGGTGACACAGCCACTGCAGGTGACAGAGCCACTGCAGCTCACACAGCCACTGCAGGTGACACAGCCACTGCAGCTCACACAGCCACTGCACTGGTGAGCAGCTCCTGCCATTTGTGCCTTAGATATAAGTACATAAACAAACCCTACGCTCCTATTGCGCTACACCAGTTTCATCTTTCCTGCTATTTTTATGAACTGAAAATCCTAGAGAAAGGGCCAGAAGAGATGATGAAAACTCGCAGAATGTGTATGAGACGTTTCTCAGCGCTGGGGCCCAAGCCCGACACTGGCCACAGCCTGATGGGCTGTCCTGGTACATTCCAGCAGACACGGCTGGCTTGAATAAAGCCTTTGTTCCTTCCTGATGGGCAGACACTCCCACCTCGTTCTGAGCAGGCAGATTTGTGAATTGGAACTGCAAATACTTTATGGCACAGTCGTCGATGACTTTTTAGTTGGTTCTGCTGATGGTCATGCATGAATATAATTTTTTTCTTTTCCAAAGACTTTGCAATTCTGTTCTAGGATGCACCAATGCAGACTAATTAAATCTGCAGCTCTCTGGAATTGTTTCCACCCAAGACAAGTGTTACACAGAATACACCAAGACAGCAGCATCCTTTAGCAGAGATGCTGTGATCTAAAAATCACACAAATGCCAGAAAACAGCAAACACACAAAACAGTAAGAAGTGTTCCTTTTACTTTTCGGCCTTTGTGTCCTAAAGCTTTGGATGAAATAGAAGATATTTGGACAGAACATGCAGGCTCCAGAAATACAAGTTTTTCCAGAAGACATAAAAATTTCTCCCTGTCTAGCTGCATTCCTTTGAGTTAACAGCTAAATACTGTGAAGTGGACACACAGAGTAAGCATTCCACTTTGTGAAGCAAATATTTCATGTCACGCAAAGTTTAGTAGTAAAATAAATCTGTGGTAAATCCAACAAAGGATTTATCTGCTCTTTTCAGAAGGAAGTTCATAATTGCTTCTATTTCTGATGGACTACGTCAGGCCAATGTTACAGTGTCTTGGATTTAACTGAACTGGAAAACATTAGTCACCTACTGCAAATGTCTGTGTCCCCCAAGAAACTTTCCCAACACTCTCCAGAAGTGTTGCACTGGAAAGGGAGCAAGTTCTGTACCCACGATGTCCATTTTCAGCCAGCTCTCCTTTCCTACCTGACCACTCCAATATCACACAACACACTTCCCTCATTAACCCGCACCTTTTCCAGACCAGTTACTGCACACAGCAACATCAAGCTGAATCTGAACCCAGATTTCTGCACTGAACCCAGCCCAGGCATCAGTTAAACAGGAGCTGGGCACGGCTCACTGGATGCAGCACCTTTCACCAGAGATGGAAATGCACCTGCCCTTACTTGTAACATCATGGCACTGGTAAATATTTGGGGGTTGCAGAGGCCACCAAAGTAGGAACTTTGCATTCATTCATCCTTTTGAAATTATTTATTGCTCTTAATGAATGGACTTCTAAAGAAAAAGATGACTTCATATTTTAAGCTCAGGTAACTCCTCAGCATTGCTCATTTCAGTGTTTTCCATTTTCACTATCTGTCCTCCCCTCTCAACATTCCCTTCCAGTGCCTCTGTCCCTTGACCAGAGTCTGAAAGTATCCAGGGTATCTTTCTGCCCTCAAATGTCAAGTTAAACACTAATGTTTAAGTGGGAAATCCTTCTTACTTACAGAATAGATGCTGGGATTTAGAATGACAGCCAGTCCCTCACAAAGCCTCCCTGTTTAATGCCAACAGACATGTTACCACTGGAGAACCCAGTGCCTGCACAGTTTTCTTAAGCCAGGCTTTTGTTCAGTTTAATACATTCTGTCATGGCAAAGCAAAAAGGCTTGAACACAAAAAGTTACACAAGTCTTAACTAAAGGTTTAGCCCTCCTTGTTGGGATTTAAACCATCTACAGCTTCTTCCTTAAATGTAGGGTGCATAAAACCCCAGGACAATGTGAGGAAGCTGAACAGCCTCAGCAACTTAAACCCTTGGGCTTGAAAAAATGTCTTTTTACACACAGGTAAGGGGGCTGTTTTGAGGTTTTCCTGTCTTAGACCCTGCTACTCCAAGTCTAGCTCATAAGCCCGAGACTAATCAAGGTAACATATGTAAAGTGTAAGACCTGTATGACTAAACATTGCCTAGTGCAAGCCCATAATTGCTTATTTTTTCCAAAAACCTCCTTTACATAATTTAAAATTACATAAAAATATTCCTATAGGCAGATGTGAAAGGAAGCACATCTATATAATATTAATGTAGGATTATGTTCCTTCTCTAGGTCCAAACACCACGGGTTTTACTTCCATTCCTTCCAAACAGTTAAACTGAGTCAAGTTCAGAAAAGGGGACAATGACAATTGACTGCAGACAAGTGAGTATTCCAAACATAAATGGTATTTAGTAGTGCTGATCCCTAGGAACAGCCTCCTGGAAACACTATTCAGACATACAGTGGGTATTTGCAGTAATGCACAAAAATGTTCATAGTTTGGGCACCAATCCTACTCAACCCTCTGAAAAGGAAAGGGAGAGGGGATGTGTCAGTGCAGTTTGGATTCTCCAAATCATCTGTGCTGGACTTTTGCTGGGCACAAAAAATGGACAGTGTATTGTTCCAGAAACTGTGACATTTTTATACATGAGGCTCTAGGATTATTGACTGTAATAAAATATGATTAAGCAAACTCAGTGTTTTAAAGCTTCATCTTGCTTTTACTGTATCCTGCGGGTTACAAAAGAAACCGAGTAAAAACAAACTACATGCATCATTTCTTTGGTCATGCATAGCAAATCCTGCTTTATTGTGAAGAACAGAGCCTGGAGTCCCAAGAAATTGTGCTTCAGCTCTTTGTTCCAGGGGAGAGGCTAAGGGAACAAACTGTGAGATGCCCAGCCTGTGAATGCTGGAGGAGAGCACAAAAAAAAAAGGGGAAGAATACAGCCCCCAGTATTTCATTCTCACACAGAGGTACTCAGGCTTGACTTCACTTTCCTTTATTTCTAAAGTTGTATCACTTTGAAAATATTATTTTTATTTCTTGAAATACTAAGTTTTATTAGCCACTGTATGAGTACGTTGAGCTTCAGAAATGCAGAAATGTGGAGTGGCACTGCACTCCATCCTCAGTTCTCCTGACTCTGGGCACTCCAGAACAGCCACCACAAGCCTCAGCTGCTTGAATTCCTTCCAGAGAGCTTTAAGGGGAAGTTGACTTTCCCCTCAGGAAGAATGAGCATGGAAAGCAATCTTGACAGGTTCCACTCCCAGGCAAACATAGTCAGTGCTTGACTGACAAAAAGCGCTACTAGTTTCTTGATGCACAGCATGCAACTTGTGCAAAATAAAATCTGAACAGAAACAAGGAAAAAACCCAACACATTCTTACAGAGAGCTGTAGAAAACAGAACCAACTAGAAGCCAGAAGTGTCTCATGAAGAAAGAAGCACTCCTTGAACAGAAAAAGGAACAGAGAACTACGTTCTGTTCATTCTACAGGGCAGCTTCACTTATTTAGAAATAATTTCAGGTGTCAGATGGTGGATTATTGTATCTTACTAATTACGAAACTAAAGGTGAGGTGCATTTTCAGAAAGAAATTAAGGTTTTGAGATTAAATCAGCCACGCTGAAGAGAAACAGAGCTGCATTTGGGGAACTGCTTCTCCCACAAGGAAATCCACATTTACTTATGCAACAAGCAAGAGCAGACGCTTCAAGAACAGTGCCAGGATCTCCAAATGAACTACAGAAAGCTACCAGTGATAAAAGAAAACCTAACAGAAGAATACCAAGCAGGTGAGACTGGTCACAGAAAAAGAAGCATCTACTGAGGTGCTGCAAAATGTGTAGACACAAATACAGGTTTGCTTAACTACAAGGATCTAGTGATGTAAAACTACATTTGGAGGACAAATTAAGAGGCATTTAAAACCCCGGTGAAGACACTGAAGTACTGAAGGACCTGAGGAGGTCAGAAATATGACAGGAAATTAAATGGGATTCAACCTACAATACTGCATTTCTGGGGAAAAATAATCCAGAATGCAAACGCGAAATAACAAGGAGATACCTGCAAAGCAGTAAAATTACACAAAACGCAAAACCTCTTGGGGAAAAACAGCAACCAGAAATTTGGGCAACAGTTTGCAATGGGATATAGCAGTAAAACTGACCAAGATGATTCTGGGTGGCTTGCAGAGTGCAGCTTGTCCCAGAGCAGGGGGATGACAGGCCCTTTTCATACACTGATGGGAACCTGCAGGTGGGGGATTCCAAAGCACCTCCACAAAAGCAGGGGAACAGCAGCAAATGACAGAAGAATGGAAACCATAAAATCCAGTTGGGCAGGGACTGAGCACGGGAGGTTGAGCTGACACTGAGGAAAAGCCCATGGCTACAGCTGTGCAACAGGGAGAGGAATGGATAAATCTGCTCAAAGGAAACAGACTATCATGAAGACCTGTTATCCCACTGGGAAAAAGTAGAGAGGATATGAAGGAAATCACCCTGCTCAAGTAATTTATTGATTAGACTGATAACCACGTTTTCTCTCTGGCTTCTAAGAAAATCTTAGGAAGGGCTTACCAGGAGAATAACAACATCCCCTTGACCAGAATCATGGCCCATACATGACTGACATTATTGTAAAGACTTGTAAAGTCAGATCTAGATCAGGTCTGAGGTCAAGACCAAGTCTGGGGCACATACAGAAGTGTAAAGGCTCAAGCAGTATTTATCTGTTAAACCTGAGAAGCTCATGGCAGTATATTGGCTGAGTTGGTCTCCATACAATCAGGTACGTATTTCCTACTTCTCCTCGGTGTCACTGATACTCATGCTCTCAACCACACTGCTTCTGACCTCCCAATGCAAATCACAGCTAACAGAGAGATGGATGCAAAAAGGCAAAAAAAATTAAATTATAATCATCTGCTTTTGACATTGCGTCAAACTTTGCAACCTCCCTGCACAACTCCAAGTTGAGCAAAGGAACAACTAGCACAGGCTGCTGCTTTCCACATGAAGCACATTTAAAAGAATCAAGTATTTACATAACGATTTTCTGTGACCATTAATGGCTTTCCAATCTCAAACTATTCTTTACTAGTAACAGTCTAGTTCATGGACAGAATTGGGGATGTCACAGAGTTATCTCCTTCTAATTTTCACATTGTGACTCAGAAAAGAACACAAACCCTCGCAGCAACAGTCCAAGAATAATCTTAAACTTGCACTGACCTGGCAGAAGCCTAAGAGAAAGCCATAAAGGCAGTTTCCTGCACTACTTGTTAGGTTAGACACACATCTAAATATAAATGTTCTTTACTTGTGCTGCACCAGGACATAAAACACGTTTCTAGGCGAGAGCTCTCCAAGCATATCCAGAGACATAACAGCTTTCCTGTTCTGAACTGGGCTTTAAGACTTTTGGCAATATATGAAAAATATGGAAGTAATTAGAACTGTTGTATGTGACACTGGAGTACTTGGAACACATAAAACTCTCTCAATAAAGGTATCGAATCATGGGCATTAACTGTTTCTAAATTAGATGCATGCTGCACTTTCACCAACTGCTTCATGCTCTCTTCTGCATTAAATTTAGAAGTAGTAGGGCATCTTTATGATTAGATAGTAAGTTTATAAGATTAGCCTCGAAAAAGTCCAGCCTAAAGTCAGACTTAAAAAATATTTTCTTGCCCTTTAAACCAACCACCTTTGAAACTACCCCCTTAAGGTCTAAAGCCATCGCCTGCGCCTCAGCCGTGCTGGTCTGGCTCCATGTTCCCAACACATGGCATGTGCCAGCTGCAGGAGTTCCAACACAAATCAGCACATTTGGAGACAAAAAAGACTCATGTCCATGTAGCCTGATCACAGGAACACATGCTGCAGACTGTTCCATTCCATTCAAGAACTTTGCTGGAATTAGTCTACGTCTTTTAGGAAAGCCAACAACCTCAATTAAAATTCTTCATCCCACTCAAACCTAATCCAATGGTTAAAGTCAAGCAGCTGAAATTCAGAGCTTTTTTTAAAATTCAACCATGTAATTAGAGAATTGCAAGGGGCCTATAATTTACAGTTATGTATCCTGCTATTTAAATGCAACTGCAATTAACTGGCTGAGTCAGCTGTGCAGCAGCACCAGGAACGTGCACAGAGTGAGGTCAAACAGCTCTTGTCACGCTCATGAATGCACTCTTCAGGTGTTCAAAACTACACTGGAGATCAGCTCCCGCCATGCATTTCCAGTCACATCCATCAGGGAAGGGTGCTGTTGTGTGCTGAGCCTGGAAGAGCCCACACGGCCCAGCACGCTCCAACTGCAGCCAGCAGCTCGGGCCTGGAACATTGTTCTCCTCCCATTCCAAACCACACATACTTGAGCAGTTACAAATGCGGCGGGGGGACAGCGGGACACGGCAGCCCAGAAAACAGACAAACCCTTTGTCCTCTGGGGCTTTTTAAACCCCCAAAAGAACAATCTGGCTCCTTCATTATATAAGCACACAAAACCCACACACCACACAAAACATGAACGCAAGGTTGCTTACAGACGGAGGTGGCATTTTGGTCCCACCCCCCCTTACACTATCTACCTATTCTGAAGTACATTTGTTTAGCTAAAAAGTTTTGATCAGCCTTTTGTAGACTAGAGAACTATAGTAACTGAGTAACCTTGAGAAAGGTTGGGGCTTTTTTCTCATTTTTGTTTTCTTCCCTCTTGTAAAAGGTTGTTGTGTCAGAAACTTGACAGACTGTGTGTAGACACTAAAATCATTTCACAGTGCTCATCCGTGACAACAGGATTTCAAAACCTAGTGGAAGCAAAAACGTGGTTCAGCTCATCTGTCTTAATCTCTTCTCTTAACTGACAGTTAACAAGGCAAAGAGAAGTATTTCCCAAAGGAAACACAAGCCCAAGATCAGGCTAGCTGGAGATCCTCTTGCCCTCCCTCTCCCAGCTGCTGTCCAGTTTGGTGACTATTGATAACACCTACTGTGTACAGGCTGTATCTCACAGAAGCATGTCAAAACATGAATTTTAAGAATATGTGTATCTTGAAACAAATTATAATAGACACAGCTCAACCAGAAATCCAGCAAACAGCACAGACAGGTGTGCTTCTCCCCACCTTTACATAAATCAGTCAACCTGTACAGTCACAAAATTAAGACATGCACAAGTGAAACACTGGATTTCTCAGGGATGCACTTAAGAGTTCTCATTTAATTTTGTGTATGCAAATATACATACCAAATTGCAATCCTTGACCCCTTGGTTTTACAAATCAGGGTAAGCCCCAAAGATGTAAGACACACATGTACAACCTTCCATTTTCAGAACAAAGCCCACCTAGGGTCATTCTTCAGGCTTCCTGCACCTCACTCACACTTCATCAAACTTATTGTTTACTGAAACCCTGATGAAGACTCTTCAGAATTCCAAGAGTGGCATAGTAAAACACAGGAAATGGAAAAGCCAAATGGGGAAACAAAACAAGCAGAAAACACAACATTTTTCAAACATTTTTCTCCAAGCTCCCTGACAATAAAACCTGCTTAGGGTTTTCTTTCACTTCTTCAGCACACAGGTCTCACGTACACGCAAGAAGACTTCTTGGCACAGTAATACAAAGCAAACTCTTGGCCACAAAGAGGACAAAGACTCTTCTCTCACAGCAGCCCTTTCAGAACTTTGTCCTTTCCATCTGCCACACTCACAGTCAGTGCTAATGAACACTTACCTATTTTAAGCAAAACCATCATTACTTTGCTGAGCCCGCATTACACCAGTAACTGACCACAGGAAGAAGCCAAAGCATCTGTCCTGATGTGCTGACACCTCACAGTCACAGGAGGATGGGCACATGCACATAAGGGCACACAGCCGCCCCCTTTCATAACTGAGAGCTTTGCACAAAATAAAAATTAGAACATAAATACACTGTATTGATGACAGAACTCTTCAAACCTTTCAAGAGCTGTTTTTCTACAGCAAAATGGAAGCTGGAGGTAGAGCAGGGAGAACTCCTTCATTTCAACTCTGTGTGAGGATTCAGTGGTAGAACCTAAATCTTACTACATACAGCCTTTCTAAAATTTTTGCTACATCTAATGCAGTAGGTTAATAATTTCTATTCTATGTTGCAGCTTTTCCAGGTAAATTTCACTCCTGTTAGAGTATCAACAAATGCCATCTATTAAACAAAAAGCAAATGGAATGAAATGGGCTGATAACAGCTCACGTTAACTTTGATTATTGTTGCTTTGCCTAAGGAAAGATACTCAGTTCAGAAGCTGCAGCAGGCATTAATACACAGTTTTATAGCATTATTGATTAGAAATACCAGCTGGTGGCTGACCTGGGGCCGCTCAGGGTTGCAGTGTCCCTCACTGCCTGCGCGGTTTCCGACGCGAAATCCAGCGCTCCGGCCACGGGTTTGGTGACAGTGCCCACCAGCCCCTTCCCCAGGCCAGATATGAAACCACTGACCCCTCCTTCTGTTTTCACACCTTCCACTGTCGACGTTATGACACTTGTCAGTCCTCCAATGATACCTGGCAAAGACAAGAGCAGCAGAGAAGTCCAAAATTATTGGCTCTGGAACTTACAGAACCTCATCCACCTGATGCTCTCTGCCTACATGGTTTATTGAGCATTTAATTTAATACACAGACTTTCAAACTCAATTACATTAACCAATAACTTCATACTTTGTATACGCAGTATGCATATGCATACATACAGACCATAATATCCCACAGAAAAAGACTTAATTCATCTTTAAATATGTGTATTTAAAAGCATTTCTATACTGGTTCATTTCCAGCTGCACTTACACCAAGAGTCCTTATCTATTGCACAGGTTAAGTGGTTACTTAGGATGTGACAAAGTTCTTTCACCACAAAAGCTGGTACGATTTGAGACAGAAAACAACAGAGTGCATTTCTCCACTGGACAAAGCAATTATTTTAAACTGGCACTTTAAGTGTCTTTAAAGTCAGTTTAAGTGGCTTTAACTGTGATACTGCTGACAGACATTTTTGAGCACATTTCCCTTCCTGAGAACCTCATTGCTCTGAGAAATCAAGCACCTACTGACGTTTCAAAAGACTTGGAACAGTTCACATTGTCTGAGAACACACCTTGGAGATTTCACATCTCCATGATTAAAACATCCGTTCCTAGTGCCCTGGCTGAAGCACTCACCTGCCCAGCTTTCAGCAGCCAAGTGCTCCTCTGAGGTCTGTAACTCAAGTACAGACCAGGCAGATCTAAACTGCCAAACTCAACAAGCACAAAGTATTTAAATCTCTCCTCTTGAGTAACTATAGTTTATGATTAAATCCTGTCTGTTGAAATGTAGTAATTAGCAGTTTCCTTTCTTTTTTCAAAAAACTGAATGGAAAGCATTTAAAAACGCCACAGACTTAGGACTAGAACAGTCACACTAATTACTGGATAATACGACACAGTGAAGTGCTTTTATAATGGACTTTTCAGCAAAGACTCACATATTTTGGATTTCCTGTGTTTCTACCAATTTATGCCAGACTGTACAGCACATTGGTGTGAGAGGAACCTTTCACGATTCATTTCACACCTACAGTGTCTCTGTATGACCAAATAAAAAGACTTTTCTCAGCATAGAAAAGATCCTCTTTTAGTGAAAGCCAAATCAGCTTTGCACAGGCTGCAACAGTTACACTGTGAGAATAACATTTAAACAAACTGAGTCAAGATGATGCAAAATATAAATATTTGATTTAAACTTGGCTTGTATTGATTTAACCTTCTTCAACAGATAAATCATGAACTAAATCGATGTGAAGTCCTGGCCAAATTAAAACTAGTCCACTACCCTTTACACAAATAAATGTCTCTAGTTCTTAGTACACTGAAAAAAAACCACTAAATAACCCAACTGGTGAAATGTAACTTTAAACTGATGTATTGATTCCAAGGAAACTCAGGTTTCTGGAACTGAAAGCAAACATAAGAAAGCTACAACCCAGCCATACTAATTTTTTTATTTTAATGTCTGGCCCTCAAAAAAACTGTGTGGGTATTTCATGTCCCTACAAAGAAACTGATGCTTTGGATGAACTTTCTTTGCCAATTTAATTTTATTTTACAGAAAAAGCTTTTACTTCCAGTTACATGTGAAAAGCCCTGAGTATTAAACGTAGTTTCTGTCGACTTGAAAACCAAACAATGCCCCCACCCCGACCTGCCAGCACTGAAATTCAAGCATAAAGCCTCTGACAGCTCCACTGCCCAGGCTTCCAGCAAACACCCAGCAGTAACACCCACTGTTCTTTGCAATCTGATCATCCCTTTCAAGAGAGAAATGGGTTAAAATTACAGCTGAGGGTTACCATGTGCAAGTCCATGGATTCCAGCTACAAGGTGCTCTCCACTGGTTGCAGCATGATATCGGATGTATTCCCGCTCCGTCTGATGTCTGTTATCCATGGTCTTTCCCAAACCATCTGACAAAGTCCCAGCAAACTACAAGAGAAGAACCTTCACCGTTATTGAAAAAACAAAATCTGTTTCTCCTAAGTAGATTCTCTGCAGAAAATTCCTACATCCTACTTGTGAAATGCACATTTATACAACTCATTTTAATACATAAGGGAATCTGCCCAATCCTTTTGCCATGGAGAAAGGTCAGAACTACATCAACACATGCAACTAGAATCCTGAGGTGACAAGGAGGCATCCCAACTACTGTGGCTACATCAACACATGCAACTGGAATCCTGAGGTGACAAGGAGGTATCCCAACTACTGTGGCCTAGCCAAAACAAACCAAGCCTGTGAAAGATGTACCAAAAGCATTGCCAATGACCCAACTGCAACCCCTCAAAACCTCAAAGGAATGTTATTTAGATACAAAGCTTTTCCTCTGCAAAGATATGTGCAAAGCTTCAAGGCAAATATGCCTGTCATGAAACTACAACATTTTTAAGAGTTAATAAATTCTTTTCAGTAACTTGGGGTAGAAGTGGCCGTGTTTTAGGAGTGGGAGCCAGGCCACACGCACGGCACGACGTGGGGAGATCTCTGACAGGATTCCCAGCTGTGCTGGAAAGTGTTGTCCTGGTTTACAAGACAGGTGTCTGCCAGGGAAGGCAGGAACATCCCTTGGAATGGAAAATGTGACCCCCTTCCCTCCAAATTATTGTAACTTCGAAATGACAGGACTTTCAGGCAAAGATATGGGGAAAGGAATAACAGTTCTTTACTAGTATGTATACAGATAACAAGGCAAACAAACAGCAAGGACGGCAGCAACAACAAACAGAACCACAAACCCAGCGACAGCCTTCTCCTGGCTGCAGGCGCTTTCCCTTGGGTGCAGTTCCGGTCACGGCCGGCAGGGGCGCTGCTGGCTCCCGGCCAGGCAGGGCGGTGCAATGAGTCCTCCGCGGCTGCAGGGGGCGCTGTGGCGCGGGCTCAGCCGCCTCATGTAGTAATGGCAGGCGCGAGAGAGAGAAAAGGGGCTCCCGCTGCAAACTCGCGGGGGAAGGGGGAGTGGAGCCGGTCCCGGTGCCCCCCTGTCCTAGGTTAAAAATAGGTTTATTCTATTACCACCTCCACAGCTGTTAAAAGCAGCTGGGGCACTGTTTGTTATCTCCTGCTATCCAGGGCCCATTGTCTCTGCTAATGGGCCATTAAGAACTCACCACATGACTCATGAGTCATCTCATCCCATTGTAAGAGGCTCCACCCAGGGGGGAGGAGCCAAGCATTCCCACCTGGATATAAGCTGGACTCTGGGACTGTACAGCAGCTCCTGCCTACTGGATCTCCAGAGGACAAGAGCTTTCACTGGACCATCAGGACCTTTTCTGCCCGATCAGTGCTTCAGAGAACCATTTCATCTGGATGGCTCCCACCACCCTGAACAGGGTGTCAAGTTGTATTCTGACTCTGTCAGTGGTTACCGTTGTTGTTTATATTAATAAAGAACTGTTATTCTTTTTTCTCATATCATTGCCTAAAAGCTCCTTAATTTAAAAATTACACTAATTCGGAGGGAAGGAGATTACATTTCCCATTCCAAGGGAGGCTCCTGCCTTCCTTAGCAGACTCCTGTCTGTTCAAACCAAGACACCCCCGAGTTGTGACATGGACTGTAGCAGGAACCTCGGAGCTGCAGCCTGGAACAGCAGAGGTGGGCACACCTGGGGTGGCAAACAAAGTGTAGCAGAAAATCCGCAGCCGCAGCAGGAGCCGCAGAGGTCGGGCGACAGAATGTCGAGCTAAAGTGAAAAACCCAAAACAGCAGCAGAAAATCAGAAGGGCTGGGCAGTGGCAGCCGGGCTCCTGCAAAAACCTTGGAGTGGCTCAGGGTCTCAGGTTTTTCCCCTGAGGCACCCGAGCAGATGGTGAGGCCCTTTCCAGTGAGCCTGGGTGTTGGTAAGGTCCCAGTTCAATGGCTGCTCTTAGGAGAAAAGCCTCACTCATGGTAGGAGAAGCAGTAAAAGATGGAACTCCATGGTGGTGGTGAATTCTCCCCTCAGCAACCACAGCCCGGGTGTCTCCCCTCCGATCCGAGAGAGAGAGAGCGAGGAGCTGAGCCCAGCCCCTCATCCCCCAGCCGAAATCTCACTGTATCTCTGCCCTTCCCAAGAGAAAGCCCCCTCAGCTGAGAGGGCAGCCAACTGCATCCTTCCCCTTCCTCCTCCTCCCAGCACATCTTTTGTCTCTCTTAAGTATCGTCAGTATCATCTCTTAGGCAACAAATGGGAGAAAACACCCTGAGAGAAAGAAAAAAAGAGAAAAAATCCTAACCTCCAGCAAGTGTCCAGAGGTACCAAACCAAAAGGCCAGGGGGAACCCAAAGTGTGTGTGTGGAGCATTTTGACTCCTTACAATTACCCTGAACAGTGTGGGGGACGACTGGAGACATGCTCATGGATGAAAGGGAACATTATGTCCCAACAGGATTTGTTCTAAGAAGTCTGACCATTGCTGTGTGCGAGTCAATGAAAAAGCACCAAATAAAAATGATCTATTGTGATCTGCTGACCTTTAGTCTGACGTAAACAGACAGAAAACCAGAAGCTTGGTGGAAGGAGGGAGGCAAGAAAAGGAGACAGAAAACCTGCAACCTTGCCTTGTATTCAGGATATTATTCTAGAAAAGAGCTCCTAGAAGGAATTTTCCTGGAATACTCTCCAAAAACTATCTGGTTTTTGGTTATGTGTAGTTGGACACCTCCTGTGCCACTCTCAACTACCATCAGCATTTGTATCTCCTTTCTATAAATGAACAAACTTCATCCTCTCCACCCTTGTGGAAGGAAGGATCATTTAAAGCTTTGTCGTGTCTTTGACTGGGGCTGGGGAACGTACCAGGTGCCACAGGAGTGTCACAGACACAGGGTGCTGGAGTCCCCGGTGCCCTGCATGACCACAGCTCTTCCAGGACAAGGACTTCACTGTGTAAGGACCTGCCTATGTCTCATGGACCATCTCCTCTGCACCCACAGCAGCTACAGTAAAACCCCTCCGTGGCTCAGGTGTGCACCAGAGGACAACTGAGACCTGGTGTGAAACCCTGAGCCACTGAAGATTATAAAAGAACCGGACAAAGAGTTCATTTATGGACCCAATGCCACGATGAAGTTCCCCTCCTTTTTCTGCTATTTCTTCCAAGGCTGTGTTTCTTTTTCACTAATGACACAATGTCCCAGTCTGAAACACTCCTTTTCAGCTTAAAGCAAAACCAGTCCAGTGGCTCCAATTATCTAAACAAGTAGATTTTAACAACAGGACGAAAATGAAATCCCATGACCTTTCTTGTGACTTGATCATATGGACACTAAACAGAACATAGTAATCAAGGACTGAGTTACTTTCTGACCTTGTTGTGAACTTAATGTGGATGTTATTTTTAAAAAAATTAGCCTAGAAATGCAAACCAACCTGAAGCTATCTATGAACCATGTTTAAGGTTAGGGATTTTTCTGGAAAAACACTTTTATGAGGATTAGAGTAGCTGCTATAAAAACTGAAAGGCTCAACAGGTCTTCAAAATTCGAGCTTCATTACAGAATCTCTCAAGAGCTGAAAACGATTTTTCAAGAACACATTTTGGAAGTTACACTAGTGCATGACTGGACAATCAGCCAGCAGGGATAAACCAACTTACTGATGAGAACTGGTAATCTCTCTTTACTGCTTCCCCCTGCCCCCTGCACCCACACTGTCCAACACCCCAGTTTTTCCTGCGAATACAATCCAGTCTTTTCTCAAATATCCCTTCCTCCATGATGCAGAATCTGACACCTAACTGTCAATAGCAATCCTGTTTGTGTGTAGACAGAATTTTAATGCAATAGCGTATTTTTCTTAGTAAGGAGGAAAAAGGAAAAAATCCCATGCGCATAGTTTAAAAGTCAAACTCCATTAGCAGTAAACCCAAAGTTAAACAGGGACATTTTTGTTTGTGTTATTTAGAAAATAGCACTGAATTCCAGCTGTAAGCAAAATGATTTAAGGATTTCAATGTACCAAACGTACCTGATTCAGGTGACAAAATCTGAACTCAGCACACGTTAGTTACAAAACATGAACTTCACGTTGAACTACTTTTTGATGCAGCTCCTCCTCCCCCTCCCCTGGGACTGCTTGTTTTCTGGCCTCATTTAATAAAGACTGAAGCCAAACTTTTGTCACCATCTGCACCATTTGTACCCAAACCAAGGGGTTTCCTCAGTGAGCACAGTGAGTGGGTCCCTCCGGAGCCACTTCCAGCTGGGACCAGCCCCTTCCTGCTCTGCGGTGCAGTTTGCCAATTAGAGGTGAAATGCCAGGGAAGATAAAACAGGGGCATGCTCCACAGGCATTAGCAAGCGATGGGAAGGGCTGCTGGGCAAGGGGGAAATTCACCCTTTCTGTGTGAGGTTTAGACTCGTATTTGAATAAAGACTGTGGTGTCAGAGTTACACTGATTCCTGATCTGAACCACACCTACAGCCATCCTTATCACCCACTACAGGTAATACCACCTGAGTGAAATACCTGCTGGGGATCACAACTTGACACTTCTTTTTAACTTTTCTGTGCATCTCAGAAATACCTGAAATGGCTTCTGAAGTCTATTTCAGTTAATAGGATTGTATCTACCTATACAAGAAGGAAATTAAAGATTTTTAACATAAAAAACCCACAACCAACCAAACACCTGCAACACTGCACAACACCCCCCTGCCCAGTCTGTCTAGGTTATAATCACTGTATTGAGAACAAGTTCCTCAGCAGTTACTTTAGGACCAGAATCCTAAGCAAGCATTAGAAATCTAAGCATTTTAAGTCCAGCTTAAACTCTGAAGGGAGATATGAACAAGCTGAAGCACAAAAGCAGACTTGGCAGTCTTGCTTTTAGATGCCTCCTTTGGGGAGTGCAATATCAGCTGCTGAGGCTGAGGTTTTAAGACTCCTGAAAGAGCAGAGATGGTGCCTTACTGAGCTGTTAACCCGGTCACACAGCAAATAGGCTCCAGATAAAAAAAGGTGACACCAAAAGTGCGACCCACCCTTGTCTTCCTCAGCTTTTGTTAATAAGGTGTGACCTGATAACTTCAAAGCCTACTCAAGACCATGTAAATGCCAACATAACTAAACACAAAAGTCTGTGGAACAAACATGAAACTAATCAAGGGACTTGTAAAAACCAGCTCCCTCTTCTCTACCCTAATTTTCATAATGAGTTCTTTGTCTACTTGCTGATGAAAAAAAGAACTTGGTCGCTTAGTCTTTTATCTCTGCATTTTCCCCATTTAAGATATCCTTTGCCTTGAAACAGAATTGCGACACAATACATTAGTTTCAGCTAAGGGAAGTTACCTGCTTCCAGACCAAAAGGCTCCCAGTGTTTCTGGATGAAGCCAGTCTGCACAAGGCACACGTAGAAGTGGGTATTTTACTTGTCAACTTGGCCTCTCCTAACAGAGGGGAATAGAAGCCTTCCAGACTACTGATTAAACGCTCGGTCATTTCAGGTACTTAAAATATTTCAACTTACCATCACTACGTACTGTTCAATGCTTTGCCTTATCCATTTTGCCTGGACAGAAGGAGAATCCCTCCTAAAAGCCCCAGGCAGCTGAGCATTCATCCACCTTCATTCACAAGACACCCTCTGCCTCCCCTCACCCGTTCTGTCCCCAAAGCAGGCGGTTCTTCCTGCATTTTCCTTCTACAGAGGGACACTGATCTTTTCTTCTACACTCTAAAGACACTTGGATCCCCGGTTTTTGTCCCACACCGGTTCGTGTATGACATGAAGCTACTGACTGGTAATACACTGCAAGCAGAAAACATCCCCCACTGCACTTCAGCCTACTTGCTGTAAGGAAAACTAATCCTCCTGAGGAGGGTGAAATACGACATCTTCCTCCAAATCCCTGGACATCATGCTACTGTGCACACTATCTTTGGATGAGCATGGTAACCACTCTCAGCACTTCACTGTCATTGAAGATGTTACTGCACTTCTGCAAGCCTGGGGCATGCTGGGCTCAGCCTCCTCCTCTGCAGACTCAAGTAAATCAATGATTCACCATTTCTTGTTTTACATTTACACAGTGTCAACAATCAATACTAACTATTCACCAAGATCTGCAAAAGCAGATGAAATACTATCTGTACAAGAAACTAATCTCTCCATGTTTTGGGTTATTTGGTCTTTTGTTTTTCTTTTTAAAGGCACAATAATTGAGGAAGTTTTGCCACAAAAACCTTTTACCACTGACTACATATCCCTTTAAAAGGATTGCTGTTTCAAGCGATAGAAGAAAAACAAAAACACCCATATACAGTGTTTGTGAACCAAAGCTGGTGCCAAACAATTAAGGCTCATGGGGCACAAAAAGAATTCAAAGCAAATGAAAACTAGACTTTGTACTGCCTGCTCCCTCTAAGCCAAATGCATGAAGCACACAGCATGGAAATAAGGTTTAAGTAATCTTCTAAAGTCTTTTTAAGCTCTTGGCACTGCCTAGTTCTCTAAGAACATCCCAAAAGGATAAATACACAATTATGACCTGAGTACAAACATTCCATTGTAATTCTAGCATTAGAGAATAGTACATTTACAAATATTATTGACTGAGCAAAGCAGAACATTCCAAGACGGAATGTTAAGGGAGAAAGTGATGAAATTAAATATAGATCACTTAAAACTTCTGTGCAAACCTCACAATGAACTGTGTTTAAATCAGAAATCACAGGGTTTATTCGGTTTTTATCTTTGCTTCGCAGAAAGAAAATTTCTCATTTAGAAAGGAGATCAATCCTTCATGGTCACTTGCGTTGTAGCAACATCATTAAAAATCATCTTTATTTCCTACACCTCTACAACGTGTTAAAGGTATTTTAGAGGAAGCCAATTTTTATGCTGATGTCTGTCAGTAAATTACAACAGTTCAAAATGAAGCATTTGCCTATGAAGGCAAAAAAACTTCACAGTGTACATGTTTTGGCTAAGGAGATATAAATACATGCTGTTAGGATTTGCGGTTAAAAAAGGTCATCCTCAAATCTTGCTGCTATTCTTTGGAAAGTGCAAAAATCAAAAAGCCCTACAGGATTCCTGGATATACACAAGGACTGGGTGCAGTGGGACAGATAAAGTTGTCCAGTAAATTCTGCAGCCTCTTTCCCTGCTTTTACTTCAATGTCTCAGGATTGATATGTAATATAATTCTGTGATTTACCATAAAAATAACTTTTAGAGCAGCTTCTTTGCTCATCAGTACACATAGTGTTATAGAGTGGAAACAGTACATATTTAATTTTACAAACTGGCCATCAGTAGGCACAGACAACAAACACAGCTTCCTCCCTTCCTATCACTGTGGTCAATGGTGTGTTATACCGGGACTTAAAAGTGAAATGCTCTTGTTTGAAAACATAACAGGTGTTTGTTTGTCAGGTTTCAAAGGCCTACTGGTCTGAAGCTGTTCCCCAAAATACTTTTGCCATGGCTTTGCTCAGTCTCTTAAGGATTACTTGGGGCATTTTAGCAGGAAAGTTTGTGAATTCAGTTAAATTTATATGCTCTAGACTTTTAGACTTTCCTTTACATGTCAAGACAGACCCTAGTCAGCTCTTCCATCCAGTCCTAACCAGAAAGGACAGTTCAGGCCGAGCCCCCAAGGCATTTATAACCCAGCCAAGCTGTGCAGAGAGAAACGAGTCCTGGCACTCCGAACAGCACCGACACACTCTTAATTTAGAAAATACTAAATCAGCAAAAAGCCATAATCAGCTTCTCATTTTCAGAGCAACATAAACTTTGACCCTCTCCAAATTACTGACAACCACGAGGAGCCGACGGCTTTTCCCACTGAACCAACGTGTTCCTTGAGATTCCCTGCAGCATTCCCCACCCCTATTGATGTCACACGCCCGAAGCAAAGCAGCTTTAATTAGCTCACATCCCATCGTTAACCGAGCTTCCTAATGCATCGTGACAAGGGCTGCTGGCGGCTGTGAGGAGCCCTGATGAGGCGGGGGTCCCGGGGGAGCCCCGCTGCTCGCACCCCGCCGAGCCCCGGGAGCTGCGGCGCTTCCCTCCCGCACCTCCCGGGCAGCCGCAGCAGCAGGTGCCCGCTGGCAGTGGTTTTGTGTTACAGGGCTGAGTGAGTGATCCCTGCAGGAACCGCCGGCTGTTTTCACAGACACACAAGGCAGTCAAAAGTCCACAGCATGAACTTGGAATGACCCCAATTGCGGAGTCACTGGCGGGTTCATCTGGAGGACAACTGTGCTTTATTAAACAACTAATACTCTTAACAGATAATTCCCCTCCCCCCAGCCTTAACTCTTACCAAGCCTGAAGGTCTTCATGTTTGTTTATTTTTTGGGAATGGAATTATTTGCTCTCCTTCACCCCCTTCCTTAAACCCCTCCATATACTGAAAAACGGAGAAAAAGCCTGAAGAGATCTAGTGCCTTGAGTTAACAGGCAACAACAAAGTATTCAGAGGGGGTACATTAGGTTTGGTTTTCACATCATCTTTACCAGCTCTCTTGATTTTGATTTCCAAAAGCATTTCCATCTGCACTAACTGCAGCACTCAGGCTCTTTCCAGCCAGTTTCTTTTTCTGCCATGACCACCTGTGACC
This sequence comes from Melanocharis versteri, assembly GCA_013397845.1. Classification (NCBI taxonomy): domain Eukaryota; kingdom Metazoa; phylum Chordata; class Aves; order Passeriformes; family Melanocharitidae; genus Melanocharis; species Melanocharis versteri. The sequence goes on from VZTG01004409.1 coordinate 243,890, forward strand.
ACACTTGGGATCTGAAAGAACTGCCTGCTTAAAAACTAACAGGTTTTCCATGTTCTACTAGATATTTTGAAGGAAAGCCCATGCAAGCACATTAATTGGACCTGCCATCCTGTGTGTGTGTGTGTGTGTGTAAACAGGGAACAAACTTTGCAAGCTGTTTGGATCTCCTGGCACAGCTTGGCCATCTCCCCCGGACATAGAAACACTATTTTCATTTGGCAGGGATACACAGCTAAGGAACTTCAAGTTTAAGTCTGTATTATTTAACATTTTCTACACAGCTCTACAACTTCAAATACACAGTAGGGAGGTGCAGTCAGCCATTTGTCAAGACTGAAATGATGGATTTTAAACCCACACCCCATTTTTTCTCCTTCAGATGCTAATGGTGATATATGGGATAGATGTGCCTGTCCACCTGACATGTAACCACTCAAAAACTGCAGGTTAAAACTAAATTTCATTTCATCTACAATAAATGCTTATTTCCAGTGTCACAGTTAATGACTTGGCAACTCTTTGCATAACTCTTTTTAAATTCTCCTTTGCTCACTGAATTCTCCAAAGAGTCAGCAAAACAGGAACAGTGGATTTTATTTTACAGGAAAATCAGCTGGTAAATCCCTTCGAAATGAAGCTCTAGAGCAGGTGTAAAACTTAAAGGTCTCCAATCTCTCTTTTTTTCAATTGTCAAATGGTCACCTGTACATTCCTCTATCCAGCTGTGCATCTCCATGTGTGCAGTTGCTGCACTGTTGCAGGACTCTCATTATCAAGTGAGCAAATTCTCCTGGGTAAGGCTCATTCAAAGCTGTGAGCAATGTGTCAGTTTGCTTCTGAATAAGTACATTTAGGACATCAAGTGCACATCAAACCAGTTCTTCCCACAGAATATATCACCATTTCTGTTCAATCTCCCCATGCCCATTTCTCCACATAAAAATACACTGGAGTAAAGTGTACTTCGTGCAAGCAGCTTTGTAAAAGAAAGGCCGAATTTAACCCAAATTGAGAAGAAAACTTTTAACCTAGATGCTGGCCACACACATTTTATCCCATGGTACAAATGAAAACCAGGAAGAACAAAATAAACCTTAAACTTCTCAAAGATGATCCTTTATCCCAAAACCTCTTTCAAAGACACTAATTACAGATACCAGATGTTCTGCACCTTAAAACTGACACTTTCCATGGCTTTTGATTGCCAGTAATTGGTCATAAAACTTGCTGTCTTTTCAAACTGGCAGGAAATGGGGAAATGGCGTCATCTGTAATGTTCCTCCAGTACTCAACATTTCTGCCTGGGAATTTCAATTGCTTTGCATCTCATAATCTGCACATCCTGATACAGATTCTCACTGCTCACACAAACCTGCACATGAGCTGCTTATCTGCGGATGAAATTAAGTTAAGAAATTAAGCAAGTTAAACTGAAGATGATCTGCAGTGCCACCTGGACAGGCTGCAGGAGCCTCTACACTACACTGGAGAAGATAAAGATTATACTGAAGAAAACACAGAAAAAGCTACATTTGACCCAAACTGTATAAATCACTTTTGGAATAGAAAAAATTATGATAAATGCTGCTAAATCCCACTACTTCAATACCTCAACTACCCTTTGTAAGGGATGACCGTCTGCTTTTCAGAAGGAAAACCCGAATTCTAATCTGTAAAGTTGCCCAGAAAGATGACATGTGTTCCAGCCTTCCTCACCTTTATCCAGTGAGACTGACAGTAACCACACACATTCTGTTCTTAGGAGTTAAGGAAAAGAGCTGGGAATCAAACAAAAATCATGAACATATAGAATGGTAGGACACTCAGAAAACTCAGAATCCAAACACCACCATGACCTTTCAACAGCATCACCTGATCATTCTGTTTAAGACTCATCTGAGAAAAACACCACCATGTATTTCTTTCTCAGGCTTCATAAACAAAGGCTTTTGTTAGAAGTTCCCTGGCACCAAGATATGATTTTATTTTCAGCTACTTCCTTGGCATTTTGAGCTAATGTTGCTAGAGCTGAACTGAAGTGACTCCAAAGATGGAAGAATGGCAGTTGTTCTTGCTTCTGAATGGTATCAAAGAGGAGTGGTTGGTTACATGAACTAAAAAACTTTAAACAAAAGGGAACCATCAGCTTTGTTTGTTTTACAAACCTTTCTATCTGGTTTTGGGTAGAGCCTGCTCAAACTGTGCCTTCCTTCTGTGCTCTGCTACAGCCACTTCTCATTGTATTTACTGCCAACTTTGTTAAAGTTAACATTCATGCAAATCAAACACTTGTTCAAGATTTGTTTTTAAATAATCCTTTTATTACTTCCTCTTTATTTTCCATTCAGTTATCTTTATTTTCATGTCACTGCCAACCACTTGAGATTCTGCTTTGATGTATCTTACATGGAGGGTTAAAACTCCCATTTCCCTTTGTGTTGCTTTCATGCTCCTGTTCTACAAATGCCTCCATGCCAAACACTCACCTGGAGCATCCTTACTAGTCTTAAAGTTTTCTTACCTGGTTCTAACACCTCACCTCTTTTCCTATCTCTGTTAAGCACCTAAGCACCTCTGCCATCAGTCTGAACTCAGCTGAAATAAATAGATGGAGTGAAAGTCCAGGGCAGAAAGGTTCATTAGCTATAAAAGAAAAACTCTAATGCAATTTGCTGCAACTCCCCTCTAGGGAAGTTTTGGCATCTCAGGTGCCTGCTTCTGGAAGGAAGCCTGTATCCCAGAACCCTGCATGCTTCCCAAAAACCTGACAGGGAAATGCAGCTGTGACTGATGGTTTACCTTTCCTTAAGAAGCCTAATTAAACTGGAAACTTCAAAGTTCAATATGAAAATTAAGCTCTTTCATGAAGTTCATTAAATCCTTTTTCTCAAGAAGAAGGGAATGACACACCAATTATTTCCATCCTATATCCTAACCTCAGAGTCATAACAGCTACACTGCTATGTGCTCATAATTCCTAAAAGATAAGAGAATTCATGGTAGAGGTAGAAAAAAATCAGACACATTAAATACAGTATTGACAAGCTGTGAATCTTTTCAGTCCTTTACCACCAGGAATTTCACTATGTCAGCACAACACCTATTTGCCAGTAATAGATGCAACCACACTTACTTTTCCGTTCAGAGAACACAAGCTACAGAACAGTTTTGTTCAGCAGCTAATTCAGTGTTCAATACTAATTTCTAATTGAAACACATCTGAAACAGGAACAATTTAGGATTTAGTTCTATCATGCCTAACGGGGGAAATAAAAAAAGTGTGGATGCCAAGAATGTGACACATTTCTATGCATATGGAACTATAGAAGACTCCATTCAGAGGGAATGAAATTCCCTCAGGTGTCTATATTTAGGATCAAAGAACTTTTTTAAATACAGAACTTGGAATCTCCAAGGGATAAAAACTACAAAACTGTCTGCAGTGAACTTTATTTAACCTAAGGTTTTGTGCCAATTTAAATACACTGCAGTTCTCCACTTGAAAGAAGGCATTACCCACTGCGTGCTCTGAAATGCATGGAAAAGCCATTACAGGGATAATCAGCACAACTATAAAATAGAAAAGCAATAAAATGATAAAACCAGATACAACTCCAATAGCTTACTTCTCAATTCAGCTGAGCAGTGCTACTTTTAAAGCCACTATTATAGTATTACTCTTTGTTTATCTATCTACTCACACCTTAATAGCTAACTCATCTTAAAATCTAGGATAGATTTTTATTTTAGACACTTCATAAGTCAGGTACTCAAACAACCAAAATGGAGATTTTTCCCAGCCCTCAGTGCCTGTGCAGGACACAGGCTCCACTAGTTTTGGCTGCTTTAGTTCCCAGACCCACAGAATAAGCTACAAAGACAAGAGCCCTCTGTGCCACAGCTGAATTAGGTGAAAATTTATGCAGTGAAAATATACTTAAAAATACCTTTCCAGAGCACCAACAGCAAGATGAAAACTACCTATTGTTTCAGTTTTGCTTCTCTTGACTAACTCAAATTGTTTTTTCTCTCTACATAATTTTCTTTACCAATACATATCTTAGACACACTCATAAGGCACACACAAGGTAGAAGAGCAAGTAAAAGTTCTGTGTTCTACCACAAACATAACACATCACAAACTGTACTTGAAATGCCAGTTTTTTTATCATATGGACATTCCTGTCTTAGTTTTCAAGCAGATTTAAATGCCTGAAAGTAGTGCAACACATAAGGAAGAATTCAACCTATTTAAGCCTTTTTTACCATTGTCTTCTATGCAGCAGAACTAAGATTCAACCTTTGGAAGGAGGATTCATCAAGGAGCTCTACAATGTACTACTAAACCTTCTTAAATTATGGATTTCTCTCCTTGTTCCAAAAGGACAAATACATAAACCATATAAAAAGCTTTGAAAAGGGAACTCTGTGAGACATGCATCCCAGAGACATTTCTGATACATCAAGGAGAAAGAAAAAAATACCTGGGAAGACAGATAAATAGTACATGGGGTGATTTTCAAAGGTATAAATGGGAAGCAGGCACTCAGCTCCTGTTGAATTTTGAAAGGAGTTCAGCATCCAACTGCCCTTCTGCCTTTGAAAATCTTCCTTCACAAACCCCTTGGTTACAAATGACTCCAAAGTTCAAAGAATGACCTTGCCCTTGTGGGAAACAGAGGAAGGCTCGTGCCTTTTAAAGGAAGATTTATGAGACTGTTGCTGCAGATGTGACTGCGATGAGGAAACAACACTTTATAGAAAGGAAACTCTAAAGAAACATACTCTACTGGGTGGAGTGGATGGGTCACCAGAGACCACAACCACGAGGGGAAAGCATGGACAAAAGTACTCCTTTGCAGACAGATACAGCTGCCTTCCAGAAGCTCAGCAAGTCTTCTGCCAGACTGCCTGGATCAGCTTGTATTTGCAGGGCTGAGAATTACAGCATAACCGACTAGGAGATTAAGACAGGAATATCAACATGGTGTTTTGTTTGAGTTTTTTGAAATTGTGCAAAATAGGCTAATTCTGCAAACAAGATGATTATGACAGAGAATGTGCATGTCATCTTTCCTCATGGCTCTGCTCTCTGGGTCAGATCCAGCTCTGCACTTGGTGATGGACTAGGTTGGATAATGTTAGTCTTGAGCTCTTTGTAATAATACAGACTCTGCATTTCACATCTTCTAAATTACCTTTTTTCACTACGGAGGGGAAAAAGCAGATTTCCTTTTATACAAATAAGTGGGAAAGGCTGTTAAAGGATGAACCATGACAACACGCACGAACAAAGTTACCCATTTGGAAAATGAAAATAATAGAAAGTAAAGAATTTTCACAAAACCAAACTCACCAACAAATTCTTGTGTCAAAAAAGCATTACTGCAGTTGTACCCATGAAGGGGTTCATGCCAACACACCATGTATGTAATAAAACATTTCAAGAACATATGTTTGCTCAGTATCAAGTACAGCATCAACCATGATCCAAACCTCTTCCTGACTTCTCCCTCAGATCATCCCTCTTTTGGGCACTAAATACAGTAACTTTCACTGATATAATTGAATTCTCTCAGCTCTTATCAGGAAGGACAAAAGAATGTTCACCATGCAGAGACTTTGGAATTAAACTACAGATAAATACAAAGCAATCTAGAAATTCCTTCGTTTGTTGCTATGTGGCACAAAACCCCCCAAAACCTCAAGTGCAATAATAATTGCTACTCACATCAGCTTAATCAATTCTCAAAAATAACTGCTAACAACTCCTGTAAATAACCCCTTAAATACTCCACCTTTCTCTAGTGCTCCCCCTCTCTATGTAGATTACATACATAATTTAACACAGCTTTGTTCATTTGCATGTAGGAGCAAATTATTTCTCACTTTGGTTAACTGTTGATTCAACTTGCAAGTATCTGTACTGCAATAACAGGGCTTTGAGTGGTCCACTCACTCCTGTTTCTGGCATCCCTGAGATGCATAGAAAGCATTTAAGAAACACAAAATCTATACTTCACACACCATTTTTACAAAACAAACAGCACATAAAGCAATTTAACCATAGTCAATAGTTCTGTTTGACTTCTTGCCTATTTTTTGCTTATTGTTATAGCAAACTTTAATACCACAATTTTTACCTTTGCAGCAGAGTTTGATACTCCATGAGTGACATTTCTGATGAGACCACCCACATTGCCGTACTTTATAAGTCCAGTAAAACCTTCTGAAACATCATTCAGTAGACCCATAGGGTTGCCAAGGAAATCCACAGAACCTAGAATCCTTGCTGCTTGACTCAGCAGCTCCTGTAAAATCAAGAGGAAGAATGAAGTATTTCTTATGGATCACATTAACACCAGCAAGGTTGATGGGAAAAATACCATCTCACCCACAACAGAAGCTTATGCTAATCCAGGTAGGTTTACTAGAGAAATCAACACACAAATACCAGTAAAATTAACAACAGTTTCAACTTAAAATGCAGTGTATTCTTAGAATTCTTCTGGGATACTACTCCATATACCAAAGAAGCAACACAGCACTAACACTTAATAGTTGGGAAAGAGTTCTCACATCCTCAGTGGAGAATTCCTCAACCAAGAGAAGTTCAACCTTTGCCACAACATAATCTCTATCACACTGACCTCCTGGAAGTGTTTCAGAATGTCATTAATGATGAACTCCTGAGTTTCATAGGGATGGACGCGAGTGAAAGGATCCAGATTAATCACAGCATCTTCAAATCGGATCAAAGGGAATCCCAATGTGCTTTTCAATGCCTGAGTAAATAAAAGATATTGCCATTGTAATTCTTCCCAGCACCCAAGTGAATTTACCTTTAAATGGGTAACAAACCAAAATTCTCTGAAGATGCTGGAGTTCTCTACCACTGCAGTGTGGACATTTTGACACAGAGAGCAACCACCCACAAACCTTTTAATTGTAAGCATTGGTAACTTCTGAGCACTGCATTTCTTCAATAACTCGTGAGTCACTAAGCTTCCCAATGCAATCTGTTTCCCACATTGGATAGGAATATTTCAAACCAAAATGTGTCTAAGATTCCATATATAACTTTGCTATATTGTTCTAATGTTCAATTAAACTCCAACTCTAAATGAATTTCCTTAACAAAACTGGCTATTTTCCACCCTACTAAACTTCTGTGAAAGGATTAAGTGTCAGGATGAGCTGGAATAACATACATAATTTCCTGTAAGCCTGAGGCTTATTTCTTAACATTATGTGGTCTACAGAAATTCTTTAAACTAGCTTTTCCCATTAGTTTTCCAAGGAAGAAAACTAAGACTGCAATTAGGTCATAGGCCATTTGCACTTTGTACAATTTATACAGAAAAAAACACATTTAAGGTGAACAAGCGATACATCTAAATATACACACATATAAATAAAATAATTTTGAAAAAAAAATTATAAGAAAACAAATTTTTTAAGACAGAAAGAAGCCCCTTCTTCAGGTCTTGATAATGACCTGCCCACTCACCAACATCAGACACTCTGAAGAAGGCAAGAAGCCTCACACTGATGTTATAATCACCAAAGCTGCATGGTATAAGGAACACGAGTTTTTGTGCCATCTGCAGGCAATTAAGGCAAGTTACAGGTCTGAGTTAAGTTTGCAAGTAAGGAAAGAGCTATTTATTTTTCCAGTAAATGGATGACCAACCAGAGTAGTCCTCATTATTCACTTGGGCAAGAAGTAATTTCCTGTTTAACTATCAAATATTACATAAGGCAACTTTGTTAATACTGGTACCTAATAAAAATAATCTGTCTACACCAAATTACCAGACAGGCATGTCCAAGCCAGAAACATTAGAGGTAGTTAGAAAAACTTCCACAAAGGCTCTACTGTGATTATTCTCTCCCTCCTACCCTGAACTCTCCAGTGCTACAGAACTGTACTGAACTCCTTCTGTGCAAGTCAATACACAGAATATGCAGGGACTGTTAACATCATGGGGAAAAATGTATACACCAAGTTTTCTCTTGAGAACGCTGCTGGCAGCTGCCAAAATGGATCCATGTGCAATCCTATACCAAGGGTGGTAGGAAATCCAAACAGAACAGTGCACAGTGCTGGGTTCTTAAAGGCACTCACCACTAGCTCTGCTTCCTCAGTCTACATTTCAACTAATGGAATTACAAGGGTTTTCCTGTTGAAGCTAAAGTGCAACTACATATTCAGGACACTGTTGCTACTATTTAGTGGTAAGGAATATCACAGCTAAGGAATATTATAGCTAGGAATATCACAGCCAAGGAATATCCCAGCTAGCTATTGAACTGTCCCACGCACAAGGATTTGGTAAAAACAATACAAGAATGCAGGACTGCTGATCTTCTGGATCATTCTGGTAACACTCCATGACAGACATTCATTACACAAAACTAAACTTCTTTAGAAGCTTGCTTATCATGATGTCCTTAATATCAAGGACAAAAAAGCCCAGTTGGTGTCACAGCTTTGTTTTTTTGAAAAGGCAGCAGCTCAGTTCCTCCACAGTGGGGAGAGTTTTTTATGGTTTGGTTGGTTGGTTGGTTGGTTTTGTTTCAACTCTCCCACCTTGGAGGGAAGTAGTTGTATTAGCTCAGAGAGAGCTGAAATATTTCTGACTGAAAAGTTAAATTAATCATTTTTGAAGTAGCAACTGACTGCTGCCACTTTACTGTGTCCAGGAAGGTCCTAACACACGGTTTGGGAACACTGGATGAGATTATGTTCTGGCTATAATCTGGAATCCCTGGTTCACTTACCAACAGTGCCAGATTTATGACCACATGAAAAAGACCAGACTTCCCACCTATTTTAAGTCATACTCAATCTCAATTCACTTTAATTTTCGACTATATTGCACAGTGCTCATATGCAAATTCTCCAATTCCAATGAAACAACAGAGTTGTCCTGTATTTCTGTTCTCTAAGTTGAATAACTTCCTATTTTATGATAGTAATTCCCTTTAAGCTCCTTACGCTTCCATTATTGTAACTAAGGTCTTTCGTAAAGCAGTGAGTCATTAAGTCCAGTTGGCTTGAACTGAAATTACAACAATGAAGGACTATTACAGAAGAGACAGGAAATTATGCTAATTAAATGTCAGAAGTTGCTGGAACTTCTATTATTTTTTACTTAGATAACGCAAGAATAAATGGAAACTAAGAGTATTAAGATAAAGCTTCTGTTCCCTTTTCCTCCTCTTCACTGGAAGCCCCCTCTGGGAATAATTGGTGTACCTTGAGATCCAAAGGGAGCTTGTTGGAAGTGAAGACACTCAACTTGATTTGAGGCACACTGATTTTCAGATTTTCAAAGTAGTATCGTTTTTGTCCTCCGCTTTGTTCAGCAACCTTCTCGTGGAGGTTTTCATCATACTTTTCAACCTCTGCATCCAGACAAAACACAGGAATCAGAACCAATTAAAGATAAATAAATATGGGGTTAGGAATGCACACTCTGTTAAGAGTTAACAATCCTCTGTACAAATAGAAAGTATGTGTGACTGCTGGTGTAGCCAGCAAAATTACTCATGCCTTGTGACACGAAGTTGACCTCTGAGGCTCAAGAATTTTTGTCAGATCTCTCTGCATCTCTAAAACCTGTTATTTGAGCTTTTAATCTCACTTCTAATTTATCTTTATCAGCACACAGAAACAAGGAGATAACACATGACTATGCAATGTTCCTACTGTGCAGTTGTGCTTTTACAGTCTGCTTTCCTCTCTCTACTTTCTCTGTAATTCCTTATACACTTAACTAGGAATATAATGTACAAAGCAAGCTTTCAAATATTCACTACACAATGGACAAAATGCCTACATGGAAGACATCCAATAAATCAATTTACATGGAGAGTGACTCAAATTTGGTCGACATAAAGAGGCGCTTATTTCTAAGAGCACCTGGGTGGTGTGAGGAAGCAGACGAAAGATGAAAGATGACCAACTCTTATGAACTCAGACTTATGAATGATAAAACATGCTGACTGTAAAAAAGAAAATTATTTTTGTCTGAATCTTGGATGACATCAGCATCAGCGGATAAACTACAAGTAATGTACAGTAAGTAAGGAAAAAAAAGAGCAAAAACAACAGGGTAAACCAGAACAAAGGGCAGATTAGTTAAAAGGCTAAGAGCAAAACACAAAATTTTTACTTCTTCCTCATCACTAGAGATCTAAGTTTGTAAGTCCTCTGTGAAATGCAATACTGTTATTTTTCCAGAGACAATTCAGATGATACTGTGGATTAGCAAGACAGAACTCTGGAGCATCATTTGTAGGCTTGGCCCCATTTGGAATTATGCCAAAAATAGTTATTTTCCTGTGACAGTTATTATGTAACAGTACACAGGCTACTGCATAATAAAAGTGACTTTTTCAATTGCCACTCCAAAACAATCATTTCAGAAAGTTTCCAAAGCATAGATAAACACTAAAATAGGAGGATTAGAATAGCATCTATGAGATCAGACGATTGAAAAGGTCTGTCTTGCCTCACTGAATGTAACAAAACTTACATTACAATTAAAACCAGGGGTATGGATGCCACAACAAAGGTCAGACAAAATTTTCTTGCAGTGAAGCAAGAAGAACTGCCCAAGGAACAAATTAACACAGATCCCACTTCTAGCCCTGGGTTAAATAAACAAACGAAACAAATCACTAAACAAAGTGGCTTGCTAAATTAATAACACAATTTCTTTTATCCCAATTTAGATGAATCCAGATACAAGAACTGAAAATGAATACTGAACTCCTTCCAGAGACAGGCTGTACTCGGGCCATCACCTGAGCTCTGCAACAGGCACAACACCCATGAACAGCTTCCCAGGGGCCACTGAGGCATTTCCAGCTCTGCTCAGGAGTGGGAGGTTCCAAACAGCCAAGAGCGTGCTGGTGTTTTCTACTTATTTTATATGCAAAGATCCTAATACTTCCATACACTGTAAAACCAGGCTGTGCAATTTTATACCACACCTGATTCCGACTGGTCGTAGCCAAAGAAACTCAATAGCTTCAGAAGTAGTTTCTCCTCAATTTGAACTGTGAACTTTCGGGCAGTGATCATCAGATGCTACAGAGATAAACAAGTCTCAGTTTACAGCATTAACACCAGAAATACAATCCATGTAAGCTATTAAAAAGGACAACGAGCTCTATTTAAATGGAATATTTTCATTTTAGTGGATTTGTAGCAAGACTCCCACCTTTCAAAACGTCTTTGGTAGCTTTCTTCACTTCAAGTTATCTACAACTAGTGATGACTATTTCAATTTTCTGGAAGGCGTCATGCTTTATTACCTAATCCTAACACTTCAAAATCTTAGCTGCATTTCCAACACTGAAATCAGCTGCTTCTCAAAACAGAGTCAAAATACATGCCTGAAGACTCCAAGTGAGAAAATAAGTCTTGACAACCAACTCAGTTTTGCCTTCACAGTACATACCACAGTTGGTGGATAAATTTACAACCAACATTTCCAAACGGCTGCAGTGCACAGAACTGGGTTTATGCAGCAAGATAACAGCTTATCAGACAGAATTTATAACCTTTTACTCAACTCTTGACAAGAAAACATAGATATTCTGGTTCACTGTGCTACAGTTCTCAGGAGAGAATAACTGCCTTGAAAAGTAAGGTCACAGACATGGACAGACAGGGGTCTGGACTGATTTGTTACATTTTTAAACATATTTATTACCCTGTTTATTACTGTACTGTAGCTTTAAACACCACGAACATGAGAAGGTGGACCCTGTGTCCTTTCAGCTTCAGAACTGATTCAACAGTGTATTTCACAAACTGCTGAATTCAGATTACAAGTGAAAATTAAGAACAGGAAAGGTCATTTAAGCCAAGTAATACCTATGTTACACAAACAAAACATTGTGGTTTACCTTGTATATATCAGTCAGTGCATTTTTACTGGGAAATTTCATGGCATTGACTTGCACAGCAGGCCCAGGGTCCAGGGGCTCATTCTCACTCATCTTGGGTGTCAGAAAAAGCATAAAAGGCCGTGTCGTGCCAATAAGTTGGTTGTCTACCTACACAGTGGACAGAAAACAGAACTGAAACTCCAGTGATATTTAGGAATTAAAATCTCAGTCACAGCTGTGAACATTTTTCAAACCTATTATGACTCAAAAAACTGAAGAAGACCCATGAATAAATGCATTTGTCTCAAAATGGCAAATACCTGTATATCATGCACACTGAGCTCTAGCACCTGACTGGTCGAGAGCTGAGTGTAGTGGACATTAATTCTGGTGAGGCTTGCAAACACAAGCTCTTCAGGGACTTTGTTGACCAAAGACAATCCTATTCCACCTTCCAGCTTCACAAGCACCTGAGAAAAGAAGGGGAATAAAACCCATCACTAACAAATCAACACTGAAAAAGTCTGTGATATCACATACACAATTCTGCAAAGAAGTTATTTTTTTAGGATCATCTCCAGAGAGACTGAGCAGCTCATTGACAATTAGTCTTAGAATCTAGAGGGTTAAGGCATATTAACCGAAATTCTAAGAATGAGAAGTTGTAGCAGGAAAATCTACAAGTTCATAGCATGAGGTCATCATCAGGAGAAGTTAATCACCATCATCTCCTTCCTGAAATCTAGAAAGAAAAATGAAAATAAAAAAGACAAGTACTAGTTGCCATATCTTACTTCTAATTCCTGCTCTGTATCTGGGTTTTTGAACTTGCGCAGATCTTGCTCCGTAACTGGAAGTTCTTCTCCTTCACTGAATGAACGATCATTTCTACGTTGGTTAAAATCAGTTATCTGAAAACAAATAAATTACTACTATGATCCCTTTCATATATATAAATAACAGCTGCATTGTCCTACCTTAGAAAATTATCTTTTTAAAAAAATAAGGACAAGGAAAACTTTTGTAGTAACTATTTCTGCTTATGATATTCCCAGCCCCTTCCTGTCATTATAAAGGCAGTTTTTCGTAAGGATTTAAAGATGTAATACAGAAAAAGAGTATTTCCACTATAAGCAAAGAATGGAACTAGATTCTAGTTATTGAAGGACTGTGACCTGCAGAACTCTAGTTGGCCCATCCGGGATGACTCTCACAGCCAGTACTCCTGAGCCAGGCCTCATCTTTTGGTTTGTGAACTGCTGTTCAGGTGGAACTGGTCCCAAAAGTTCAAGTGAGGTATCAGGACCTAGAACAACTTCAGCTCCATCATGAAGACCCTGTATTCCTCCCTTTGCCTGGAGAAAGAAAAAAAGTGAAAGGAAAGAAAATGAAGTAATTAAGTGATAGGTAAATACTTCAGATAACTATTTACATATATTAATTTAAAATTGTATTTTACTCTCCTCTCCTTATTCTTCAGAATTAAAAGAAGAGCAGTCCAGCAGCATTTTACTTGATATTACTAAAGTTTCTGCTAACTCATGTTTAATCAGTTGGCAGCTAAAAGAAACAGCCAAGATTGATAATTAAGTAATTGATAATTAGGCAAGTAATCGACAGTTAAGTGGGAATTAAGTATTCCCACTGCACGTTTAAAACTGAAGCTATCACATCATCAAGGGACATTGGAAAGTCCTTCCTGAAAAGTTTTCCAAAACAGTAAGAAGCTTTTTAAAAGATGAACCCTGGACCTGCAGATGAGAATGTAAATCCTCACTGAGTCAGCATCTAAAGACAGCAATACAGAGCTTTTCTGATTGCTTCAAGTAGTAACTTACTAAGCTGCAGTAATTTGATCACAGAATGATCAATGCAATATCATGGTACTAACTAAAGTATTTTTCTAATTTCTAACTAATAGTGCAAGATCTTTAATTGTTTGAAATTAATAAGAACATTCAAATATAAACTTAAAACATATGCTGTTTGCACAAGTTTGCTTTGCTCTGTATTCTGAACTTGCCTCAAAGCTTTTAGCTCGCTTCAATACTAAGCCCAAATGACTCTGTCATCTACATCAGCAACAAACAAAACAGGTTTAACATATAATCAGTACTGACTTGGACAACAAGCCCATGGATACCACAGGTCAGCCTCCCATCCCGAAAGCTCCACGTCTGGGTCGTGCTGCGCCGCCGATCCGGCCTTCTGAGCATCAGGGGCTCATACCTGCAGGGGAAGCCCCAGTGCTCACAGGATGCACCTCAGCACTTTCACTCTGCAGTTCTGTTAATGCTGAGCATTTATTTTGCCCCAGCTCGTTTTCCTAATCTCTCTCCACATGTGCTCTGTCAACAGTCACCTGCTGAAAAGGCATCAGCCATGCTTTTACGAGTATTTCCAAATCACACAGGTGATCATGAGATTTGTTTATAAAACCAGGTAAAATCCAGCTCTTTCACATGCCTTCAGAACAATGTCTTTCCATATTCTGAGACTATAATATTAAGTATGTTTTCAAAGACATGGTTAGAAACCCCCATCAGTTTCCTGAGGAACTGTATTTCAGTACCTGTTATCTGTGACAGCTGCCAGGCCTGCAATATCTAAAATCATACTGGAGTCCTCGGAGCGAGGAGAAGGTTTGTGGGGGTTATGAGGAACTGAAGAACCTTCGTGGCAAAGCATTCCCGAGTCCGTCATCCTCCAGAGCTGGGATCGCTTTCCTGGCTCCTGTTGCAGAAAATGTCAACATTTAAACACAGTACAGAGCAAATGGTTTTGTTCTGTTTTGCTATCAGAGGCTTTGAATTGTAATTTTTGGAATGACTTGTATATATTTAACTTAAGAGCCCTGAATTAGAATTAGGAACTAGTTTGGATAAAGACTTGTGATTGGACTCTGATATCCAATGAATACTCAACAGCAACTAGATGCAGAGCTGCATTTACAAGCTGTTTGTCAATCTCAGCAATATTTAAGCACAGTTTCTATTTCTTAAGAGCTCCAGAAACAGATGACTTTGCTTACAATGCTCCTGAAAAGGAAACATGTCCTACCTTGTAACTTCATGAGAATACCCAACACACAAGTACCACATTCTGTTGTCTCGGAGGCATTTACAACCTTCCTTGCTACTTTATTCCAATTCCCTTTTCTGTCAACTTTACCTCATAAAAGTCTTATACAGAAGCACCATCACAATTCAAAATAACCCATTACTTTGGAGTCTTTCTCTATCCTTTAAAAGTTAGAACTTTTGTTTTTTTTAATGTTGTCCTACTCTCAGCATTTGATTTTACTTCAGCACATAACAGTATTATAAAAAAAAGGTCAAATGTGTCCTGGTACCTTCTTTTTCAGCAAAACTCGTTGAGTCTTTGGAGAAACATCAAGGACAAGCTCTGCATTTGCAGCATCCTTATTTGAAGTAACTGGTCTTACACCTGGCTCCTGTAAGCTGGAACACCAAGAAAACAGCATCATGTTTTTCAGAGTAGCAGCTTCTTTTGTAGCGTGAATTAGATCTGCACCATAATTCAAACTGGAAGTTTACACTTCCAATACAGCCCATCAGACTAACATTTATATTGGGGGTTTTTCCCCTCTTGTTAGGAATTACCAGGGCAAGCTGGTAACTTGAGTACATTCTTAAAAGGGGCTTTGATTTCTCACTGGAACTAGGAACTTCACAAGCAAAACAGATGAATTACAAAGACAGTTTTCTACCTCATATTGAGGAAAGTAACAAAGCCCTGTATCAATCTCCCAGAGCTGTTTTCAGCAGCATATAAACTAGTGCAAGCTTAAACCTCACAGGCATGTTGTAAATAGGTGTGACTCGTGGTAAAGTGTTCTTTATACACCAAAAGAAATTAAGTCCCTGGAAGGGACCCCAAACATCCCGACTCTTCTGACACCACAGAGTGGGGTCACAGCAGATGCCAGATGCTAAATCCTTCTCACTGTGTGACAGAATAAACAGCGTCAAGCTGCACCTCTAAAGCAAAGGTACTATGTCCAAATGAGGTAAAATACTCAAATTACTGACAGCCAGATAACTTCTGAATTTGGTGTTTCTTCTGCTAGCTACAAGGTAGACAGAAGTTTAACTCCAGGTGAAAAGCTTTTGAATGGCAACCATTAAGAGAATAATAATTTGATATTGATTAATTAAAGCTTAATGTGAATACTAAAAATACTTCCATCAAAGACATAAAGAATTACCCTGAGAAAGTATATGTAGCAGCAATATAGATGAAGTTTTCATAGTAAAGCTGTTTGCTGTCTTGGAAGTCATTCATGCAGCAGACAACTTCTGAGGAGCCTGCTCCTTTCACTGTCAGTGTGATGAAGGGAGGCAGCACTGGCTCATCCCATGCATAATCCAGGGAGGTCATAGGCTTCACCTCAGTGGACAGCCTGGGCTCCACCACCCCGTGCTGCTTAAACACAACTGGGACCTGGAACAGCCAGGAAGGAGGAGTTTGTTCATACAGGAATTGTTCATCAGACAGACTTTTTGCTATCATTTGCTCATTTACCAGGACTTGATGACTGAAACATGTTCAGATCACTTCTTTTTCCCCCCTCCAATCATTTCCATATGCATATGCTTCCATTCAGGTCTCAATTAAAGAGAGTCTTAAAGGGATGAGAAACATCATCTTTGCTTTTATCTGTCATTTGTGGTTCAAAATGTCTGCAGTCCCATGGAGCATGTCAAAGCCTGCTAATCTAAATTACAAGACTAGAACAGATTAAATACCATCGCTCTCGTTGGTAATACCTCTCTTCCTTGAAAGACTTTTAAAGCACTCATGAAAGCCACAATGTTACCACTATTATTTGAAAAAGGTGAAGTAGCTGTGTACTACCAACTTTTACTAGAACTTCAGAAAATTGCAATTATTACAGACAAATACACAGACTTTCATTTTATTTCATTACACAAGTTAGTCAGCTCCCACTTCTAACAAATACAGAAGAACTTCTACTTTTTTTTACTAAAAAAAGTAAAGGAAAAAATATGGGGTTTGGTTCTTTTACCTTGGAAAAATTGTCAATGCGGAAAGGTGGTGGCAACTGGTCGGTGTCGCTGAATGCAATGCGGTACGTGGCTCCTTGAAGGGTAATTTCTACTCTTAAGAAGTAACATTTTCCCAGGATGTCCCTGAACAAGAACACAGTAGAAGACAGGTAAACTTCTGATCTGCATTATCTGCAGTGTTAAACAGCTGCTTCTACCAAAACACAGCAGCTGCAGAAGATTTATAGGTCACAGCTACCTCATATTAATGTGGAACGAATTGTTCTTGTTGACCTCAAAGCCCCCAGACCAAATGCAGTTTGGGACATCCATCAGCCTCACACACAACAGCTGATCATAATCGTTCCGTGGCCAGTGGAACACGACACTGGAACCAGGGAGGGTGGAGATGTAGCCATCAGGATTGGATGTTCCCTAGGAACAGAAACTGGTAAATCATCGGTAGGTAATCCCAGCACTGAAATATCCACTATTAACCTATACACCTCTGAAACACAAACACAGCCATTCTTCTGTCAGGTGGATGCTGCTATTGGAATAATGTGAAAGATCCTCATAACCAGCCAACAGCACTTTCGAGAACAATGTCTGCTCTTCTTGGTGAGCAGGTGCTGTGACAAAGTACAGTACTGTACTAAAAAGTCCCCACCAGGAAGCTCCTTACCCGACCTCTGGCAAATTCCCTCTGAACAAAGGCCAGTTTGTAGCTTGATTTATTGTCCAGCAGGTACCGGGGAGCAAAGGTGACCATGCAGGTGTCAATGTAACGGCCTCTGCCTTTTTTAACATCAATACCTAGTAATAAAAACAAGGTGAAAATAAAGCTATTGTTTACAAAAGAAGAAGACAGCTGCCACAATATATTTCAGAGAACGCAAGTTCTTTCTTGGGTTCCTGAGATGCAGTCTGTGTGCCATACCACTGCCTTGCATTGGAACATTACTTTAAACAGTAAATGTAACCTTATGCCATCTGTTACCCTCTATTTCTCAAGTACAACTTAGATACTGAAGACAACTGAAGATAAAAAACACCAAAACAATTCCGTCTGACAAGTACATCAATGCAAGTAATTGTTTCACTTTTAAAAATATGAAAAATTCCTCAACAATCACTGCAGAGTAACTTCCAGACTCTCATTCAATTCGAAACTAAAACCTGCCTGTGCTTTATGTACACCAGGAGCACAAGGAATCCAGAAGCTGCACTCCTGCACATCAGCCTATGCAGGCACCACCAAGCAAAACCCACAGAAGCAGCACATGGCTGAACAGTTACAGTACACAGACACTCAAAATAATCAGAGTAATGTCATGGGATTTATAATGTACTTGGAATTAACATACAGGGGGAATAAAAACACAGAAGCAGACAGAACAGTTTGACAATGTAGTTGTTAACACTCAATGATGAAATGTAAAATTAAAAATAACTGAAAACTAATTTTTAAGCTAATAAAGTTCAAAACAAAGATATAAAAATAGTTAGAACCCTATCTTTTGTTTAATGGTTTTCTCTGGACCCTCAAAAGCCAGATGATATGCTTCTCTGCTGCAATTGTTCTGTTTCTGGTGTCACTGACATTGTATCTCACCAACAGCTCCACAGGATTTTCCAATGTTCCCATCACCACCTACCAATGTTATAGATGAGGCCTGGCCGGTTTCCATGCTGGATCACCTTAAGGGCTCTGACACCACTCCCACCATCCAGGGAGAAACCCTGGCACCAGCCAGGCATACCTTCAGGATGGATTCCTTTTCCAACCCGCATTGTGCAACTAAGGGGAAGAAGAAAACACAGAGATTTACTCAGTTAAATGAAGGATCAGGTAGCAGCATAATGCTGGTGATCAAACACATACCCAGATGGAAAAAGAACATCTGTGTCAAGATATAGAAGCATTTGAAGCCATGATAAATCTCTTACTGAGTGACTCATTCTGCATTTCTGCCATAAGCCCTTTCAACACATTGGTAAGGAGTCAATGGCCATGTAAAAAAGCCTGGCAACTTCCAGACCGATTAATCATGACAGCATTTGTGTGTCTTTTAACTTTGAAATAAAAAAAAAATTAAAATTTGGAGTAAATTGAGGCACAACAGAATTGGCCAAGCAAGGAGCTTTCAGCAGGAAATGTCTAAGAATCCAATATGCTCAATGCAGTACTAAAAAACGTAGTAATTTAGCAGGTCATCTTCATACTTTCATCTTTGTGAAATTTGTCCTGATTGCCCTTCTTACTTACAAGTTTGGCTGTTCTTTATCAGCATAACAGAACAGCAGTGGGCTGAGGCTTCTAGCAAGCTCGTGCTCCTCAAACTGACCAGCTGCATCTGTTTTTGCATTATCTTGTCTGAAGATAAGTGGCAATCCTTTAAGTAAACACAGAAGAAAAGAGTGTTAAGCTACACATCACCTCTGTAAAAATTAAAATGAGAATGGTAAAAATTTCAAATCAAGGAACACAAGATATTTTTGTTGCAGTATTAGCCATTACTGTGCATGAATTCTCCTAGTTCTTCATCTAACCTCCTTAAAACAGCTGTTCACAGCTGCAGGTCATGAGACTGGTCTGTGCAGACCTGAAAGTGCCAGTGGAAGTTCACAAAGACCCACTGCAATTCAGACCCATTGCCTTCTCTCAAGGCATTTCAGCCTCTGAAAACCACAAATTTTAACAGTGATCTTATCTATATTGATTTATTTAGAGGTACAACAGCTCATGTTTGAAAATCTTTAATATCCAATGTCTAAGTTATCTGCTGTACCATGCACCAAACAGTAGCTGCTAGCGCTACTAAAAATATAAATTCCTGCAACCTTTATTCCTCTTAAGGAGTGTTTAAAAGCTTTATTTGGCTAGAAAGCCAATAAAAATACCCCAGGAAATCCTTATTTCCCACTTCATGATTACAACAGAACTTGCCTGTTTTGTTGATTAACCAATATGGAGCTGAAATGAGTATTTTCAGAGAGCCTTCAGCACGACACACAATGCGAATGGTCAGGTTTAGCAGCCGTTTATTGACATCGTACAATCGCATCCGCACCATGTAGTTTTGTGTCCCAGGAGGAATCAACAGCTCTTTGCAGATGGGGAAGTTTTCTAGCAATACCCCTATGAAACAAAACAAAACAGAGCAAAATAAAACATCGCCCATACAAACACGAGTTTTTGATAAGCACTTAAGCTGGTGTTTCATAGAACTCGATCTTCCTGAATGTTTCATAGAGCTCACCCATATCAACTTTTAAATCTGCCCAGTACAGTAAACTCTGACCTCATGAAGAAATGCCTCTATTTAAGTCACAAACAGCAAAACAAGTTCTGTAAGGGACCCTGCTTAGGGCTAATTATTGCTTTAGGCATTACAGGTCTAGCCAGTGTTGAATAACTCCATATATACTCTCAACACCAATTACTTCTGTCAGAAAGAAAAGAGCAAAATCACCCAAAACATTAGGAACTTACTGGATTTATTCCCCTATTTACCACCGTTCTCTCCAGTTTCCACTCTCAGGTAAACAAGAACTGAACAAGAAACATTCTAAGTGACAGCTGACGGATCTGGGGGAATGGCAATACTGAGTTGGTTTTCTCCAATGTGTTCACTTCATTATTAAAAATAAGAAGCCCAGCAACCCAATGAAATAATCAATTAAATGCTTTCTATTTTTCCATTTTTCCAGTCTGTGCCATAGTGCCTTGCAGAAGCAGGTTTCCTGGAGGTACAGAGAGGAGCAGCAAATGGTCCCTGAGCTTGTTGCCTTACCGAGCTCAATGTTCTGGGCTGTGTCAGCTGTGTGCAAGGCGGCCTCTTTGCCAGGCTTCAGTGTCCCACTGATGGGCAACCCCTTCACGTAGAACTCCAGCTCACAAGGCAGCAGGTTGCAGATTACCACCGTTGGCAGGAGATAAATGGTATGCCCAGGCTGCCTGAAGATCTGCTTAGCACTGTCAGAGAATATGCTGGAAGGCATGTAATCCGGGTAATTTTCTTTTTTTATAGCCACACAAAACCTGGGAATGCCGGCACATGTGAGAAGTAAATGAATTTCACAGAACAATTAAACCCTGTCTTTCTGTATTGCACTAAGTTCTCAAAGATGCTCTAACTTCAGGATTGATAAGGAAAACAGCATTTAGAGTTGTTCTCCACATAATCACTT
The DNA here is from genome assembly GCA_013397845.1 of Melanocharis versteri. Taxonomy (NCBI): domain Eukaryota; kingdom Metazoa; phylum Chordata; class Aves; order Passeriformes; family Melanocharitidae; genus Melanocharis; species Melanocharis versteri. The sequence goes on from VZTG01004409.1 coordinate 265,021, forward strand.
TGTAGCTTATTGCAAGGTATTTTTATGTCTGACATTTAAGACAACATGACTTTTCTGATTTTAATCGAAGACTAAAGTTAGTTCCCCAAAAACTGGTCTATTCAGAGACCAAACAGAAAATGGCTATTAGAGATTACCACCTTTAAAACCAACTTTCACAAACTTGCAGAAGCATATTCTTAACTGCTACTAAAAAGAGATTTTTAATGATTAAAGTAAACTATAATCATGTTCTTAAACATAAATGCTGAATGTGTCCTTCTTCCCAGTGGATATATCCTTGCTCTGACCACTTGACATTCCACTTTTTCATTAGTTAAGGTGAAAAATCGAGTTGGTAAATCTTCATTTAAATAATTTGTTTATTTTCCTCCCTGTGATACATTCAAAAATAGCATATTAGGAAATGAACTATGAAACTGACACACAGCAGTAACTATATAGTGTGTAAAGGTCATTTCCTGACACAATTTCCATAATTTTTACACTAGTATTTCCTAAATTTAGATAAATCCTAAATCAATCACATCAGAAAACTACAAAATTCCATTAAGTCCTCACTATGCAGAGACATTTTTGGCCTCAGAACCGAGCACAGGACATGGAGGACAAAGAATAAGTATTTGTGAACACTCTCTTGGCAAACCACTCATTATCCTCAGTGAGACAGAGTAGTTAATTTAATGTAAGTTCACATTCTATCTTCTAACTGTCTTCTTTTTTTTCCAATAAATATTTATAGTGTGCTTTGTATTCTCAGAGGTTGAACAGGCACTGTCAGAGGGGCTTCAAGGAGCCCTGCAGAAACAGAGCAGCTACACTTCACTGCTTTCTCACTATTCAACAGACCCAACAAAACATCCCACTAAACTGCAGCAGCTTTCACCTCTAGGCATTTTCTTTTCTGTTACTTACTTTCACAAGATTTCAGTTATCAGAGCTCCCAGAAAAAGAACTAGGCTTTAATCACCTGAAAAAACGGCTGTTTTCGGACTCCATGGAATGACACTCCCTCTTGCTGCTGCACACCTCTGCTGTCTTCTGAACATTAGTCCAGTGAATTGGAGCCTTACAGAAGAAGACTCCCATTCCTTTGGGCCTGGCTTGCAAACGCCAGGATGTGAGATGTAATGGAACAGCAAAGGAATCTCCTGGCATAACTGCTGGAAGGACTACAGGCTCTGCAACCAGAGAAGAAAACACACATATCAAAAGAGGCCCCTTCACTGAAAACCATAAAATTTTGAAGTAGTAAGTCTAACATTTTTAAGGCAATACATTTAATTTTAATGTAAATCACTTCCTGCTTTATGTATGTTTCAAACACCAACCCGTTATTTTCAGCTCTATTAACAATCTGGCAGCAGACTAATTTCAGTGTGTAAATCTGAAATGGCCTAAAAACTTGCTGGTATTCAAATTCTTTAGTGAAAATGCTTGTTTCAAAAAACCTCATTCTTCAAACATTTTGGGTACATTTTCAGTGTATCATTACATTTCTACACTAAACCTTTGCATGGTAACACCAAAACCTTCTAGACTGCTGCTAAAGAGACAACTTTGCTACATACAGTAATAAGATCCAGTCTTTACAGAGTCTCAGCTTTCCCTGTTTATCTGAACAACAACCAAAAATCCTACTGAGCTCTCTAGTTCACCTTGCTGACTGTTTTCTTCTTAACATGACCCATATCCTGTCCAGGGAGGTCTGTTCTGTTGTGAAACATTACAGACAGCGGTGAATCTTCTTGGGGGAAAGCTGAACTCCCCGCAGTACACAGGGAATGCTGTAGGAATATGGATCCCAGGAGTGCACAGCACTTACTGTCAGGGGCAGAAGGACTGTCCAGCCGCAGCTCCATGGGAGTTTCCAGCTTGTTCTTCACCATCAAGGCTGAGCGCACTGTTATCACCTTCCGGGCGCTCCCCTCCATGGTGACTTCAAACACCACACGAACTGGAGGCAATGAAGAAAACTGGAAGATATTTAAAAGCATTAAAAAGCTCAAGTAATGAATATATCTAGAAGAGGGACGCCTCCAGTATGAAGCACTAACTGCTGGAGAAAAACTTGCCAACTGAGTCCAACCATGTGCAACTCATAAGGTGTATAAACAGTTTCATAATGGTAGTTAGTAATACTGTATCTCCTCCTCAAAGTGCAGTAAAATTATGAAAAAGCAATTCCACATACCACTAACTCCATTATCTTTCTCAAAATGATGCAAGTTCAAATAAGAGCAACACAGAGCCTAAGAGAAGAACTTTATACATCATCTTGCTATTACATTATTTAACAAATCCATGGAGTTTTAAGTCTAAGCCTCATATAATTCCCAGTCACTTATCATTCCTATCTGTCAAAACTGAAAAATACGGTGGAGCTTTCTTAACATATTCATACTCTCTTCACTCATAGCTGCCCTTCTGCTGTGGTGTTTTACCTTCTACATTGCACTAAGTCATTGCCACTTTGATGGCAAAACAACATTTAGTATGTGTTTACATGCTAGAATTCACATATTGGAATTTAAGACCCATTTTTCAAACATTTATTGAATGTTTGAATGTATTGAATGTTACCACATTCCTGGTGAGGAATGGTAAATCAAAAGTATTTGTTCTGATCTGAAAGTGCATTTTGTTTGCTTAAATTTTGTTTACTTTCTATTGAAAAGGTTCTAGAAGGATGGAAAAAGCCAGTTCACTTGTAGAGTTTCCCTACTCTTATTTAAGTAGCTCTCAAAAAAATGAAAATATATACTCACGTAGACTTGTGGATGTATTATATTTGTTCTACTTATTGGGCTTCCAAGCTGGGAGGAAAGTAAACAAGAAGGTTAAAGTAGTCCAACTTTTAAGATACTGCTCTCAGCTTTAACACAGAACTTTACTACAGAAGAATAAACTTTCATCACTTTGTGTTTCTGATCTTCAGTACAGCTTGGAATCATGTCAGAACTAGATTAGCAAAACCTGTTTGTAATACTGCTTTGCAAAAAAATGAAGCTTAAGGAGGGTTTGTTGTAAAGAAAAATTCTCCAGGAGATGTTGCTGAACAGCAGTTCTCATTAATTTATCATAATCTAATAATTTGCATCCTTTTCCTTCAATATTCAAATTACAGAGCAATGATCCTTTTTATGCTTCAGTATAAAAACATCAGAAAATTCAAGTAAGAGACCACTGGCTCTTGTCAGCAGTATCAAATCAAATTTAATTCTGTTTTATATCAAAAAGATCTCAACTTCCTATTTGTCCAGGGCTCAACAACTCCCAGTAGCTAGTCTCAAAACTTAGTTAGTCTTGAAATCCACAAGACCATTTTTATCACTGAGCCTTCACCAAATGCCAGCCTGCTGATTATCACAACTGCATTTTCCCTTCATGACAAGTATATTTTGCCTAAAGAGCCACATACTTCAAAAACAATCTCTAGGCTTACAGAAAATTGCCAGCATTGCTCATTTTAAGCAAATTAAACACATGAAAAGCATTCCTGCAATAAAAGAAATAGAAGTAGCTGCTGAAATGCTGGGCTGATTGAAAGCTCAGTCTCCGTGAGTGCATGGCCTGTCACTAACACGTTCATTCTGTCACTGGAAGCTCTGCCTGCCAAGCACACATTAACTGCTGACAGCTATGGCTGTGGTTTGGTTACACTGCATTGCCAGTCAGGAACCCAGCATGTCCACGCTCTCCCAGTCCAGGCGAACTGGAAAGAGGACAATCTCATACAGCAGATGCTTTCAGATCAAAATCTTGCACACATCGTTACTCCTAAATTACATATTCTTTTAAAACACTCAAAATCAGAACTTACAGTAGAAGAGGAGGAATTCTTATCTGGTGCAGCGTATCGGAAAAATGTTCCAACTTTGTCTACAGACACTGGACTCACTTCTTCCCAGCCATTTACTCTCACTTGCAGCTGATGAATCCTTAGATCATGTGTGTGCCTACCAGGTTAGACCAAGTTAAATTACTATTAACCATTATTATACAGACTAAATACCAAACAGTTCAATCCACAAACATCTTCTGGATTCTGATAAAAGAATCTCACTGAAGCATTAAAAAGTCTCAAGAGTTTCTCCATTTCATGGGTAGATGGACCTGATTTTATGTCTAATTACTCCACCTTCCCTAAGGAACATACATAACTGTGTCGCAAAAATAAAAGCGTGCTACGTATTTGTTAACAAGCACTAGCTCTTATCTCTGATAACAACCAACAGTCCTTTAAAATAAAGGACACTGATTTGTAACTGAGGCCCCCAAGTCCTTCTAAAAGCTTATAATGATCCAACTCACATACAGGAATAGCTGCCACCAACAGCAATAGTTGCTGCTTTACCAGAGAAATGGTAATTTCATCCTGTACGAGAGTATTAAAAATAGAAACTAAACATTAACAGTAAATTTTAAAGAAATCCACTTTTAATGTGACATCTGCCAGTGCCCTCACAACTGTGAACCTGTGTGCTCCATATACGAGACTGTCAGAACATCTCATGGCCTGGTCCCTTCACCTGTGTCTGAGTTTCCCTCTGGTTTCAAACTCAAACGGAACCTCTTCCCCAGTGATAACCTCTTGCCATTCACTGACATTATGGGCATCACCCAGCAACGTCCCATTTTCCTCAGGAACAACACCTGGACTCCCACTGTGAGACAGCGCAGCCCTGTGAAGAGAATCACAGCATTTTACAAAATGATGACTTCAAGTTACAAGTGCTTTTTAAGTCTGCCTCAGTCCTGCAGTGGACACATTCACAGCATGAATATACTTGATTGGTTTCCACATTCTGCTAGGCCTCTTGAAAAAAAAATCTTTTATATTTAGTAATAAAACTGTATCTGTGTCAAAGAAGAGGCTCTTAACTGAGTAAAACTGAGAGTTGCCTACATGTCTCTGCAAAACAAAAGCACTGAAAACAGGGTTTGGCTGACATGGAAGAGGAGCCAGACAAATATGTTTGAAGAGATCCCTGAAGAGCTCCTTACCGGGTTGGGGTCGTAGTCAGGGTGGCAAACCAGAGAGTGCACCCAGTGTGATTCCTCAGAGCAAAGGGCACGAACGGCTGCCTGCGCTTTGGGGTCTTCATTTCAGCTACAAAACAGAACACACACTTGTCTGAATGCCCAAAGAAACATTCAGCAGATGTTAATGCAGGATGAGATACAACGGCTGGAGAACCACAACCAGCACTAACTAAAGAAAAACAAAGAAGCAGGACATCAGATTACTTACAAAGTTTTTACAATTAGTAACTAGTACAGAAATGGTACAAAACAAAGACATTCTTCCCCTATATCAACCCCCCTTGGAACTGAGCTTAATCGACATGTTCTTTTGTTTCTTTGTATCAAGTCTCATAAAATACTATGCCTTCAGTTACACCTAACATGTAGAAAATCTAACTAAAATCCCAAGCATAATCAGTAACCTTTTATGTTTACCCAAATGCTCATGAAATACTAAACACACATTCACTTATAATTAGGATTTATGCTGTATTTAATGTGACAAATACAGGGTTAGCCAGTACCCCCTTTAAATAGGACTTTTATTCTCAAAGCCTGAACAAGTAGAAATATTTTCCTATACAGGATAAAGCCTACTAAAATTTGGAAAATAATTAAAGAGCAACCAAAGGCAATCTGGTTTTGTTAAACTGCTGGGACAGCAAAACAGCAGGAGATACTTCATCTCCCATACTCGACTTTTTCCAAGCACAAATTTTTAACAGGCACACAGGTGCTACTCTTATCTTCCACACCGTAGTGCATGAAATCTGTGAAAACACTTACTGTGTTTGGACACAGAAAAACCCCTGTCAAAGTCCAGTAATTTACTTAAAAAGGAAGATAAATGGCTGCCACCTCAACACACACATCTTTGGTATGAGAGAAGTGGAAAGAAGGCACACACAATAAATCAGCTGCTTAAAGAAAAGGGAAGACAGAAATCTCTTCCCCAGACCTGATCTGAAGTCACTCCAAAAGGTTTCCAGAGGCAAGCAGGGGTGATGTGGGGAGGGCAGGAAAGTTTTTGAAGGAGTTACTGATGATGATGGATGGCTTTCTTTCAGATCAACAAATCCCTATGTACCCTCATGTTGTCCATGGAGACTTAAATCTGATCTAAAGCTTTCAGAGAAAGTTCTTTCCACTTATATAGCAAGAAGATTAAATCCCTGAAAATCAAAACTCTGATTTTTGCCAAAAGCAAATATACGGTTTCAGTGTTGAGTTTCACTTTATGTAATTTTTTGGCTAGCCCAGGTTCTACAAAATTAGACCACAAGCCAAAAGAACTTTTACTCTGGTGTTCAATCGATTGCCAATTTTTCTTTGGAGACTTTTTAAAAAGAATTTTTGGGACTATGGCCTGATTTTCAAAAGAAATGTAAAAGCTGCATTTTGAGACTACTGCCTAAAAAAAAAAGACTATCATTACCAGGAGGATTTTTTCGTAGTTACTTAGTAATTTAGCTGCAACCCCTACTAAAAGCCAAGCAACAAATATTAGATATTTTGCTGCTTGTTTGATTTTTGGGGGGGAAAAAAAACCTAGAAAAATATTTCAGAAAAATAAATGCAAACTTTTCAATTTGTTTTTTTTATTAAACTCAGAGAAAATATTTCTAATGTGCACTCAAACAGGAAACAGATGTAGATTTCTAGAAAGTTTTCTGTCCTCCCATCCATTAACTTTTCTACAGGGCTATATATTTATCAGGAGTGCTGTTTGTCTTCAGTAATGCCAAAAAATGAAAAATCTTACTTTATACGGCATGGTTTTGCCCAAAACCTGTCCTGTCAAATAGAACTCAAACACATTAACAAATTATTTATTAGGAATGCTTTACTTCCTAAGGCTTACTGAAAACAGCCTGTGCTTCTGAAGGCATCTGACAGTTTTAAGTACCTAAATATGCTGAATTAGGCATAAATATGTTTACTGAACATAACGGTGGCTATTTTTAGAATATAAATTAAATACTGTGATATTATTAAGCTATTTTTAATCCCACTGTACTGTCCCTCTAGAAGAGGGATGCTGAATAGTCAGCAATTCACATAACCTTCCTCACAAGGAGTTTTCCTACATGGGATTATATTTGTCCATTCTTTTCTGAAGGACCTAGAGAATGACAGGATGAAATAAATACAAAATTTAGCAGCCTAAAAGAAAAGTAGCTGTTATGTTATTTGGCAGGAGGGTTTTTTGGGTTTTAATTATTTTTAAATATAGAGGCCAATCCACCAGCAAGTCCCATATACAGCACAGTATTTATTGTGCAAGAGCCTTCCAAAGAAGAAAACCACCTTTTTGTGTCTGTGTGCTGTACAGTACCTCTAGCATAGATCTGATGCTCTAGGTTAGTCAAACTGGCTGTACTCCTAGTTCTAAGGTAGACAAGAGGAAGGCCTGGCAGACAGGAAAGACAAAGTTAGCAGGTAAGAAATCCCACACAAATACAGGTAGATCTTCCCCTGCATGCATAAGGGAAGACAGACATCATGCAATTATGAGTCTCTACCCATCTGCTTACACTAAGCTGGCATTTTAATTGATAAAATTCCTTCCAGAAGGAACTCTGGGAGAAAATAAGCTCAAAAGACCTGTCACATATGGAGAGCTATTACTCAGCTGATTATTTCACAAAGAAAACAGCACTTTTTTCCAGAAACTCAGTTATTTAGATCTTTGGGGTACAGAAATAAAAGATCCTCTCTGAACCACACACAGCCTAAACTCAACACTCTGATTTAATCTTTGTCATGTGAGTCACTCATTAACTGACAGTGGCAGACAGAAAGGAAGCAGAACTAGCACTGCAAAGCTCTTACTCAAAGCTAACCAGCCAGAAAGCTTTTTGTTTTAAAAGAATTGAATATAATTGAAGAGAAAACAGCTTTTTGTCTTTTTTTTTTTTTNTTTTGCCAAACATCTCTAACAAATCACTGTCTGCTGTGAAGCCAAAATACTTATGTTTGTAATACATTAGACAGATGACCGTGTGTGTCAGGACTGTTTCAAATAAAGTGTGATTAATGACCAACATACTCTGCCCAAAACATGGGGGATCCACCGAAGAACCCATCCAGTCTTCTGAGCTGATTACATTCACTTCTTTGTCCTGTTTACAGTAATCTTCCATCCAGGACTGCTTGGTACATGTGTATTGCTCTAGAGGAATGTAAGCACAGACAGCCAATGTCTCCAAGGTGGTAGTAAACAAAGTCATTGAAAAGTGTGTTAAATTCATCACACTCAAGTCACTCCACTTTAATGGCAGTTCTACTTCACTGCTTTTTCTGTGAGTCACATAAGTTAAAGACAAACAACAGCTCATAAAATCCCAGCAGTGTCTTAAAAAACAAATATAGCCGTAAGATTTTATTTTTAAAAAAAACTTTCAGTGGAATTTCATGTTTTTAAGACACTCCTATATCAATCTAAGAGCTCTCCCTGCCAAGGCAATTAGCCTTAAATATTTTCATGTTAGAAGCACTTCCTAGGGTTTTGGGGTTTGCTTCTTTTTAAGAGGCACATGCACATTCCTGCATAAATATCGAGACAACAGTTGAGTCCTCGGGCAAAATATTAATCACAAACCAGCTTCACCACTTGCTATCACTGGTTTTAAAAAGCATCATCCTAGGAATCACTGATTTGCTTCTCCTCCTGCCACCTTGGCTCCCTCACTTTCTGCCAACCCCCCAGGTCCTCCTGGGGGAGAAAGGACCAAGGAAGGCTTTTCTGTTATATCTACAAGCTCAGCTGTTGATCTCTCTTTTTATTGTGCCCACCAAATAAGTCTGAATGAGCAACAATATTCTTAGGAAAGGCACACAATTAGAGCTCCACAACACAGAAACTCACATGAAACTGGAGTTAGTGACGAACAATTTTGATTTCCAGAGGTGGGAATTGACAGCTCAGGTGCTCAGAGACCAAAAAACTGAAAAGAGTAGCTCCCCACTACGCCTGTCAATGTACTGAAAAATGATGAGCTTATCAAAATATTTTTAAGCCCTGTGAAGTACAGAAAGCTTGAGATGAAAGCCTGTTTCTGCTTACAAATAAATTTCAAATAACATACAAATTCGATAGAATTCATATGACCAGAGAAAGAATTCCTACTAACCTCTAAAATATGCAGCTCATGTCTTTACACTTTCACAACATCTGACAGAACACAGGCTGCCTAAACACACACCTGGGACAGTATCCTGGGAAGTACGAAGGCACTTGGGCCAATCCCGCTCCCTCCACAGGAAGGCAGCAGCACTTTAATTAGAGATGTCTGTCATTTTCAGTCCTGAAAACCAGACTGTAGAGCGCTGCTCTCAGGGAATATTCCCACGTACCTATGAGAACAGAGGTGATGTTGATATCCAGGCGTGGCTTGGCCTTCACTTCCAGCTTCAGGCGGGAGGGGTGCAGGCGGCTCGAAGCTTGTTGTTGCCAGGACAGTGAACACGGCCACGGCTCAATAAAGGGCTCCCAACCTGAGAGAAACACAAACCATCACCTCTGCCACACACATGGAGGCCAGACTGGAATGGTCGTTACATATTTCATAATGAAACTTCAATAATTAGATCCTTTGCTTTTAATCCGTGTTCAAGACGAAGTTGCAAGCCTGTGGATTTAATTTAATACCTAACACAAATTTGGTCCAGCTCCTCCATTTAGACCATGTATACTATACATAGGGTCTTGCAGAAATATCTGAATTCCAATTAAAGCACTAGAAGGCAATGACAGCTCTATATTTAAGCTGGCTGGAATTAAGCTCTCTCAAATAGCTTTGACAATGATTTTCATACAGTTATACGTTAAGTTGGCTATTATTCAGAATATCAAAAGATAAAAGTCTAGAAGCTATTAAAAAATCACCCTATATATTTTTAAGAACAAAGTATTTTTTAAAAAACAAAATAATTACCTTGTTATTGACAGATAATTCCTGAGTGCTTGTCACCAATTATGTAACAGAAAATTTCATTTCTCAGTTAAAAAACCCCACACAACTAGATTACTTCTTTTGTCAGTATCTGGCCTGTATTGAGGCCTCGCTTGCTTTTTTATATCTAAAATATAAATTGTGATGGTCTTCTTATGTTAATCCTTTGTCTTCAGCCTAATCACCTGCCCTCACATGCTTTTCCTTCCTGATAAATAATATAAATATTATATATTATATAGTATGATTATATAAAATATATATATTATATAGTAATAAACTGAATGCACCAAACAATTAAAGAGAAGAGAGAAGAGAATGCAGAGACAGCTTGTTATAAAACTGTCGCTTTGCTGGATAACCTTTTCATGCAATTCCATCTGAAAACTTGAGTGCCACTTCCATATCAGCAAAATCTCTACTTTCCACATCCTTCCAACTGATCTCAAATCAGGTTATCTTGTCTAGGATCACACTGTCTCACACACACAGTCTCAAAAGTCAACCTTTCTCCATTCCCTTAGAAGCATTTCATAGTGGGGGAACTTCAGGCTACTGTAGTAGGAAAGGGTGTTTGCTAAACTTAAATAAGAGAACAACAACCCCCCAGGTATCTCACCTGAAAGCTCACGGTTATAATAATCTCCAGAGAGGGTAAAATGAGCATAGCCTTCAGGGCTGGTTCTCAAATGTTGGAGAAAATTCAAACCTGTGGGGGGAAAAAAAAAAGTGAAATTTAAACTAATGCAAAACAATCAAGCTTCCTGATTTTGTGAACTGTCAAGTAAGCAACGGAAAGTTTTGTCTAGTCTTTTAAACTGAAATGGTACAAAAAGCCTATCATAATACTCTGCAAGTAACATCTGCAGACAGCCACAGCTTACAATACAGAGCCTCCCTAGGATTCTGCTCAGGACAGATTCCATTTGTTATGTGATGTAAAAAGGGGAAACCAGAATCTTAACCCTACAAAGACTGTAATCTTCTTAAAACCAAACAGAAATAAAGAGAAAAGAACCCCCAAGATCCCACACAACCACCACCAAGACACTGTCAGTTGAAATTTGACAAGTCCTGACAAACAAGAGCATGACACTGAACACGCCCAGAACTGACAGTCATTTTATGCAGGGCAGAACCAGATACTCACGTGAAAAGGTTAATTCAGCCAGAGGAACATCACAGTCCATGCAGTCATCTATAAAGCAGATGCAGACACTTTCTGCCTTTATTTCCACTCCAGAGATGAACTGGAAAGGCACAATCCCTTGGCTATCTCGACCAGAAGAGGTCTGGGAAACTGATTTCAGAGGTTCAGCATTTTTAAACAACCAACTTGCTGCTTTTTTCAAGTCACCTTAGATAAAAGTGAACAACCAATCAGTCATCACTTTCTCGATGAAATGTACTTAGTAAAAAACATATAAAAGTAAACTAATTCCCTCTCTCTCAAGGAAATATTTTCAGCAGTACCTTGAATATGCTCTATTTTGTAACATAAAGATGAGAAGATTATAAAGTCATTGGTATATCCTAAGAGCAAGAAACGTGTTTTGAAGTTTGCAAACGTAGTAAAAATCTGTAACATTATGCATGCCTATAGATAAGTTGGGAAGCATGATAGTGCCAAAGGAAAAAAGAACCACTTGAGTTAAAGCTTTGTCTTCTTTTCATGTATTGCATGTAGAACTAGAGAAATATGATTTTAAAAGGGAGAGATGAAAACACATGCTCTCAAGAGGAAGAGATGCATAATAGCAAGAAATCGGTACACTATAAAAAATTACCAACCCGAACACAACTAAAACTCCTAAACAAAAATACACTCAAGCACCCCACACGACATCCCAAAGGGCAGAAAGAATCCTTGGGGGGGTGGATTTTACACAGTAGCAGAACAGAAAGAAGAATGTGTAAGACTACAGGCAGTACAGAACAAAAGATGTTCTAAAGAATGAAACAGTGCCTGTGCATTGCCACCTGACAGTCTAAAGGCTTTACTTAATTGCAATTAAGGTAATATGAACAATGTGCAAACCCCTACTAAGAACATCTGATGTTACCTTGGCAGAACAGAAGAGCTTTACGACAATCTTCCATACTGAATCCCAGCTCCTGGAGGCGAGCCAGCTGGACCTCTGGAATTAACAGTTAACCAAGCATTAATCCTTGACAGTTATCTACTTGCTTTCATTTCTAAATTCAAGATACATCCATATGAAAAATGGGGGTTTTTTTGGTCACGATTGCAACTGTAGAAAAAGCACATGATTCAGCACTGCTTTTACGTTTTTTATAGTATCATCAGGACAATACCATTATTAAATAGTTCTAACCAACAAAGGGTCAGTAGATATCAGTATCTTTTGTGTTAAGCATACAGATTAGCTTCACCTTGTAGAAACCTCCTTTAGATATAAAAAATGGCTTCACTCCAACAGTGAAAAACATACCAAGAACAGGATCCAGCACACATTTGGATCCATCTCTGGTTTCATGTGCCAAAGAGGTCTCACTCCCCAGTGCTGAACTGGAGGGATCAGCAGCATTCCCAGCACTGGAGGCAGCCGAGTCAGGCAGAGCTGCACTTGTCTGCTGGGGAATTGACTTTGCAATCGCCAAGAAGAGTTGAACATCATTGTAGGACAGTCTGATATCCAGTGCTTGCAACTGAATCTAAATGAAAAATCAAAATGTACAATTCACTTGCCTTTTTCTACACATTTTTCTTACATACTTTGGATATTAATAAAGCTTTTCCCAAAAGAAGACAAAATTTAGGGTTACAATCTGATCACCATGCTGTTTTAAAGAGCCAATAATAAAATTATCAAAGTTGTTATTACTCACCAACAACTAGAAGCACTACATCGCAGGGAAAAGAAGTTTTACTTTGATATAATGGTAAAAAATGTCTCTAAATATAATTCCCCTCTAATACGTCTTAATAATTAGAAACAGAAAATATAGAAAAATATCTTTTTTCTTTCAGGTATTAGTAACTATCTAACATGCCTACATGATCAGCCCACTTCTTTCCCCCACTATTAATCTCTGTAACATATCCCATAAATCACTCTTTCATTACCAATAAGAGCATTTTCTGCACGCTTGTTTCTTTTCCATTTCAGGAAAAAATTAGCTTATTCTCTTCTTATGCATTTGAAAGTCTTCTACTGACTCCCTGGGCATAAAAATATCTCTGCTAGTATTCTCTACTGCATACAGCTTTATTCAGGCCTTTAATATTACCTCCAGAATAGGGGGAAAATCTTCACTATTGAAAGCATCCAGCAGTCCTGAACCACTTGGGTAGGAAGAATTCCCAATAAGTTCCATATGAATCTGTACTGGATCAATAATTGACAGTGCAGTCTCTTGCTCATTTCCTAACCGGCATGAAAACACCTAAAAAATTGCAAATTATTTTTAAAAAATTACGAACTGAGGGAACAGGCCTGGCAAGAACTAGCAATATTTTGAAGTTACAGTCAAGTCTTACAGTCTGTTAATAGAAACAATATAAAACTGTTCTCAAAACTGCTGTAAAATGAGACCATTTGATGAGAAACCAACAAACTTCAAAAAGCATCTGTGGACTGTTCCTTTTGTATATATATTTATAGTAAAGTATCTTCACAAACTCCTCTAATTTTCGATGTTTTACAGAAGCAAATTTATTTTTCTTACCTCAATACCAAACAAGCTGCCAGAGAAAGGACGATCTAACAATTTGGGCTTGTAAGTGAGAACCGTTGTTCCCTTCAGAATAATTGCATTGGTATCAAAGCAGGACATGTCTTCAACAACCACAAATTCAGTTCCTTAACCAAAAAAAAAGACAAACAATAAACAGGGCAGTTGGCAATATCATTAAGGTACTTTAAGCATTTGCAGCAGGTTTCTTGATTTCCTTTAACAGACCTGGTTTTACACCAGCACAGGGCTTTTAATGAGAACAACTCCTCCAAAAGCACCAGAGAAGAGCACACTTACCTGTCACGTTAACCTTGACTTCCAGCTGCTTTTCCGCCGTCACAGGGAGCGAGGAACGTTTGGTAACAACTCCACTTTTCACAGTTTTGGGAAGTACAGTTGTGTCACTGATGCAGGTTCGCTGCCGGGATGAATGGGGATTTTCCCGCTTTTTGGTATCTCCAGGAGTATATAAAAAGTCATGAACCAGCAACAACCAGTCAAATATCAGGAATACACGAAGATTATTCAGAACAACTGTGAAACTGGAGGAATCCTTAGTAGACCTTTTAAGAAGAAGGAAGCACACAGGTGAACTTTACAACATGCAGGTATTTAAAACCATGCTGAAAACTATCAGTATCTAGTAAGAATTATATGGCATTTTATAGGGATACACATAATTTACAGAGTGTCTGGCCTTTAAAATACATACATATATATATATATATATATATATATATATTTAAACAGATTGAAATTCAACAATTTGCTGTACCCACAGAAGCCCAACAGATCTTAACTGCACAAATTCTAAGCCATAATGGTACAAGAGATGAATTGAAAAACTACCTAAGAGGAAATTTATAAAAGCTCCTTTAACGCACTTACATTATCAATATTAATTGCCAAAATCTCAAATTTTAAAACCTTTTTTTATTATCATTTTATGTCTGTTGGGTATCAAACCTAACATTCTGTGTGTGAAACTCAGACCCGGTTCCAACTGAATTTCCTCTCACACCCTGACAGCATTTTGCAGAACAGGAAGCTGCTCTGTCATTCAGAAGAAATGTCAGCCTGCCTGAGCTCCCAGCATCCCATTCTGAAGGTCTGGCTAGGAGGGATAAAGTGTTTGGCTTTGTGACCTGGAATACCAGTTACATTTGATCATGCTAACTGGAAAACCATCTAAGTGCTTAAATACCACGAAACAATTTTCAATCCAGCACACTGTGAACTGTAAAATCTCTGAAGAACTGTGATGCCTTAGTGGGGAGCAGCCTCTGCCTGTGCTGCTTCCAAAAACAAAAGCCTATAATGCTCCTTGGCTCTCCAAGATATTTCAAGAGGCACCAGCCAGTACAACACTATCACTGAGCTCTGCCAGCCCTTACATCTACTGCCAAGGATGCTCTCACCACTAAAAACAGCCCACATGCTGCTGCAGATGAAATTTAAAAGCACAGCAGTTGGGAAGAAGATTCCGGAAACTCTCGCTCATAAACCAGATTAGGCTGTACTGTGCAAACTCACTAACTGTGTCTAATCTAGCCACCTACTGACTCAACAGTTCTGTGAAAACCATCTGGGGTTTTTTTAGGTTTTATTTTTCAGTAAATCCCATTTTAGTTTTATTCAAATCGAAATGCTGGCTTCTTTCTGAACACATGTTTTAGGTACCTAAAACCATAATGCAGCATCCAAATCTTCACAAAAAAACTTCTCTCGATTGCCAAGTTTCTTTGGCCAGTTTTTATGAACAAATGTCTCCAAAATTTTCTACTGGACTAAAATAATCCACAGTTTTTTTTCTAAATTACTCCTGCAACTGTTTCAGAAGGCATCATACTTATATGAGAGTGAGAAAGCTGAGCTTGGTCAGCAAATCTGATCAGAAGTGAAAGCAACATCTCTAGGCATCCCACTTCACCCTCTTTTTTGTTAGTTAACATTCCTCAAAAAACCACCATGCTGATACAGGTAAATACTGACATTATACTTTATATTCCCAATTTCAATACTATCAAAACAGATAAGGAAAAACAAACAGGGCAGGACAGAACACAGAAGAAAACACAGAGATTGTTTTTGAAAGAGGTGCCATTTCTGTCTGTATTTGATGCTCTCAGAAAACCACGTGTGACACCTGCTGGGAAACAGCTTTCGTGCAACTTATATTAAAAATTCTACAAACTGGTTTTATGCACACATCCAAGTGATAGGCCAGACTTATCAAGCTTTATGCACTACTGATTTTAACAGGTCAAACCTTCATCACATTCAAACCTAAATTTTATGGCAACAAGTGAAAAAAAAATCCAACAACTTCCAGAGAATTAATAACTGCAGATTTCAATCTATCAAGTACCACTGATCACCCCAAAAATGTCATCAGATTGAAGTACAATGCCAGAAAGTTAATCTACAATAATAACAGGTGTATTAAAACCAGAACAGTACTGATTACAACATTATTAAAAACAAACAAATCCCAGAATTACCAACCTGAAATGCAATTCAATCTGGATTGCTCCTGGGTTACTGGTGTTCTTTGATGACTGAAAGATGCAATTGAAGACATTTGGGGGGCCTGTAGCATATTTCTGTCCAGCATAACGAGTGTCAAAGGCCATCATGGAATGAGAGACCAGATTTACAGACTTTGTTCCATTTGAAGAGCTTTCAAAAAGCAACTTGGATTTCTTAAAATCAAACCTGGGAGAACAAAAAGCAAAACACACCAAAGAGACTTACACTTTATTTATTCCTTGGAGTCACTGATTTTACAAGTATGGCACACTGCAGAAATCTTTCATTTAGGTATTTTCTAAAACAACTACAATCATGTCCCACGTCACAGAGATAGAAAATAGATCCGTACTAAATGTAATCATATCTTCCACTAATAAAAAAACTTCTGGACTGAAAAAACCCCAACAAGCCAACATAGCAGGAATCTGCTTTTTTAACCTTCCCTCGTATCACTTTCTTAATTAAAATATTATTTCTCTTGGGCAAGTCAACTGATTACCAGACTGTTATTTCAAGGACAACTGGAAAGACAGACCGTATCTTTTGAACAGTGTCATTCTTTTTCATCTTTCAGAGCAGCTCAAACTCTCAGTTTGGACTCTAATTAAGGAATTCCATTTCACTGCATTATTAAACTGTAATTCCACATATTATTTCAATTATTGTCCTGTATCTTTCACGTGAGCATAGTATTTAGGATAAGGTATTCAGTAAGAGAAGAACATTCATACCTGGCTAAAGAGCTGCATCCATCTTTTCCCTTTGGATCCATCAGTTCCAGGCTCACATTAACCATGTCAATGAGGAATGACATGGAAGTATACACTTCTCCACTCAAAACTGTCTGAAAGCAGAAAACACCAACATCTTTTTCAGAGCATCTGTTTAACTTTCATCTCTGAATTAAACTGTATTTCAGAAAAATGTAAACAGCTTTTGTGTGGTGTCCTTGCTCTCCAAAGAGTTTCATTAACCGTTACTGGGGAAATGTTACATTTCACAACACTGTGGCCTTTAACTTGAAAACGAGCATTAATCCATTTTCATACTACTGGTCTAGAGCTTCTTCGTTCTTAAGATATTGCTGTCATCAGCAAAATCAGCAAACCCCCCAGACATTTCAAGAGAATTTCAGCTGCACATAGATCCTCTTACAAGAATTCTTGGATCCTGCAAGTCATAGGGGCGCATGAACTCCTCGATGGGCTCCCCGAGGTTGTTCTCCAGCAGCCCACGGATCAGTTTGTACTTGTTCAGATCCAGGGAGCAGTGCACTGAGGACAGGTTGCCATGGATTGAAATGTCTGCGACGGCGTGACTCAGCTCCCTGCAACAGAGGGGAAACTTCAGCGTTTCCAGGAGCTCCAACACAGCAGGCAAGACCTTTAGGATCCAACAAAAGGCAGCTAAAACACTGCTCTAGGTGACAGCATAAAGTCACCCTGTTTAAACTCACTTGTCCAGGTTTCTCTCTACTTTTAACTTCAGTCTGAATGGTTCTGTCAGCAGGCTCCCTCCTGTCTGCCTCACCAAGAAGGAAGGAAAGCTCAAATCTGCACTGGTATCTTCCACAGACTTGGAATACTCTCTCTGATATCTTTCTGCAGCAAAGATGTCCATGTCCTGCAGATCAACCACAATGCAGTCTAAGAGGCAGATGTGATCCTCTGCAAGTGCACAGGAGATAACATTAAGGAAGAAAAACAGAATCTGTACAAAACTAATGCAACCTACTTTTAAAAAGAAATTTAATTTAGCCTTGATTTTATTCCGTATTTTTTATTTTTTTATTAATGTTCATCAATATCTGTAACTACCACATACCAAGCTCATTCACAGGTAAATGTAAATTCCTAATTAGGAGTCCAAGTACACTCCTTGTATGTCTGCAATATGCATCTCAAAACACACCCAATTTGCAGGACTCTTCTTCTAGAAACTGAACTACAACTCCCTAATCTTTTAAGCTGCAAAAATCAGCCTTAAAAGCTCAGAAGTCATTTCTTCTCCAATCTACAATCTTCAGACCCAGAGCCTTATACTTTTTCAGTGTCACATAAGATAAAAGCAATATGTCACTGTACTATTTCACAAGGCAAAAGAAGCTCCATGGAGTTCCTACTGCTGTCACATACCTGGGCTCTCAGGGTTTGGGACAACAGGCAGCTTCGATGCCTGCCCTTGCTGCTTACTTGATGTGCCCACTGTAGGCTCGTTCTTCAGCCTAGAAATGTTTGTGCCTGATGATTTTTTCATGACCAATCCTTCCATTGCTACTTTGGACTCATCAGCACTTGTTCTCTTCATGCTATGTTTTGGCGTTCCCAAAGGAGAGGAAAATTGAACTGAATCCTGCTAATGAAAGAAATGTTGTAATTAACATTAGATTTTTAGTTTAAATTCTAAGGAACCAATGCACCAAGGTTCAAGCTGTGACAAATTACTCGAATGCCAGTATTTTCTCCTGTGGAAAGTATGTTACTGGAATGCCAGTATCTTCTGCTGTAGAAAAATGGCTAAACTTTTCTCCTATAGCCTTAACAGCAAATGAGAACATTTTCTTTGTAAAAAAGTTTGTTTCAGCAACCTTCCTCAAAAAGCTGTAGAATCTTTTCAATGAGAAACTAATTCAAAAGCAGAGGGTTTTGCATAAAACAGAAAAACTCTCATATAAATGAAATTAATACCAAAGTGGAGGGGTAAGACTGCCAAGACATTAAACATTTCTGCAGAATAAAGAAAAGACTTAAATATTTAAAGCTGTTTTTCAGGTGATGAAAATAACATATGCCATTACTTCTGCAAGACCATGTCAGCAACTTCATGGTTTATTAGAATGTGTAAACTAACACTTCTACACATGCACATCTTACACACTTTAAATACTTCAGTTGTCACACCAAAATGTGTCCCAAAATTCTCCTGCAGTTTAAGGTTGGATAAATTCCTACACTTAGTGGTAAATTCCTCCCAGGTGAAAAAAGAAAAGTTCATTTATATTGATGTAAAACATTTTAGACATCTCCCCACCACCACATATCCAGTGGAAATCCGTGAGTTGTCTTGCATCAAAAACCTACAAATTTCACTAGAAAAAAAAAGAGTCACATCAACATTAGGAATTTCTTTTCCCAAAAATCCTGCTTGACCAGTCTGACAGCCTTCTGTGATGGAATGGCCCCAACCACTCTGTGATTTGTCTAGTGGAAGAGGTTTATACACTACCTGTATACTCCAAAGCCAATTTTGGGATCTGTCTATCATGATTTCAATTAATTAACCTCGTGCCCCATATGCAAGTAGCAATCATCTTTAGTGATCTACTCAGACTTTACTCCAAGACTGCTCACTTTGCCCCTGACTCCTGTGTTGTTACTGTAATTTCCCACCTTCCTTCTGTATCCAGTTTCTGATGTCACATCAATCCCTACCATAAACTTCCCTTTCTGGTTTTAATTGTTAATATTTTCTTGCCTTACATGGTTTTTAAATATTAGAAAAAAATTGGAAAAATTAATTGTAACCACGATCAAGGATTTTAAGAAAAAAAAATTTGAGGACATTAACATTTAACTTCATACTATAAAGACAAGACTGAAAAGTACATGCAAAGGAAAATCATCACATCGTCTATAAATCTATGAATTTATGCAATTAAATCCAAATTAGCAGCTCCTCAGACATGCATAAAAAGCACACCACAAAAACTTTACATCCAATTCTTATAGAATTCAGCAACATCTTTAGAACAGAAACATAATTTTTAATAAATGAAGTAACTTTTTAAAGTGCTAAATTCCAGAAGAATACTTTCTTTTTTTTTAGAATGAATGAGGAGCACCTGAACACTGCTATAAAGATGTGAAATACCTCAAATAAAACAGGATCCTTGTATGCATTGCCTTGTAAAATCCGATCCTCAAAAATAAACATAGGATAGAGGAAAAATGAAAACAAAACCAACCAAAAAAATGCCAAACCCCACCTAATCCCATTTCAAACACCTACATTTCTACAGTGCTACATAACACAGTATTTTTAGGCTGAAATAAAATTATTATGCACACTTTCTTTAACTTATAATGTTAATTTAGGAGTCTACTGCTTACAAACCTGTACATATATCAACACACTACAGTACAGGAAACAACCCAACATCACAGTCCACTATTTCCTTACAGCAAAGACACAGGCAGACACCAATCAGATGAAGGCAACAGACACACCACAAAACCACTGCAGCAATTGAGCCCATCTAACTTCTAATCCCTTCAAAATGGAATTTGGGGGTTCCCAGGCAACTCCCTACTTTGTTGAATGGGTTAGATATAGAAAGCCACCCAAGGTGGATCTTCCTTACCCCAGATTTTGTGGCTGCATCTCTCAAGAGCAGCACCAGCTACTCCCATCCTGTGCCTTGCCACATGCACAACCACTGGAAACCTTTCCCAAGGTTTCACCCCATCAAAGCAACCACACACACTCAGTTTCACTGAGAGCAGAAAAAAAAGAAACCCAATTCTGTTCTCCAGTGTGTTCAAACAAGTCTCAGCCAACACACACCCCTGTTTTCTGCCACTCGCACTGCGGAAATTTTGAATGGTGAAGAGCTGGAGTTATTAAACAGAGTGAGCTGAAAGCCCATCCTGGTCCCACATTCAGGTGTGCACCCAGTTGGGTCCTGATTCCTCACCAGAGCAGCTGGAGTGAGTTCAGCCTCCTTTATTCCCTCTGTTCTCTCCAAACACTCAGTTCAGTTTCCCCTCTGCCCCAATGCCTCAGACAATAAGCTCAAGGCAGGAAGGGCAGTGCAGCACAATCAGCAGCAAGCCAAACCCAAAAGATGTGCCAGCACACTGGCACAGACTCTCACTACTAGAGGTAGAAAGTCAATATATAAAGTAAAATGCAAGAATCATTTATAATTTTGATTTAGAAATAAAATGCACAAGAACTAGCAAAACGACAAGCTGCTAAATTAAGAAGCAATTTTCCTACCTTGTTCTTTAATGAAAAGGTACCCGGCATTCCAGCAAACAGGAATCTGTTCTTCACTTTCAGTTTTCCCAGATTAGCTACAATAAGACTGTTAGACTTGGAGCTCTCAGGTATAAGCAGAACAGGAGCCCCAGCCTCAATATCAAGAAGAACTCGGGAAGCTCGCTGGGCTTTATCTCTGACCTGGGAAAAGCAAAAATCCATTAAAAAAAATAATTACAAAAATTGCAGGAAGAAGGTGATGATTTCCCACTGATTAGTACTGAACTCAGAATCATGACCCTTTGATTTACAAAATTAAGATTGGAAAGAGTTTACACCAAACAAAAACAACAAAGCAACCAACAAAAAACCCTCAAACTCTTGTTTTAGGCAGAGAATAAAGGCTCATTAAAAAAGCATTATGATGCAAACAGGAAAAACCTGTGCAGGAGGTGCAGCCCTCAGGGGTGACACCTCCCTTCACCCCTGAACTAAGAGGCAGAACAGACACTACTCAGCTCACTACGTAACAAATTACTTAAGAAAAACTACTTACAAAAGGCAAAACCCTATCATTTAGAACAGATGCTTCAAAATCAGATTCAAACTTCCCGCCTGATGCACAATGAAGCATTTTAATATCCAAGTATTCAGTCTTTCTTTCAATTATGAGAAGCTTCTATTAAAAGAAGACTATTGACTGTATTAATTACTCCCCCATTAGGTCTATGGCTGTCCTGATTACTGAAACACTCTATCGTGCCCTATACACTCCATCTCGATATACTCTATCATGCTCTATATTCTCTATACTGATACACTCTATCATGCTCTATATGCTCTATATTGGTACACTCTACCATGCATAAGTTCTGATTTTCTCAGCCTACCAGCCATCAAACCAAATCAGAGACATACACCTGAGTGGAACAGAACTTCTCACTTGGCTCTCCTAATTCAGGCATTATTACCTGGTGAACAGTGGAGAATAAGACAAGATAATACCTTGACCCTTTTTGTCCAGTGCATCCTGCAGAATCCAGGTGCTGAAGTTTTAAGGAATGTGCAAATTTGGTATTCTGCACTTTCAAACAGTAGCAGGATGGTCCTAATTAAGGTCTCCTGACTACGTGATGAGCCTGAGTGTTGCAGTGTATAACTGTGGCTTTCCCACCTTACATCCTGGCTTTCTGCTAGACCTCCCTGCCCCTTTTGGTTACCATTGGTTGTATTTATGTCACCCACCCCTGTACCGCCCTCCTGAGTTACCCCTATATATTGCCATGTCGAGCCCCGCTCGGGGCTCTTCATCCCCAGTTTCCCTGTGTTCCTGGGATCCCCGCTCCCAGAATAAACCTGCTTGAAGAGCCACTCGTGCCTCTTTTACTTCCTCCTGTGCCTTTACCATCAGAGGGTGGACATGGGCCAGCCAATCACCAGAGCAGCCGCGCCTCAGCACGAGGCATCCGTGCCATGGCCGCCCTGGAGCACCTCCGGCAGAGAGTGCGCACACACTCGGGCCCTGGGGGCTGGCATCTGGGGCAGACCCCCTGCACACCCTCCTGCAGACTAAAGCAGGGCCAACCATCCCACCAGCCACTGCAAAAGGTCTTGCTGCTTCTCTCTGGAGGAGAGAACGCAACGCCTGAGGAATCTCTACCAACAGCAAAACTCTAAAACCTCCCACCATTTCAACTCGCTTGAGTCGATGCGTTAACACAAATTAGATATCGCATTTCAGCTGCAAAAAACAGGCTGGGAAAGAACAGAAAAAAGGCCCAGACGTACTGTTTGTCCTTCGATTGCTGCTCTCTGCCGCCCCAAGACATCTTGGAGCTGAGTGAAATGCTGGATGAAAGACACCACCTCGGCCTGGAAGCGCTGGGTGTGCACGTACTGGACAGAGGCCATGCGCAGGGTCACACGGATGTCACACTCCCGCTGCAGCAACGGATCCAGCTTCCCGTATCTGTCAGAAGGGTTGAAAGCAAAATTTACCAATCTTAGCTACATTTTACAAGCAGCACTAGACATTTTGCTGCATTCAAAATAGGAACGTAGAGGATTTAACTAAAGTTAACAGCGTGTAATTAACACTAATTCAGTTGCAGACACGAAAAATCAGTTTTGTATCATTACTTTTAAATTTTGTACATTTAAGAGCTGCCGAGTTTTAATTAAGCAAACAAGGAAATTCTGCATTTGGAATGTACCTTTAATCTCTGCATACTACTTAGACCTGTGGTGATTTTATATCAGAACAGTGGCTTTTAAGGTAACTACTCCACTGTGTACATTCAATTCTGAATCAGTGTGCTGTCATATTTGAAATTAATTCCACAACATTACTTGGATAATTTCTAATCTGATTAATTGGAAAACCAGGAAACATCACAGGATAAGAACTACTCCTTAGAACAAAACAAAGAAATTCAAATTTACATTATGACAAAAGCAAATCCCTTATTCCAAAATCAAGGAGCAATGGAAAATCTATTTCATCAGCTGAAAACCTCTTCCAACTTTTAAAAAACACCTGTTTTAGCTAGGAACAAAATATCACGTAAATACTTTCAAGAACAGCTTTAGAGGGAAATAAAAACCTACTTTTCCTTTTCCATTTCTTTGTACATTGCAAGACAAAGTTAAAAATCTTAACTTTATGACTGAAAATATTCTAAGTCCCACTTAAGTCCCAAGAGGCCAAAGCAGAATCATGCAGCTCTGACAGTTGTGGGCTTGGGTTTTCTGGGTTTGTTTGACTTTTGGGGTTTTTTTGGGAGGGGTTGGAAGTTGATGGAGTTACAAGCTAATATTGAGTAACAAAAAGTTTAAATTCATACTTAAAGATTTGGAAAATGAGTGCTTCTTCACCACTTGTAGTAAAACGTTCTCTGTAAAATTCTCCATGAGCTGTAAGATCACTTAAGGACAGACTTCCAATACTTCCCTGCAAGGCTAAATCTCCCTCTGCAAAACAAAGGACAGACTATCAGGATCCTCAAACACAGATCAGTTACTAAGCCCCAGAAGCTTCTATTAGTGGGATAGCCTCATTACAAGTAATTAAATAAGTCAATTCAATTAAACTTTAAACCTCATGTTCAAAGCAAATCACGTCTTTCTGCTACAAAGATTGTATTAACCCACACATTACTCTGGGCTTTACACACACCATGTGATCACACCACTTTGATTTGTGAAACTTAGATACAACTTCTTTTTTTCCTCTGGAACAGTAATAAAAACTATTGTTCTGCTCAGTGAAAGCAAAGTATTACAATCACAGCCAATCTCAGCTAAAATGATGAAAGGTTTGACAACTGGGAGGGATGCCACAATTTGAAATAAACCCTGAAAAAGCAGAGGAAGAAGCAGTGGGAGGAGAATGTGCATTTTGCCCAAGAAAAACACACAAAACCCCAATGAGCACCAAAATAAAAACATTTAAAATCATAATTCCAGTGCACACCTCATTTTATTTTAAGCTGCAAACAACCTGAGCCCTTCAATCTACTCACCAATCACTTCCAAGTGAGCTGCAAGTTTTGCAACACTGGCTTTAGCAAGCTCACTGGTTGTCTTATTCAGGACTAAGGATAAAGAATGGACCTGGTCAAACAAAACAGGAACAAATTGGTTTGAAACAACATGACTTCAGAGATTTAACATCTTGTTTAGTTTTTTTTCCAAGACAATTGCACTGTAACACATGAATGGCAAACAAAAATTATCTGATTGGGAGACACTGAAGGAGAGCAACATTTTTACTGCCTTGTTTGCACATTAACGGGTCTCCCAAGCAATTCAGAATGATCAGGCCAAGAACAAATTCCAGCACTGTTACCTTCATCTTCTTCTTTCAAGATTGGTCACATTAAGTAAGACTGCAGGGCCTCTGGGCAAAGACTATATTATATACACACACATCATGTGTTTTTCAAAGAACATGTTTACACATATAAATGTATAAACATATATGGATATATATTTATAAAATATAGACTTTTTTTGCATAAATAAACTCCAGAGTACCTAGAACAGCACAGTGCCAAGTGCAGCATGTTAGGTCTGTAATATTGAAGCAACCTTTTCATTAAAGAGAGGGTCACAGAGCAAGGGAGTCAAGCATTTTGCAAATGTTCTGCTTTTCTATAAGTCCTTTTTCTTTTTAACTACATCTACATAAGTTTTAAATTTGTTTCTGCCTTTATGTACACTCCCCACTAGAATATTAAACACTTGATGTAAATGTCACCTTAAGTTTCTATAAACCAGACGTTTTATGACAGACAATCCAATTACTGTTTTGCATCTCAAGTATACCTTTAGATCCAGCTTAGTGTTTACAGGCTCTTGGGCTTGAGAAGCTGACAAGGAATTTATTTCTGCTTTGATTGTATGCTGAGTATCTTCAGGCTGCGGCTTCATAGCATGGTTATCAGCAGTGGATCCAATCCCAAAGAAATCCAGTATCACTACCCAAGTTTGCAAAGTTATTAACACATCTAGACAATTAAAATCAACATCTACACTACGGTTAATTTTGTTATAGCGAGAAGAAAATTCAGGGTGTTTCCTATCCACTAGAAATATATTGATATGAACTAATGAATCATCAAAGTTACTTTTTCCACAGGGCAACTTGGATCTGTTTGCTGATGGAGAAGGAGGTGGAGTCAGAGGATACTCAGAATCAGCATCTTCTTTTTGCTTCTTACGGGAGGTACAAACTGGTCTTTGGTACAGCTGAAAGACATTAGGTGCTTCTTCCATATGGGAAGGGAGGGAACGTGGCATATCTGGATATTCTGCATTGGATACTGAGGGACAGGACTGTGAAAGATATTCCTTATGTGCTAAACTGGATGGTTTGAGTGCTCCACGGGACACCATGAGGTTCTTGTACTTAGAGTCTGGCTTCTTTTCCAGGAGATCTTCCATCAGCAGGGAACGCAAGGCAATCTGAATGGACAACGTTTGAGGGTGATCTTTGGCAAACTCAACATCAAAATCCTGAAACTTAAGGCTGACAAGACCTTGTGCCCCAAGTGTGAGATCACCACTTAACTGAACCTGGAGCTCTGAGATGTGAAAGTTTGCTTGAATCTGAGTAAAAGATTTTGTTTCCCTGATAGCTAAGGGCTTGTTTGGAACAGAATTAAAACCAGAGTGGCTGAATAAGCCATTTTCTTTTCGTTCACCCAAGAATTCTGTGCCTGTACTATGAAGTGATGCTGAAGGAGAACTAAGACCAGTTGGAGATACAGAAGTGGTTGAAAATTTGTTCAAGTCTTCACTGTAAATTAAATTATCCAGAGTCTGAAGGACTTGTTCATATACATGTTTTGCTAACACCACCTACAATGTAGAGAAAAGAAACAATCATCACTTTGGAGCTCTCTGTATTAATGGAATCAATACATATATTCTAAAACTCATAAGTGGAATTCCAAACCACACAAATTTTAAGTTCATCCAAGAAAAAAAGAATGCAAAACAAGGTACAATGCAAAACTGAAGCAAAACAGTTCTGTACTAGCTCTGCAAGATGACACCACCTGGAAACACATGGGATGGGATTCTAGAATAGGATACCTTGTATTCCTGCACAAAAGCCATCCACACAGAGTTAGTTAAAAATAATTCCCCACCTGAGCTTAATGGAATATATGAAACAAACATTCTACTTAGCCATCACTGCTTGTCTCCTTAGTGTTAGAAGTTTCAGTTTCCTCTATTTAAAACCTCTGCTCCTGCACAGATTTTTTTCAAGGTAATGGCATTTTAATTCTTAGTTTCAACTACAACTCCAAATACACTTATTTGGACAGTGACACATTTACTTTTCCTTTTGTGTTCAGAAAAGCAAAAGTTATACTAATTCATAAAGATGTCTAATATGTCCCCAAACAGGGTTAAATATTGGTCATTATTATCGTGACTTAAGACTGTCTCTTCTAACCACGTGTGTAAGGATCTGATTTCTAAACTACCAACATGTTAAACCTGAAGATACTGGCCTGAAAAATATCTATCTTCTATGCAGGGAAATATTTTTATATTGATAGTGGAAATACTACATTTCTGTACCTGAAGAGGGTTCACAAATTTTCCTTCAATCTTCATAATGCTTGATATTCCAAAGTCTTCATTACACAGAGGAAAAGTTAAATCCAAATCTTTCTCTAGTGGTATCTTTTCCAATTTAAACTGGATGGTGGTGTTATTCAGAATGTGGAAAGCTTTAAGAGAAAGTGGAATTAAAACAACATTAGAATAAGTGAACTGATTATCCCATAAATACTGTATGGAAGAGATAACACAGTAGCTATTGAACTTGCTCAGAATCTGAGCAATGCTGGACTAAGGTTGTATGATTATGTTTTGCTCAATTTCTGCATAAAAGGCACCGTTCTGTTTTTGCTTAGGAGACCAAAAATGGATATAAATACAATAACTAGCCCATTGTCATTAAAACTGACCAATGTATTCCAGTAGGATGGGTGAAGCAGAATATACAATCAGACCTATGGTCAATACACATTTTTTGCACATATACTACTCATATTAAAATAACTAAGACTCCTCTGATTAACATACCATGGCCTTTATGTAATGATTCAAAGAAGTCATGACGAGTAAAATGAGATTCTTCCTGGCTGTTAATGCTGGCAGGACCTGATGAAGAATGTGGCCCATAGGGTATTTCACTTGCAGGCTCCTTCTTGTTTGTAAATTGACTACTATTTAATGAATACATCTTAATATCTTTAATTTCAACTTGCAGCCTATCACTTGTAGACTCATCTTCTCCTGGTACAAAATTCTGAATAGATATTTGTCCTAGATGACCTACAAGCAGTTCAGAGCTACCAGGCTTTCGAGGTATGGAGACAATTGGGGATTCAATGTTTACATTTAATATAAGCTTGATAGTATCAGTTTTGAGGGGCTGTGATCCAAATGCATCGCCTTCATTATCTTCTGCACTGGCAACATCTCTTGATCGTGGTGTGGTATCAAACAAAGAAACCATTTCACTGTATTCAGCAGTTTTAGTTGCCAAGACTGTTGTAACTTTTGAAGCTGCACTTTTCAACATGCTGCGGAAATTCTCTTCCAGCTCATCCATGGACAAAGTCAGTTCTTTCAAAAATTTGGCTGAGTGGTTGTAGTGTAAGGAGGCCATTTTGAGGTTGAGAGAACACTCCTCTTTTGACTTTTCTGTGAAAGTGAAACTTAAAGCATCTGGAAGGCTATTTCCATCATCAAGCCTAAAGAATAAAGATTCAAGGACATTTACATCGCCAGTGAGATTTTCATACCTCCCTGTGCTCCCTATGCTCACCACATACTGGTTTTTTACATTGTCTTGGGTCAGATCCATAAGGTGAAGGCATCCAAGAGAGCCATTCACATCCAGTTTACTACACATGGAGACATTGACTTTGGTGCCACCAATACTGGCTGTTGCAATTTTTCTGCCATATTTTTCTCCATTTGTCATGCCAACTGTCCTGAGGAGGAGTACATTTAACCAGTGAATATCAACTGCTACCTCTGTGTTCTGTGCGTAAGTAGACTGGAATGTTTCCTGTTCCCTCCAACCTCTCTCCAAATCAGCTATTAAAGGCTGAGGACTAGAATCTTCTTTCTCCTTGGGGAAAGATTTCTGGAGAAACCCAATCAGTTCAACAATAGTCTCTGGGTTAAGGATTATATCCAGGTTGTTCACCTGTACAGAGATCACCTGCAGACTGCTATCCAAGTTCATTGATGGGCATTCTGCACTCACAAACTGATACTCCAATTTTATCAAGGACTCTTGATCTTTTCCATTGTTACCAGGTGAGGTGCTGGAGGCTGTAGTGCATCTCTCTGCCAAACCAGCTACATCAATGGGACGTGCATCTCGTGGCCCAGAAACTGGGGACTGAGCCCTGCTGTCTCGAAGGCTTCCTGTCGGCACATCAAAGCTCAGGTTCTTATGAGAAGCCATCAAAAGATCAAAATCTGTCCCATATGTTTGCATGGTATCAACCAGTAACAGGCCATGGACAGTCAGGGACACCTCTGCATCATAAGGCCTTTTCACAAAATGGGCATTGGTGCCGAAAACCTTGAGCACAGAGATGTATCGCCCGTTACTCTCAACACCCAACTGCATACAGTTTACTTTGAACTCAGCCAAAAGCAGCTGGGATTCTACAAGAACTTCCCGGGTGTGTTGCTCAAGCATGACAACACTCTGTGTTAGGTTCATTACAGAATCATGCAAACTGCCAAACTGGTCTACCTCTGCGAAAATCTTGTCTCTCCCTAAATGTAGGGCATCTGAAGACTTAGCTTCAGACGTACTCAGCTGTGTCAAACAGTTCTTCAGAGCCAAGATTTTGTCTTCATTTATGTGAATTTTCAAGTCTGGCAGGTTGCCAGACAAGACAGCTCCTGGGTATTTTGGGTCAGATGTGTATATCAGTCTGCGCTCCAGCTGCAGATGAACATTGAATTTTTCTACCACATGAGTTGGACCCACATCACTATCCTGAACATGTTTCCAGTTGTCTTTCACTCGGCCCACCATGATTTGAAGGTCCATAAAAGAAAGTGTGTATCTCTCATACATTTTTTTACTCATTAAGTGTGCCTGTAGCTGCTCTTCACTTATTTCTACTCCAGTAAATTCAGACATTTTGATGCCACTATTGGTGTTGAACTCTGGCGGTGGAGTATTGGGAGGAGTTGCAAGAGGTGTTTTATATTCCTCATCACTCAATTCATTGTCTTCTGAAGAAATGGCACCTGCACTCCTCTTAGAGTCTTCTGTGGATTAAAAAAACAGTAAACAAACAATCAGATGTTTCCTATCATTATCTGATCATCCTCTCTGAAGTCCTATTTTTTTTAACACAAAGCATATCTGGTACTGTCCTTGCCTCCTTCCACTGTCACTTCCTTTTTCCTCAACAAGAAACCTACTATACTTCTACATTGACAGAGGTGTGAGTCACAATGTAGTATAGAAGCTATTAAAAGACACTATTGTCTCATTTTTAATTCACTTACTGCAAGATTTACTTTTAACCAAATTGTCAAAAAAAGAACACATTACTCTGCCCATGCAATTCTTCTGATTCTCAAAACCAAATGAAAGGTAAGAGCTATTTCACTACAGTATTTTTATCATCAGAAGGTTTTGTCCAACTGGCTTTATTGCCTAATATTAACTTTCATCTTATTATCTTAAAAAAGGATTTTTTTCTACTTTACAAAGCAGGAACACCCCCCAAAACTTCCCTGTACTTTTTTACCCTTTTTTTAAGCTCTGACTTTCTGAAAGAAGATAGAAAGAAAAGGAAAGCTGCAATAATTTAAATCATACCTTGAGAATTTGTGAGTAATATTCTTCCCAGATCTACAACAACTAACACAGGATCCACAAATTTGAAATCATCTGGAAAGATCACCTGAGGGGCAGAGATATCAAGGCACACAGTCCAGCTTTTGCTGTTTTCCTGAAAGTTAAGAAGAAAGATATAACATCCCATGAGAAAACAAACCAAAAAAAGCCATGTGAAACATCTAATTAGCCACTTTTCTCCTGATGAGCTGACTGTCACGAACTCCAGCCATACTCAGGTTTGGTACCTTTTTAAACCACAGACTCCCACTGCAGTGAACAGAAAAACATTTTCAGCAGGTGAAAACATCCCCTGCACCTCAAGCCTGGATTGACTGACAGCAGAAGCAATCTACAACATCTCCTGGAAAATTCCCCTCCTGCTCACAAAGAACATCACACAAACAACATCAAACCTCACTCTTCAGAGCTCCAAGTCCTAAACCAAAAGGCTAGAAGTCTACATAGACATTTTGGGGGCAAAAACTTACAATGAAGTCTCCAACTAATAAACGATCGATTGTTTGTCTGATTTCAGCTTTTGTCTGCATTTTCAGCTTGTTGTACTGTCTTCTGGCAGCTTCAGCCACTCTTGCCTCTAACTCAGACTGATAACCAAAACCTGCACAAGAAAGGGAAAACTGACTAGGTGTAACTTTGTTCACCCTTTATTGAATTAGAAGAAAAAATGGAAGAGAAAACAATAAAAGATTTATCTTAAATTTTAGCAGGAAAATACAGAACAGGAAAATACAGCAGATGAAAGTCACTGTCTGTGCCTATTCACCAGGCTGCTGCACAGAAAAAAGGAAGTATTTAAGCACAAAACAAATAATCTCACTAAAAAAAATACTTCCCAATCCATTTTCTGGTCTTTATCTCACAGAGCTTCAGCCCAAGTAATTAAATTTGAGTAAGACAGAAAGGGTGCTAAGTATGGCCACAGAGGAAATTCTGACTAAACATTAGGATGTGCATGTGTAGGCAGTGGGTTTTTGTTTGCTTGGTTGGTTTGTTTGTTGTAAACTTGAATATTTATGGAATATTCTCACCTTGCGAGAAAAGGTGTCACACACACCTTTATACCAGGTAACTTGAATCTTTTGGTATTTACCAATCAGCAGAAAAACAACTGGTATTTCAAGGATATTTTAATGTTCCTAATGTTACTTACTGTCACCTCTCATCTCCTCAGACCTGAACTTTAACAACCAAAACTGCAAAAGTGGCCACTTTAGAGTGTTACAGGCTTAGGTACTAGAACGCTAAATCTTGCTGCCCTGAGAATTTTATGGAACCAGTATGTTCAAATCTAAAATTCAAGGTATCTCAAGAAGCTGTAACAAAGGGCAGCCTTAATCTCATCAACAGAAGAAATACAAGAGGAATTAGAATACTATTTCCTCTGCATCATTACTATAGAAATACTCTTTTAACTGCCCTCTTGAAAATCAACTGCCAGGAACAGACTACAGGAACAAGTCCCCTCTCCTTATGCATTTTAATTTAGGAGGCATGAACATCCACCATGGGGCACAACAGTAACTTGCAATTTTAAAGCAGAAGTTGCAGGAGTCTGCCAAAGCAAAATCCCTGATTCAATTAAACAAAGAACAAAACAAACAAAGGAACAAAACCCTCCAGACAAGACTTGGAGTATTGCTAAATTTGAACTTAAAGTGAAGATTTCTTTGATTAGTGCTTTATACTTGTAAGAACGAAAATAAATAAAGTCAAAGACAAGAAAATATGTAATTCCACCAACAAAATCCCACCCCACCAAAAAAACACATTAAAGGTTAACCTGAGGTATGAACCCTTCCCTTGTAGAAGAAGTCAGCTACTTTCTTAATGGCTTGTGGATTGTAAATAATATTTAGAGGTCTGGTACTGACTTCCAGGCGCCTCTCAAAAGTGCTGTGAATTGGATTTCTTTCATAAAGCATCTCAAATACTGGGGCATCAGGATCTGCAACTGAATAAAAAATTACTTACAAAAAGCAGCTGTAAAAAACCCCAAAACAAACAAATAGACAGAAGCAAAAAACAACTCCCAAAGAATTTAATAACTGATTTTTAACTGGTACTACTGGGAAAGTAGAAGTGTCTAAGAATTCTTCAGTAACAGAAAATGAAGTAATATGATCAACTTCTATAATCAACAGAATTCAACAAGTTTATATATATAAAAACACTTGTATAATTGGGGTCCTAATGTTGAACTCCTATCAATTTCTTTTTAAACCAAATCAAAAAGTGCAACTCCTACTGTCTTGAAATACATAATTTCTTCCTTTCTTTAAAGTCAACCTGCATGCACCCTCACATCTTGAACAAAGCTTCTATGATTTTATCTTTACCATCTGCAAAAAGCATTTGCATTAATTCAAACTCTAGGCACTTAGTTTTGAAATTTTTGGTTTGTAGGAATTATCTCATCAAACATAAAATGAAATCTTTACCAGTGTTCTGATTAGTCATTTCTGAGGACAAACTTTGGAGTCCAAAGGAAGACATGCAGCCAACCTCTTTTTGCTAAGAAGAATTTAAAAGAAAAAGATTGTTTAGATAAAATCAGCCAAGCCACCTGATACAAGCACAGAAGTCTTTTCTGTTGAACTATATGTACAGTCTGAGATTGTTATATGCATTTTTTCCCTGACATGGTCAAACAAAAGGCAGTATGACTAAGAAGCAAACACTCTCCACTCCTGCAGCAGACAGGCTGAACTCTGAAGTGCAAATTGCAGTCAGTACAAAGTACAAAATACATGGGAAATCCTCAGGGCACTAAATTCAAATTTTGTTCGCTCGGAAGAGAACTTTGAAATCTTTTCTAGAATTTATTTCTGCATTTAGTGTACTATATACAGGTGAAACAGAACCATTACTTGGGCCACAGAGCTTTATGGAAAAGAACAATCGCTGATTAAGCAGCAATGCTGATTATTCCAAAAATCAAATGTTGTTCAACAAATTATCTTCTTCTCAACATATATAACTGAAAGGTTAAAGTCACAAGCATATAGAGTAAAAAATGAAGAGTTCTACAGACAGTATTTGGAAAGAGAGGGAAAAAGTAAATTCAACACATGGAAACTTTTCCTCAAGACTTTTGTGTTCCCTTTCTGGGATAAGAAATGTTTTGACTTTTGGAGTATGACTATTTTCATACACAATTATGCATCACACATAGTAACTTATAGGGTTTTTTTCACCTACAGGATTTGGGAAAACAAGAACAGGAAATATAGTCCCTTCTGTTGCCAAATCCCGCAGGAAAAGACCACCAAGCTGAACTTTGAGAAGGGAAGACTTTCTGCGAGGAAGGGATTCTGCCAAGATCTTTACACCTGGAATATAAATACATAAAATTATTTTGTTTCTTTTAATACAGCATACATTTTATTTAAATTTTGAAAATAAAAAATACTGTCCAACAAACAAGTATTTTTGAAGTCTCGATATGTATTTATTTCTACTAAAAATTTAACATGGAAATTTGTTATATAGTACAATGATTGTGAGGCAGCTGTGGTCTTTTTCAAGAAAGAACAGAAATGGGCTCAATACCTGAAAACTCCAGCTGCATAAAAGCAGTCTCTTCAGCACGCAATACCTTCTTCTTCCTATGCAACAGAGTGAAAGAGCCACCCTGCAGCTGTAGATTTAATTTAGCAAAAACATGATCTCTCTTAGTAAAGGTATTCATGCTGGAGGCATCTGCAGCAGGATCAAAAAATTCATCCGCACCTAATAAAAACCAAAACCAAAACCAACACATTAAATAAATTAAGTTTCTGGAGGGCTACTGAAGAACAAGAAAGTTCCTGTGACTATGAAAATAAAGATTTCTCCAGCTCTTGGGGGGAAAATAGAAACAAAAATAGAGCAGATACACCCTTCTCCTTAAAAAAGCTGAATATCCCATAGAATTCTTCTATTTCAATCAAGGTAACATAAGCCTGAATTTACAAAGACCCCAACAACCCAGTACTATTCTTGTTACACCCAGTCACACATGACAACCCCCCACACACTTGAACAGAAGAAGTCCCCAAGCTCTTTGCCATAAAGGACAGTAACAGTGGAAGCAAATACATTCCACATATCACTTTGGAAACAAGCAGGTATCCAGGTACTGACATACTGCCCAGGTCATTCAGCTTTAGGCAGGCTCAGCAGAGCCTGGCTATGTCAGCTGACAGAGAATCCTTTAACAGTCCAGGCCCAGAGCTCTTTCTGCCCACCTGGACCAAGTATCAAACCATGGGAGCAAACCCTGTGTTTCCATACCCAGTATGTCTTCTGGATTCCACTGCTCCTTCGGGTCCGGCAGCAGCCCTTCAAAAGGTTCCCCTTCGTATGTCTGCTGAGCATATCCATACCAACCTCCCCAGCCAGGAAACCACGACTGCAGGTACTGCAGCATCCCAGTGCTGCTGCCATGGGCGGCTTCTGCCGTAGGGGAACCTCCAGTGGAATCAGGCAAGGGCTCTTTAACACTCTGTTTGAACATTCAACACACACACGTTACTGCTGCCGAGTGAGAGAGTGTCACCAGTGTACAAAAACCACCACAATAAAAAACACAATCCCATCTGCTATTTACTCAACACGACAACAGTGATATTCTCAATCAATACTCAGCCTAGAGTAGAGCAGCAGTGAAGAAGTAACAAACATATCATCACTTAACTGCTGCATATTCATATGAATATATAAATATGCGATTATGCACATATGAAGTCGTATGTCACCATTTAAATCTTAATCTAGAAACACTAAACCAAAGAAGAAGTCATTTGACACCATAAAGCACAGCTCTACATTTTAGCATCTGTATTTGCAAGAGATGATGTTGTGTTATTATGGAGATTAGTCCATACTTTATGAAGTGTGTTCCCCCAAGCCATTTCCACGAGGTTCACTTCTGCCATATGTTTATTTTGGGAAAATATTTATTACAGGCCTTCATTTTCACTCTCTGTTTTTAAGATGGAGGATACCTGACCTAGGAATTCTGGCAAGGATCCTGCTGGGGAAGATCGTCATATGACGAGATAAAAGATTTCACTGTGCAAGTGACACAACAGTAAAAACTGCAGGAACTGAGCATTTCTGCAATTTTAGCATGAATGCCACACTTTTAAATCAGTGAAAATACCTGCTAAGGCTCTCCAGCAGAACAATACCTCAGATAATCACTTAAAGATTGCAAATATTACCCTGTATGGAGGATGTTCTCACCTCAGCTAAGTCATGAAATTTATTATGAACTATCTCATACAGAACCTTCAACTCTTCGTAAGTCTGCTCATCCTCAATACGATGCATTTCTGCCTGGAAACACAAAAAAGATAAAGTACCTGCATTAAAGGAGTACAGGATCTTGTTAACAAACATGCCAAGTATCTTTGCACTGAGTTAGGGACTCATAGAAAAAATTTAGATGGCATTAATGATCATATCAAAGTGCCTTAGCACACAAAAATTAATGAAAGTCATGTAGGCAATTGTAACATTGGTATTCCCATGAATTAGAAATAAAGCTTATTTGCTTTGTAAAATACGCTATTTTAGCACTATAAAAAATTCACAACTATATCCTCCTGTTACAATTAAGAAGCAAGAGTTGCAGCACAAAAATTAAACCAGGGAAAATAAATTGATTTAACAGAATGCCTTGCTTAGCCAGGAGCAAAAAAAGCTTCTGTCTTGAGTAAAGAAGGTGGAGGAAATGAACTGGGTAAATGAGGACAATGCAGTATTCATAGTCAGTTACTCAGACATGTTGTCTTCTTTGTACTGATTAACAAGTTGTTTGTGGGAACTGATAATTCACCCAAGTCTAAAAAATCTATAATGAAACAACAAAGCAAAAGACATTTTTTTAGTCCACTGCCATTACCTTTGTTACATTTCACAGCTCTGCTGAACACAATACAAGCTCTGAGACCTGGCTTTGCCAGGTACTATAAAAATCTTCTGTACATTGACCTACTCCTACCGTTCATATCACAATAACAAAAGTAAAGATTACATACCACTCAAAACTATCAACAGAATTGCATCTTTAATTAATACAGGTGTGGTACATGGTGCCCTGAACTGATTTAAAGAAAAAGTCCCAATATACCTAAAGATAAAAAGCAGCTAATTATAGTTCATGGGTTTTTTCTTTCTGAAGTGGGTCATAGGTTCATTAAAAGGGGCACTAAATTCTTCATCCTCAAATCAACTTGGACAAACAAAACAAATAAAAAACCCCAACAAAACCCCCCAAATAACCCCAAACACACTGTCAAGTAGCCAGAATTTTCCTAATTATCTACCCAAGCATACAGGTAGACACATTTTTGGTATTTAAATACCTTTTGGATCAACAGAGAAGACGAGTTAAGAAAGCATGTCACCAACTGTCACAGGCATTCTATAGCAGTTAATGCTATTTTTGGTGAACACTGGTTACAGCTCAAAAACCAGACAGCTTTTTGCAGTGCAAAACAAAAACACATGGACCCTGCAGCACACACCCCTCCCACAAGCCCAGGTTTCATCATTAAAATCTCAGCTGTGGTCAGCAGTCAGTTCAGTGAAAACGGCTGGCAGTACAACTAAAGATGTTTCTTAACTTGTCCAGGTTTTAACATGGAAAGATTAAACAAACCAAATGTAAGATGATTAACCATCACTGTAGAAGAAACTCAAGTCTAAATACCTGGTCTGCAGCAGACAGTGGTTCCCCCTTCAGCTTGCTGTAGTACAAGTCCGTGTAGGACACGGCATCCCGGGCCCGATGCAGCATGAACGCCCAGGTGGAACGTTGCCTCTGCTCCCTGATCTCCGAAAGATTTGCATTCAGGGCAAAGATCCACCATTCCCGGCAGCTGAAACAATTTTCAATTACTGTATTACCAGTATTTCATGAAAAAAACCCTAAGCCAAGCGCATGTCCAACTGGTGAAAGGTGCAGGAGCCTCAGTGAAAAGCAGTGGGCCAGTGGCCAGGAAAAGCAGCAGCACTGGAGCCAGCACAGATGGGCTGGTCCTACAGACTGTGTAGTACAGTGCTCCCCAAGGTCCCACCACTCCACCAGGATTTAGTCCAGTTGCCACATATCAGGCACAGACAACAAAATTCAGGGTTACACAGACTGTATTGAAAGTCTCAGGTAAGGATAATTTTACGTTTGAATTGCATCTGAATATTTCAAACTGATTTATGAGGTAAGGGAACAAAACATGAAAACTGAATCTCTAACATATGATTATTATGTATGCTTCTGTATTTGTCTCCTTCTAGTTTTTCTAATATAGCTTGTAATAACCTATTGACAACACCACATATGGAGATGTACTTACTTCTCTGTTACTGTAACCTTTGGTTTCCACTTCCTGAATTTAAGCTGTCGTTCCTTTCTAGCCAGTTCCTTTAAAAATCCCATGATCTGCTGATACTGCGTCTTTTAATGAAACAACAAACAGATCAGTGAGGTGATACTGGAGTGTTTTCCCAGGAAAAGAGGAGAGGAAAAAACCCAGCCAAAAACCCGACCACAGGTTTGGTTTATCAGCATCAATGGCCTGCACATGATGCAGAATTAAGATTAATGTTAATCATAATCCACAATTTTGTTCCCCAGTATTACGTATCTTTTCCCAGCAGCTAGCAGCTCATGTGTGACATTCCATTTACAGCTTTATTTACAAATACACAGGATGAAATCTTCCATGTCAGGTTATCAACATAACATCAGCTGCTACTGTACATTGTACAGATCGATCGCCCCCTACCATGTACCCTTCCTATTACTACAATAAACAAACAACAATTTAATTCTTTTTGCAGTAATCAGTTTTAGTAAAATAAATAAATAATTTTGAATGCTTGACTTTAAAACAACTTATTCAATATATCTCTTTGAGCTGCCCCTCAAACAGAATCTTTCAGAGAGTATTAATTTTATGCTACAATAATAGCATTTAAGCAGTCACAAACACTGCCACAGTTTTATGATATCTGTTTAAGTTACTGGCAGGTAAATGGTTGGTATTTACCTGGGAGAGCTTCAGGGGTATTGTCTCAAGCTGAATGTCACATTCCAGCCGTGGAGTATGGCGGGACCTTAAAGGCTCCTTAGAACAATTTCTCTTGAGAAGAGCAGAAGTGCAGACAGGCTCCATGATGTAATTATGATCACGACTTTCCATACTCCTATCCATTGCTTCCTGGGTGTTACAAGCAAATTACTCTCTAAGAAGCGAGTGTGCAATAGCCATTAGGATGCACTGGTTTCATGTACTAGAATGTGCTCTATTAGCAGGCCAGTCCACAGGAAAAAAACTTCTTGAACATGTTCTCTCTTTAAAAGTAAAACAAGCAATTTCACACACAGCCTTTGTGGGTTGCGCATGTATCCTATCATTAAAGCATGAAACCATAGACTTCTGTTGCTCTTAAAAGACCAGATCCAGTGAATTCTACATCAATCAGACCTGCAGTACAGAAAGGAGACTAACAACAACCTCTCTTTCATATGCAAAACATCTCTCATGTACCTGTAGCTGACCAGGAGGCAGGTCACCCAGTAAAGTGCAACTGGTATCCCAATAAACACTGAAATCAGCAACATCCATCTGTTTTTTCCGCATCAGCTTCTCCACCTGGAGTAGAAGAAGTGGAGTAAAGTCAAGATCACACACTACATGCCATATAGTTTTTAGTTCTATATACCCAATAAAAAATACTAAATGCTCAGACTCAATTTATGACAACAACTAAAAGATTATTAAAATGTCATATGTTTTACTGAGTATTTGCTAGCACCTATAAAATGCAGCATTTCATCTGAGCTGCTCTTGTATGCACAAGTTGCACTTACTGGTTCAAACACTGCATTTTGCATTGAGACGTTTTTGATGCAGACGCCAAACGCAAATGGCTGCGAGGGATTTGTGACACCATCTTCAAACCTCAAATGCACATCCTGGATTTTTAACTGGACAGAAAAAAAACATTACTAGAGATATACTATTTACATCATTATAGCAGACAGCAGTACTTTTCATTAACGATGGAGCAATTCAATATTTAATTTCTGCAATTTTCCAACAAATTTCTACTACACATTTAACCTAACAGAAACCCCATTCTTCATTTCTGTTTTTGTATTCCCTGGTTCTACCTTCTCCTCAGACACCACCAGTCCCTGCCCTTCTCCCCAAAAATGAGCCACTTTCACAACACGTTGTACTTTTATTTCACTATCCTACAATTATTCTCCATTTTAAAGGCAAATCTGTAACTGTCAACCACTCAAAAGCAAAGACTTACTTCAATGTTTTCTACAATTCTCGTGACTACAGAGGCAGTAACTGAGTACCAGTAAGACTCCCCCTTCTGTTGTTGTTCTTTCTGAAAGAGGAAACACGGATAAGCATTACCAACCACTGTAACAGCTGGTGAGGAGACAATATACTTTGTTACACTGAAATAACTGTTAACAGAGAGAAAGGAAAACTAAACAAGTTAACTTAAAGATATTTAGGTGTCTCTGACATATGTGGGACACATGACATAATGGTGAGGGGTGGTAGGGCAAAAATGGCACTATGTCAGCATGTACAAATCAAATTCTCACTCCATTTCCTGTGCATTTGTTCTGTCTCTTATTAGGAGACTTAAGTACATCCACCACAGAGGTTCCTTTACCATGAAACACAAGTGTGACTCACCTTCCATTTTTCTTCAAGTGCCAGCAGAAGGGCTTTCTTGTGTTCTCTCTCTTGCAACTTTTCCCTTTCCTCATCGAACTCTTCTCTTTTTTCTGGTGCACCAATTAAGTGCAGTTTTGAGACAGATATCACCCATGGATCCACGTGTGGACGATAAAAAGGGATCTGTAGAGTTATTTTGCCAATGAAACCTGAATAAACAAAACAGACACACTATCAGATTCCTGTGAAAACTTACTTCATCATCCTTGAAAATCCTCAAAGAAAAAGTGGTGTAAGAAACAAACAAGCTAAAACAGAAATAACCTAAAAATCAGGTTACCTCATTTGTTCACGCCTCTAACTCAAAAGTCCTCTAAAACATGCAATACTTTGTGTTTAGAAAATATCTGTCCTGCACACATCAGCAAAATACAAACCTGCCTTTACTTCAAATGGTAATTCCAGCTCCTTTAAGGCATCTTTTTTTAGTGGCAAATTTTCCAATTCAACAGCACCTACACAAAGCAGAAGAAAAAGACAAGTCTGCTAAACGAAACTACATTAAAGAAAGTCAATTTGAACACTGTAAACCTAAAATGACTAGCATTGTTTTTTTCAAAAAAAATTAAATGGGATTTAATGAGAACAGCCAACCTACCACTTCAGGTTGTGTTACAATCAAAACGGTTACTTAATACACTTCTTAATTTTCCAATGTCATGTGCTCAGACTACTGGATGAGGTTATTATCCAGAAGCAATCTTCTGTAAGGTTTTAGATCTGAACTTCGTTGTAGCCACAGACAAAACCCCTCCTTACTGTCTTTTCAAAAGAGATACTTATTTTCTTAGTATTGTGAAAAGCACACACAGAAAAGCCTTGGAGTATTACAAAACATTCTCACCAGAAGCAGCAGATAACAGCAGCAAAGGGTGAACAGAAAACATTGATTTGAGGACTGTACAAAGTACAAAACTTGTGGATGCAACAGGACACAAACCAGATTACAGGGGACTAACTACAAGCATTAAAAGGTAAGAGGCTGCAGGACACTTCCTGCCACAGTCCCTTGACAGGAAAGTTACTGAACAGTATCAAGAAAAAATGACATAAATTCAACACGCTAAGATAGCCAGGCATACTTTTGAAAATCTTACGTAAATTGGTTTAAGAGTGTTGATAAAGAGCAACAAAGAACATAAGATCATTTACTGTTCATCGTAAAGTTCTGGCACCAAACTCTGCATTAAAAGGGTTTATATAGAAATTAAACACAATATTAAGTGATTATTTCTATTCCACCTTCCAATTATTACAAAAACACAACACTTTTCTAAATCACAATATGAAAACACTACAGAAAATACCACAAAGCCTCCCTCACCCTTTAGAAGTGCCACTGAAAGTTGGTCTGTGTTCAGGTTATTGACATATTTGCCCAAGTAGGTGTTGAGGACCCAGGCTACCAATCCTTCCAACATGACTGTCCTAGAAGAGGAAAACTAGTGCTTTTCTGTCATTTTCTGGATTTCTCTTCCATAATTAGTCTCGGTCTGAAAGAAAAAACCAAGAAAATTATTGCCTGAAATATTCACCCTCAGCAGAGCTGACATCACTCTCACGTCAATTCTTACTGTGATCTAGCCAAAGAGAAGTAAAAGCACTAAGGTTGATTTCTACCTTAAAAAAGCTTTATCCTATGCCCTTTAAGTGTCAAATCCGCTTCATACAGAGATCTGGTGATCACACATCACTCCCATTTGCGCATAAAGTTCATCTTTCCACCCTTTTTCTAACCGAAACATTACATTTTGGTGCAATAATCAACAAGGCGAATCTACAGTCTTCCTCCAGAAAAGGAAAGGCCAAAATTCCATGTTGATCTGGAGTTTGCACTGGCCTCCTCGACCACTGCTGCCAATATTATCACCATGCTGGGTTTGTCAGCCTGATCTGAAGCAACAGCCTGAAGCCTACTGTATTTTTGTACAATTCTTACAGGACATCTGTGAAGCAACTCACCCTACTCAAATCCCTTTTTGGGAGAGCGTGTGTGTGGGAAGTAATCAGATACAAGCCCCAAAATAGCTCAACAGTTACTGCAACAGGTTTTCAAAGTGGCAGCAGAGATTATTGCACTGAAGAGGGAAAATGCTACATCAGAGAAGCACCACTGGTCACACTCCTGAACATTTCCCTTCACTCTTCTCCAGCCATTTCTGTTTCAACTTCTGTGGTACTCAAGGCATTAAAATCCCAAAGTCCCTGTTAAACTTTTTAACCACTGAATTGCAAAACTACTCGTAGCCCCTGCAAGGGCAGGGTGAAGCTGGTACAGTAAGGAAAAAAGCATGCAGGTCACTTCTTGAGGTTAGAACGGAATGAATGCATCAATTTTGTGTTTAAAGAACTCTCCCAATCCCACATACCTGCCTACACCATTGAATTCTACAAACCAGAAAAACAAGGTACATCCTTTATTTACAGCTGACAATAGAGGGAAACTACAGCTTCAAGTGTCACATTTTAAATTTTATATTAAGGTTTAGAGTTTTCTCGTCATGATATTTGATTGATTTTAGGCAGCCCCATTTAAACTGTCATTTCTTTTTTAAAAAGGCAGTGAAAATATTTAACTAATAGTAAAATTAAATAACCAGAACTAAGCAAGCAATGAAAGGCTTTTTCTAAAGGCTGAAAGTGAAACTATGCTGTCCTGAAGAATGAAATAGAAAACAGCACATGCAAGTTCGATTCAACTCAGCCACATGACTTCACATAAAATGTGTTTCAACAGTTTTGCCTTTTTAAAATTTCTCAACAATTTTCAAAAACAATACTATTACTCCACATAATAAAGACTAAGCATTCATGCTCTTGGGCCACCAGCCTATATTATAGGTTTTTATTCTAATAAAAGTGACAAGAAACTCAAGATCAAACAAAAGCATATACAGGCATCTTTGTTACACTGTCATTAAACAAAAAAGTCAATAAAAAAAGGACTCTACAGGTGTTTGGAACCAAAGCAGAAGCAAGATCTTCAAGAAACATTTAAGCACAG
Organism: Melanocharis versteri; assembly: GCA_013397845.1. Classification (NCBI taxonomy): domain Eukaryota; kingdom Metazoa; phylum Chordata; class Aves; order Passeriformes; family Melanocharitidae; genus Melanocharis; species Melanocharis versteri. Next base: position 308,401 of record VZTG01004409.1, read on the forward strand.
GAGAGGTCAGCATCCCAGTGACTGAAACCCTCCGGTGCATGAACCATGCCTAAAGTCACCCTAAGAACTGTAAATAAAGTACATCACATCCTTAACCTAGGCTCGTGGGGCGTAACTAACCACATAGGAATCTTTCAAATGTTTTAAGGCTTTTGTATTTTTAACTCCGTAGTGCACTGCTGTGCCTTGGGAAGAAAAACAAGGCATTTATTCTCTATGACAGTGTTTTAATTTTATTATCACATACAGTACAAGAAGAACTGTCAGGCTGAGAACCAAAGCCCAAACCAGGCCCTGGCCCAAAGCGAGCTCCTTTTTTCCTGAAAAAAAGATGCAGTTTTCCGCAGGGGAGGCAGAGCAGGCCGGGGAGCGGCGGGGCCAGGGCAGCTGGCAGGGCAGCGGCCGGAGGGGCGGGGGGCTCTTCCAAAGCCCCGTTACCCCAAACCAGGCAGAAAGGAGCCTCCGGGGCAGCGCCGGGGACAGGGGGCATGGGCAGCAGAGAGCTGCGGGCCGGCACCGCGTGCCGGCGAGGAAGCGAAAGGTCACCTTGCCCGGCAGAGCGGGAGGGACCCCGCGGGAGCCGCGGGCAGCGTGAGGCGGCGAACGGGCCGCGCCGGGCGGGGAGGCCCTGAGGGACCCCCAGGCCCCACCGCCGGGCTGAACCCCCCGCGGCCGGCCCG